>CM055118.1:665732047-666274547 GCA_029206835.1 Rana muscosa | reverse complement strand
AAAAGAAAAGAAAAGAGAAGAAAAGAGGAGAAAAGAGGAGAGAGGAGAGAGATATAATGTTATATATATTCTCCATCCCTTCAATTTAAAGCCAATGAGCAATTTTTTTGAGTAAAAAAAGTTTGTGTCCAGTAGTAAAGTATTAAAAGAAGTGTCCAGTAATAAGTAGGGACATAAGATCCAAAAATATCTATATATGTGTACTCCCTGCCAAGTAATGTGAGAAGAAGGGTTTTCAGGGACAGGGGAACATCTGAGGACAAGAAGATATATCACTCTGCAGGATCTGAAACTGTGCTTCAGATAAAGTAGTAACATAGCTGACAAGAAAAAACGTGCCCTATGTGCTGTGGTGCATTGCAGGGAAATTCAATATACTGAACAAGTAGATGGCAATTCCTAACATAATTAAAAGCGGTTGTAAACCCCCAAAAAATGAAAAAAAAATATTAAAAAAAAAACCTGCAAGACAAAAGGCATAATGAGCTACTATGACTAGCATACTGGCTCATTATGAATTACTTACCTTAGATCGAAGCCCCCGAAGTCGTCCTCGTCTCCCCCTCCGGCCGCAGACATCTCTCCGGAAGGTTACTTCCGGGTATTGCTGCTCCGGCGCTGTGACTGGCTGGAGCGGCGAAGACGTCACTCCGCGCATGTGCGCGGGAGCCGTCAAACCGGCCATTAGCCATTCATAAAACCGGCATTCTCAGTGCGCCTTCGCCGTTGTCTATGGTGCGCGTGCGCCGTAGACATCGATGCATTATTTTTGGCAAATATCTCCTAAACCTTGTAGGTCTAGGAGATATTGCAAACACCTACAGGTAAGCCTTAATCTAGGCTTACCTGTAGGTGTAACTTCCCCCAGAGGGCTTACTTCCATTTTAAAAACACACATATTGTGGTGCTCGGTATTGCTATAAAAAAATAAAGTGAATTTCTCAATTCACTGCAGTGTGTTGGATCTACTCAAATAAAAAAAATGCTAGCTTTATCTCCATTCTTAATTAAAGTGGTTGTAAACCCACTTTTGCAACTTGCACCTACAGGTAAGCCTAGATTAAGGCTTACCTGTAGGTGCAAGAAATATCTCCTAAACCTACACGGTTTAGGAGATATTTGCTAAAAACGACATGCATCCGTGTCTACGGCGCATGCGCGCCGTAGACAATGGCGCATTCATGGGGTTAATCCCATTCACAAATCCGGCTAAGTCCCATCATTCGACGACTTAGCCGGATTTGACAGTTCACGCGCGCAGTCACGTCTTCGCCGCTCCGGCCAATCACAGCGCCAGAGCGGCGATACCCGGAAGTAACCTTCCGGCTATCGCCGCAGCGATGGCTGCGGCTGGAGAGGGAGACCAGGGCGGCTTCGGGGGCCCCGATCTAAGGTAAGTGATGCATAATGAGCTATTATGCTAGTCATATTAGCTCATTATGGCTTTCTCTTACAGGTGATTTAAAGAAAAAAAAAAGAAAAATTCACATGGGTTTACAACCACTTTAACAGGCTGTCCTAACAATACATTTTTATTATACAGGATTTATATAGTGCCAACAGTTTGGGCAGTGCTTATAGAAACAATACATTTACAATATAATTCAATACAAGAGCGTCAGAAGGGCCCTGCTCATGAGAGCTTACAATCTAATAAATGTAAGTTAATGCACTGCAAAAGTTGAATTGAAAATGAATGGCACCCAAAATGTGTTTTGCAGTTGCAGTGCAATTTGAGATCGTGGGCAAAAATCGCAGCAAGATCCCAAAATGTGAATGGTGCCTTAGAGCAATGTTTAACTCCAATCCTCAAGGGGCCCCGACAGGTCATGTTTTCAGGATTTCCCTCATATGAAACGGCTGTGATAATTACTAAAGGCAGTAAAACTGATCAAATTACCAGTGCAAAATAATGGAGAGCCTGAAAACATGACCTGTTGAGGTGCCTTAAAAAGGGGTTGTAAAGGTTTGTTTTTTATTTTCTAAATAGGTTCCTTTAAGCTAGTGCATTGTTGGTTCACTTACCTTTTCCTTCGATTTCCCTTCTAAATGTTTTTTTTTTCTTTGTTTTCTTTGTCTGAATTTCTCACTTCCTGTTCCTCCTCAGTAAGCTGTTCAGTAAGCTGTCCTGGCTGACTCCGCACCACTCGGATGATGGTGTGAAGTTTACTGAGGAGAAACAGGAAGTGAAAAATTCAGACAAAGAAAAAAACTATTTAGAAGGGAAATCGAAGGAAAAAGGTAAGTGAACCAACAATGCACTAGCTTAAAGGAACCTATTTAGAAAATAAAAACCCCTTTAAGGACTGGAGTTGAGAAACACTGAGCGCAGAAGAGCTGCATGCCACACCTCCCTCTGCAAAAATTTACCTGCAAGAACAACCAGGGAAAGGAGCTACATATAGGCTCTGCCTGTGTAGTGTGCTTACTGCATGGAAAGAAAGAGGCATGAACCACTCTCCAGACATCCTGTACTCCAGGTCCAAATCAAAGCTCAGCGAAGCTGGCCCCCCTACAATCAGCACAAATAAAATCTCCAGTATGTTTCTTTAGTGCTACGTTTGTACGGTTTTGTGCCGTAAAAATTTACATTTGTGCTGCTTTTATTTTTAAGACGTTAGCAATTGTTTTTTCCAGGTCTATGACATCACCAATCCACCTACAACAGCCAAATGACACGAAAACCGGACTGGTTGGTTAGTGCTGCGTTTGTGCTGTTTAAATTTCTACTCTATCTTTTATCGTTTTGCGTTATTATTGATTTATTAAAATAGTCAAAAGGTCACTCAGCCCCCTACAACAGCCAAAAGACACAAAACTGGTCTTGTAGGTTAGTGCTACGTTTGTTGTGCCAGTTTGTGCTGCTTAAATTTTTATTTGTGCTGTTATGTTTTTTTTTTTTTTTTTTTAGTAAATAATAAAAATTCAAATTTGGGCTGTTTTTTTTTCCTGTTTCATTATGTTTATTGGGTTTTTGGAAATAAACAAGAGATTCATAGGCAAGCTAGTTAATCGCCCGCGCAGGGGCTAGAAAACGCGTAAAACATTACCAATGAGCAATAATGATCATAATTATACTTAACCAAAGTAAATATAGGGGAAAGAATCATATAAATGAACACTGCAGAAAATGCCATGTCCCCAAAATCTACATGTCGCCGCCAGAGGGGAGGCTCTTCTCCTGCAAAATATAAAAAGAAGAAACCCCCGCGCTAGCTGGGTATTTAACTAGTGAAGGGGAATGGGAATTGAAGGAAGAAAAATGGCTAGGGACACTGCAGCAGTCACCGGGGAGTCTGATCCAAGCAGACAAAAGTGAATAAATGAAAGAAGGGTGATGGTGGCTGCGCTGTGATTATAACTAGTGAAGGAAGTGAAGGGAAGGATCTGGAAAAGGAAACTACCGTATTTTTCGCACCATAAGACGCACCTGACCATAAGACGCACCTAGGTTTTAGAGAAGGAAAACAAGAAAAAAAATATTCTGAACCAAATGGTGTACTAAAATATTTTCCAGTGCCCATGAAATGCAGCCTGACCATTGCCACAGTAAACGCAGAGGGACCATGCCACAGTAAACGCAGAGGGACCATGCCATCAGTGGTGTATTTAGGTTTTGTGCTGCCCTAGGCCTGACTAAACTTGCGCACCTCCTAATTTAAATATGACCCACCCCTTCCTGTCAAGGCCCGCCCTGTCATCTTCATGGGAAGAGGACAGAGGGGACGCTGTGGGAAGAGGACAGAGGGTTGCCGTGGGTGAAGGACAAAGGGACACCCTGGGAAGAGGACAGAGTAACGCCCTGGGAAGAGGACAGAGTAACGCCCTGGTAGAAGGACGCCGTGGGAAGAGGACAGAGTAACGCCCTGGTAGAAGGACGCCGTGGGAAGAGGACAGAGTAACGCCCTGGGAAGAGGACAGAGTAACGCCCTGGGAAGAGGACAGAGTAACGCCCTGGGAAGAGGACAGAGTAACGCCCTGGGAAGAGGACGCCGTGGGAAGAGGACAGAGGGGACGCCGTGGGAAGAGGACAGATGGGACGCCGTGGGAAGAGGACAGAGAGGGACGTTGTGGCGGTCAATAAGGCCTAGAGGATATCAGGTTAGGCACTTCCTAATGGCTCAGTCCCTGGGAATAGTAATGGATAATGGCCAACAGGCCCTCTTACCAGACCCAGCGAAATCGCAACAGTGATCCCCCTGGCTGGACGTTCGCTCACTCTGGGTTGCCCGGGGTGACTCTAGTCAGTAGTGTAGCATGTCTGTATCCTGGCAGTGGCTCGGTCTTTCTCCCTCTCTGGTGGTGCGGGTATAATGTGGCTCCCTCTCTGGTGGTGCGGGTACAGCGGTTAAAGCGTGGCTCCCTCTCTGGTGGTGCGGGAACAGCGTGGCTCCTTCTCTGGTGGTGCGGGGTACGGCGTGGCTCCCTGGTGGTGCGGGGTACGGCGTGGCTCCCTGGTGGTGCGGGGTACGGCGTGGCTCCCTGGTGGTGCGGGGTACGGCGTGGCTCCCTGGTGGTGTCCCCCAGCAGAGTATTCTCTTTTGCTTCTCTTCAAGTTCTAACACCCCCTCCCTCCCCTCCAGCAGAGTGCTTGCATGCTGGGGGAACTGGTGCCAGAACTCTGCAGGGACTTCATTTCCCATGATGCCCCCGGTGTCTTCTGATTGGCCCTCTGCTGTGGTCAATCATGGGGGGGGGGGGGGAAACAGTGGGTAGGAAGCTGGGTGGCGACCCAGCAAATCCAATTAGAGCCGCTCTCTCTCTCTCTTCTCCTTACAGAAAGGGAGGAGGGGGGAGGCGGGGGATATACAGACAGCCCGCAGCTCTCCTCTCCCTGTCACAGCGCCGCTGCTCTATTTGCCAGAGAACTCGGCAGCGGTGCTGTGACAGGGAGAGGAGAGCTGCGGGCTGTCTGTATATCCCCCGCCGCCCCCCTCCTCCCTTTCTGTAAGCCAAAGAGAAAGAGAGAGCGGCTCTAACTGGATTCGCAAAGCCCGACACTGCGGCGGGGGGGGGGGGGGCGGAGCTAGTGGCGGCGGTCTGGGATTCCAGAGGCTGTGAGCGGATGGCAGGGGCGGTGCCAGCGACGGCGGGGGGCGGGGCCCCTGTTATGTATTCGGACTATAAGACGCAGGGACATTTTCCCCCATATTTCTGGGGGAAAAAAGTGCGTCTTATAGTCCGAAAAATACGGTACCTAATACTAACCAAATAAATTAAATCTAATATAAACCAACCAGATGCAGTAGCAGGTTGACAACCAATGTGTAACATAAATGGTATGTGCATAAACTGAATGAATCACACCTATACACCTGAAAGGTGTGTAACCAACAGTGAACAATTAATGATGTATGCAAAAACGTGTATCACTCTAAGTGATCAACCTGTGCATATAATATAAAATATATATATATATATATATATATAAATAAAAATGTATAGCACAAAACTAAAAATAGTGAAATTCTCCAAGCGATTCCTGAAAATAATGGTGCCGGTATGTGATAAAGTGTATAACACAGCACTGTGAGCAATGGAATCCTCCAAAAACTTCCTGTAAATATAAAAAAATCCAATGTGTAGCAAGTCCCATCACCCGTAGAGTGCTTGAAAGAAGAAACTACGGTGCAAATCCACCCAATGCTCAATAGCAGCTTACCTCCCTGCTGGGAAGAGACAGCATGCACTAGGGCTTCTAATGTGAACAGCGATGCAGCAATCTTGCATGGAAGTATGATCTCACTCGCATGGATGCATAGAAATACACAAACAAAAAAGAAATTGATAGCGTAACTCTGTAGGTTCAGCAAACAAGTGACCAAAGGATGTATTCTCACACTCACATCAAACTAGTGAGCGTGGACATCAATCCTACGAACGCCGAGCTCGTATATATGCAGGCTGTGATGATTCCAACCATATGGTCCTCAAGCTTGCAGCAACCTCAGAGTGCCAGTGGAACATGTATACGAAACATACAAGGTGCACATAGTGTGGGTTTGTAACCACTGGGGAATTTATTATAAAAACTTGTAGAACACTCACATTTCATAGATAAGGGAAATGACAATCTCAAACAAGCGCCATCTCCTCTCTTGCAGCTGTCGGTGTATCTGTGTTGATCCTAACGCACGTATCGTCATGTCACATGACTTCCTCAGAAGAAGTTGGTTACACACCTTTCAGGTGTATAGGTGTGATTCATTCAGTTCATGCACATACCATTTATTTTTTGATATTTACAGGAAGTTTTTGGAGGATTCCATTGCTCACAGTACTGTGTTATACACTTTATCACATACCGGCACCATTATTTTCAGGAATCGTTTGGAGAATTTTACTATTTTTAGTTTTGCGCTATACATTTTTATTATATATATTGTTATATATTTTATTTCTTCTCCTGCAACCCCCCCCCCCCCCCTCCCCCAGGAGGTGTCAGCGTGGACAGGATTAGTGAGAAACTACAGAGAAGGCGAGGAAAGCAAAGAAGTGGAAAAAGAGGGTCGTAGAGAGGAGGGGAAGGGAAAGGGGATAACTCGGGAGCCACACAGGTAGAAATCAGACAAGGCCCAAACAGAATGCTTGGAGTGAGGGGAACTCATAAGAGATCCATGGTTCCCAAATTTGGCGTGCAAGTCATTCACAATACAGGACATTCGTTCTTGAAACAGCATAGCCGTCTTCACCCCCTGGAAAGCTACGCGTTGGGTCTGATAAGCTTGAGCTATAGTCCGTTTAGCCGCAATAAAGATGTGGCCAGCTTCTGCTGTGGAGCGTATAAACCCGGTATTGGACAATGTAATAGGGCTAACTTAGCGTCCCTACAACCTGTCACATACCTGGTTAGTGAGCTCCGGCTCGGGGGCCACTGATAGTGAGACAGTGTTGTAGGGGGGCTGGGTGATGTCATAGTCTGGAAAAAACATTTGCCAATTTAAAAGCAGCACAAATGTAAATTTTTACGGCACAAAACAGCAAACGTAGCACTAAAGAAATAAACTTGAGTTTTTATTTGTGCTGATTGTAGGGGGGCCAGATTTGCTGAGCTTCCAATCAGGCAGCGATCTGCAGCAGTTTCTATATTGAAAACTGCCACTATCCCTTTGTTGATTAAGTGAGGAACCTGCACCTGTCCCTTTCTGACCCTGAAATAGAAACTGGTGCTAAAGGATCCGTTTTCAGGTTCATCTGCACTATCTGCTTTGTTTATGTGGCGCAAGCATGGGCATTGGATTGCCATTCACAATGAAGCGAACCACAGCTCACTGCAGCACATTACATGTGTTACTGAAACAGCCCTTCCCGCCGCTCTCCGGTGCCCTCTGCTGCTTACCGGAGCCGCCAGCAGCGACGGAGGCGATCACATCCTCTTCCGTATTAGGTATGGAGCTGAGTGAGGGGAAGATGGCCCCCCGCTCGGCTCCATACAATTGCAGGGCGGAAGCGACGTCAAAATGTCACTTCCGCCCATAGCTCTTAAAAAGGGAAATTTTTATTTATTTTTTTTAAAACAACTTTTTTTTTTTTTTATTGCATTTTAGTGTAAATATGAGATCTGAGTTTTTTTGACCCCAGATCTCATATTTAAGAGGTCAGTCATGATTTTTTTTCTATCACAAGGGATGTTGACACAATTTTCTTCTTTTTTTTTTTAAAAAGAACAGCGTAAAAATAAAAAAAGTAAAATACATTTTTAACGCGCCCCGTCCCGCCGAGCTTGCGTGCAGAAGCGAATGCATACATGAATAGCGGCAGCATATGAAAACGGTGGTAAAACCACACGTGAGGCATCACCGCGATCGGTAAAGCAAGAGCAATAATTCTAGCCCTAGACCTCCTCTAACTCAAAACATGCAACCTGTAAAAAAAATGTAAACGTTGCATATGGAGATTTTTAAGGATAAAAGTTTGTCGCCATTCCACGAGTGGGCGCAATTTTGAAGCGTGACATGTTGGGTATCAATTTACTAGGCATAACATCTTTTACAACTATCTTTACTGTGGTCTTATTTTTTAATTAAAAAAAGCTTATTTTTTTTTCCCAAAAGAAAGTGTGATTGCAAGACCGCTGCGCAAATACGGTGTGACAAAAAGTAATGACCGCCATTTTATTCTCTAGGGTGTTAGAAAAAAATATATATAATAATAATAATAATAATAATAATAATGTTTGGGGGTTCCAAGTAATTTTCTAGCAAAAACAATTATTTTAACTTATAAACAAGTCTGAAAAATATGCCGGGACTTAAGGTAGGTTCACACTGCTGCGGATTCAAAATCGAGCGATTTGGCGGCTGCGTTTTTGCCGAGATTTTGCCGCGATTCGCAGCCGCGATTTCAGGGCATGCCTGTCTATAGAGCTGAATTCGCATCCCACACAGATCAAACTCGCACAGGACCCTTTTTTCCCGCAGCTTATATTCGCAACGCATTGATGTGAACGGCACTAATGTTAAACTATGTAATTTAAATGACTTGCGAATTTGAGAAATCGCAACGGCTCAAATTCGCAATAGAATTCGCAGCAGTGTGAACCTAGCCTTAAAGTGGTCAAAGCAGAACTACGCTGCATCTGAGCATTTTTAATATTTAAAGCAAACTCGCTCAATACATCATGTCTCTGTGCTTATTTTGCTGAGAAATCACTTTGAAAAAAATTCCTCTAGCATTTTTGCCCATCTTAAGTAAGGGCAAATGATTCATGTAGCATTTACTTACTGGAATCCATCTACCCTTAGCTCAGGCAAGCAAGCGGGAGGGTGTGCTTAGCTGAGAAAACCCCTCCTCCACTCCTCATGAAGTCTCCTGGGATGTATGACATCATTTGCCTAGGCCTGAAAACCAGGAAGCAACTGAAGAAATGTTAGAAAAAAAAATTAAAAAGCAGGTAAATATACAATACCTTCCTATGCTAGCATCGTTAGGATTAATTAGTCAGTGTTGATTAAGAGAGTGAAGTTTTACTTTAAACTGCTCATCTTCAGCTTTTTTTGCCCTAAAAAATGCTTTGACTTTCAACACTTGTCCAGCTCTTTGTCTGAACATCCTGGAGTAAACAGTTTTAAAGCTGGCAATAGATGGATCAAAATTTGGCCAGTTCAGAAGGAACAGGCAAAATTTTAATCCAACTATGGGCAGGCTGGGTTTATTAAAGTCAATCGACTTCAGTACAACCAGCCTGTCGGGTTTTTCCATGCGATCATTGCTGGTTGCTATAGCCCCCAGCAGTAATCATTGTATTCTGCAGGTGGGGAAGGCTCCCTGCTGGCAGAACACAATGGCAATGGTTTTGCACAGTGCTCATTTTCTTCTGGGGTCCTCCGCCGGCACTCCAGGCTCCTCCTCTTCAGTAAGTGCCCCCATAGGAAACTACTTTCTATAGACGCACTTGTGTGGACTAGCTCCCGAGCAGCCCTGTGTGCGTCCGTTGACACAGACTGAGCTGCTCCCCCCCTGCTGCAGCAGGAGCCAATGACTCCTGCAGTTCTTCTCAATCTGCCCAGTGAGGTTGGAGACAGTAACGAGAGCTGCTGCGCTAGTGCACATCGCTGGATTGGGATCAGCCTCAGGTAAATAAGAAGGGGGCGAATCCTGCTGCAGAGAAGGTTTTTTACCTTAATGACAGGAAAAAGAAGCAGACATGAGCTGTCATAAATATTCTTTGCAGTGTAGCAGATCTCCAGTAGTAAGGTACATGCAGATGGGAGGAACCACAGAGCGTGGTGGGGAAGCAGATGTCTGACATACCCTGAAGTGTCAAATACCAAAGCAACACATCAAAAGGTTTAACATGATCCACCGGAAAGGTGTGTGTGTGTATATATATATATATATATATATATATATATATATATATATATATATATATATACACACACACACACACACACACACACACACACACACACACACATATAGTCTTTTACATGCTTGGCAAAACTGTTGACATTGACAGGTCATAATTAACTAGATGATATTTTTAAACTGTTATGGTGTGAGGTTCTGGAGAAAAATCCTGCCCTTTTACCTTATAGTAGATCTGTACTTTGTCCAGGCAAAGCTGTACACAAAAGAGTTTCAGTTAATGGATATTGGTGTACTTTTATTAAACAGTTCCTCTGCAGCCTGTTTATTACGCCGAGAACTTCTGCTCTCAGAGGGAGAACAGAGGAGAAGAAGTTATTCCTCTGAAAACAGTTGAGATCCATGTAAAAGTAGGTGGGCTGCCTGTAATCTCGTGAGTGCAGCCAAGATCAAAAAGTGAAACCAAAAAGTTAAAAAGAACATGTAATTACACGAAGAGAATAAGATGGATAGATACATACAAACATACACACACACACAAACACAATTACCAAAAGTATTGGGACACCTGCCTTTGCACGCAAATGAACTTTAATGGCATCCCAGTCTTAGTCTGTACGGTTCAATATTGAGTTGGCTCACCCTTTGCAGCTATAACAGCTTCAACTCTTCTGGGAAGGCTGTCCACAAGGTTTAGGAGTGTGTCTATGGGTATGACTGACCATTCTTCCAGAAGCACATTTGTGAGGTCAGGCACTGATGTAGGAGAGAAGGCCTGGCTCGCAGCCTCCACTCTAATTCATCCCAAAGGTGTTCTATCAGGTTGAGGTCAGGTCTCTGTGCAGCCCAGTCAAGTTCTTCCACCCCAAACTCGCTCATCCACGTCTTTATGGACCATGCCTTGTGAACTGGTGTGCAGTCATGTTGGAACAGGAAGCTGGGAGCATGAAATTGGCCAAAATGTCTTGGTTTGCTAGCGCCTTAAGAGTTCCCTTCACTAGAACGAAAGGGGCCATGCCCAACCCCTGAAAAACAACCTCACACCATAATCCCCCCTCCACCAAATGCTTTGGACCAGTACACAAAGCAAGGTCCATTAAGACATGGATGAGCGAGTTTGGGGTGGAAGAACTTGACTCAAGTCCTGACCACAACCCAATAGAACACCTTTGGGATGAATCAGAGTGTAGACTGCGAACCAGGCTTTCTCGTCCATCATCTTTCATACGAAAATTCTCGTATGACAGAATTCCACTTCAGAAGTGAGGTCATGCGTTGAATTGTTTATGTATTTTTTCGTTTCTGAGCATGCATGTCTTGCTCTTACGCTTTTTTTCAGACGAAAACTGTACCAACTAAACAAAAATTGGACATTGTGTTCACGTACATTAAATATTTTATAGCCTGCACATACAGTTTTAGTTGTCCGAAAATTCCTAATCGGCTGTCGAAAAACCCAACCTATTGATCAGAAAATCGGTAGATAGATCGTTGGATGAAATTTTACTATCGTGTGTACGGGCCTTAAGACTGGGATGCATTTAAAGTTCATGGGCGTGTAAAGGCAGTTGTCTCAATACTTTTGGTAATATAGTGTGTGTGTGTGTGTACACGTGTGTGTACAGACACACAAAAATATTGGCACCCCTGCATTTCTGTCAGATAATGCACCAAATTTGCCCAGAAAATTGTTGCAATAACAAATATTTTGGCATTCTCATGTTTATATTGGTATGACACAAGAAAGTGGAAAAACAAAAAGCCAAATATGACACATTCCACACAAAACTCAAAAAAATGGACTGGACAAAATTATTGGCACCCTCAATTTAATATTTGGTAGCAAAATTCTTGGAAAAGATACCTGAAATCAGTTTCTTACATCTCTCTACTGGGATTTTGGACAACTCTTCTTTCGCCAACTGCTCCAGGTCTCTCCGAATGGAAGGGTTGGTTTTCCCAACTGCTGTTTTGAGATCTCTCCACAGGTGCTCTATGGGATTCAGATCTGGACTTACTGCTGACCAGTTCAGTACTCTCCAGCGCTTTGTCTTAAACCATTTCTGGGTGCTTTTTGACGTGTGCTTTGGGTCATTGTCCTGCTGTAAGACCCATCACCTCTGACGGGGAGACCAACATTTTTTTACACTGGGCCCTACATTGCACCCCAGAATTGGTAGTCTTCAGATTTCATAATGCCATGCTTCTAGTCAAGACATCCACTGCCTGAGGCAGCAAAGCAACCCCAAAATATCAGTGAACTTCCACCATGTAATCTTTGATCGATTTTTCTCTTTCGACAATGTTGCACACAATAGACACAGGAACATTAAGCTCTCTGGAGATGGATGGTTAACCTTGAGATTGTCCATGCTTTTCCACCATTTTGTTCTCAAATCCTAGTCTAGACAATTATTTGCTGCTTTTTCTCTTCTCCATGCTCCGTGTGGCACACAGAGACACAACAGAAAGGTTGAGTAAATTTTTCAGCACTGCCGATAGAGCTGCACGATTATTCGTTAAAAAATGGTGATTTCGATTCAACCCCCTCACGATCTTAATCCGGCATTTCCACAATTCTATGTAACAAGTGCATAGCCGTTCTCTGCTCAGAGAGAGCTTAAAGCGGTTGTATACCGCAAAACACGGTCCTCAGACACGTCCTCCATCGCCACCATGATACCCGGAGTGACTTCCCTGTATCGCCGCTCCGACGCAATGACTGAGCGGAGCGGCGATGACGACACTCCCGCGCATGTGCGAGAAACGGCACGGTCCCTGCGCATGCGCGCATTCCGGCAGGCTCCCATTCAAGAGCCGCCACGCTTAGTGCGCCTGCGCCGTTATCTATGGCGCGCATGCGCTGTAGACATCGGTGCTCGCTTTTCTGCATATATCTCCTTAACTATGTAGGTTAAGAAGATATTGCAAGCACCTACAGGTAAGCCTTAATGTAGGCTTACCTGTAGGTGCATGTAGTATATGAGAGTATACAACCGCTTTAAGCAGTTCACACTTTCAAAGTTGCATCTCTCATTGCCAAGCCGGCCAGGACCCGGAGTCAAAGTTCCTTGGACAGCATCATTGAGCAGTTCGGGATCCTGCAGCTAACTTAGAATCCCAAGGTGGTTCACATGCGTGTTTTGACCAAACTTTTTGTGAGGTCACACGCTCTGAGGTGAGCGGCTATTGCCTAATGGCCTGTACACAAGATCCGAAAATCGGACTGAAAATTTTATCGGACATACACGAAAATTTTCCTCGTACGATACCAGATCGTACAATTTTCATTCATCAGTATAGTTGTCATCCAAAAATACAATACAAATATATTACAACACATGACATCACTTACGATTTTTTTTTTCTGTCGTACGAGAATTTTCGTGACTTTAGTAACCTATTCAATTTCTACTTGCGACTATTAAGCGGAAAAAGTCGGACGATCTGTCGTACGATTTTCAAATCGTGTGTACGGGGCATAAGGGTGGGGAGCACTTGAGTGTGGACACCGCAACACGTTTTATGATCACTTCGATCAATGAAACCACTATTATATGTTTGATAAGGACTATTTATGCCATATAAGTTGAACTGACCCTATATGAATAGGAAATTCACAATTTGTATGCACTATGCCACTTTATGTTCAGCGTTTGTGTCACTATACATTATATAATCCTATTATTATACTTATGAGGTTTTCACACTGGGGCGGTGTCGGTGGTAAATCTCCGCTATTTTTAGCGGCGCTTTACCGTCGTTTTTGCAGAGGTATTCGGCCGCTAGCGGGCCGCTTATAACCCCCGCTAGCGGCCGAAAAAGGGTTAGAAACCACCCGCAAAGTGCTGCTGCAGCGGCGCTTTGCCGCCGGTTCGGCCGCGCTGCCCATTCATTTTAATAGGCAGGAGCAGTGTACACACCGCTCCAAAGATGCTGCTTGCAAGAGTTTTTTTTAACGTCTTGCCAGTAAGGATGAGCTCTGGCGTGTTCGCATAGCACACGTGTAGAGCCCGCCAGGAAGTCGGCACCGCGCTGCGCTAATCACAGCTTAGGAGACATTTCCCAGTCTCTGTAGCCGAGCATCGGGACAATGTCTCCCTGGCTGTGATTAACGCAGTGCGGTGCCGACTTCCTGACGGGCTCTGCACGTGTGCTATGCAAACACGCCAGAGCTCATCCTTACTTGCCAGGGCATCGCCTCAGTGTGAAAGCACTCGGGCTTTCACACTGAGACTGCAGGGGAGCCATTTTTCAGGCGCTATTTTTATCCCAAAAGCGCCTGAAAAACGCCCCAGTGTGAAAGGGGTCTTACATTTATAAGCACTTGCTGATATAATTTTACGGATTTGAGGTGTGTGATTTTTTTTCATGTAACAAAGGGTCACGGGATAGGCCACTATAATAATTTTTTGTACACCTCATTTCAGTTTCAGCTTTTGTATTTTATTTTCCACCATTGCACTATTGGCGCTTTAATATTACTGTTGCTATTAGCAGAATAGTAGGGAGACAGCGCAGCACAAAATGTTATATTGTCAGCAACTGTTAATTGATACTGGTGAGTTGAATTACAAAAACTACAGGAGCATCACAAACTTGGAATGCAATTATTTTTTTTAATTTTTAGAAGGTGCCAATAAATGTTGACCAGTCCATTTTTGGAGTTGTGTGAAATGCATCAGATTTAACTTTTTTTTTTCCCCACGTTTTTGTGTCATACCAATACAAACAAAAGAAAAACACGAGAATGCCAAAACATTTGTAATTGCAACAATTTTCTGGGCGAAGTGGCGCATTATAACAGAAATGCCTGGGCATGCTCCAATCACCCTGTGTGGTGCAGATTCCCCTGCTGAAATTTCACCAAAGTCCCCCAACAGGGCTCCTAAAAAATTGTAAAAAAAAAAAAAAAAAAAAATACAGACACCGTCCACTGCCCTAATGACACAAACTCACACTCAGTGGCGGCCCGTTTATTTAGGGCACTGCCCCCCTAATCTAAATGCAGGGCACCGGGTGAATGAATTCCAATGGGGTTTTATTTAATTTTTTTAGAAGCACGTGATTAGAGCCAGAGGCTCTAATTGGCTTTAAAAAAGGGTGGGCTTGGGGCGCAGAGCACTGCGCCCTGAGCCCACCCAGATGTGTGACAATAGCGAATGAACATTTGCTATTTACTTCCTGATTCTCCTCCGGGCCAATCGGAAAGCGAGTCAGACCGGATTGGCAGAGAGGAGAAGCGATCGTATTGGCCGCTGCACCGAGGGAAGCCGTAGAGGCAGAGGAGGACACATGAAGGAGCTGATGCTGCCCGCAACCTAGATGGGGTAAGTGCGGGGCATCTTGTTTGCCCGCCTCCCCCCAAAATATACAGCACCAGCCGCCACTACTCACACCTATCAGAGTATATAGATCTCATAGGTGTGAGTTGGTGTCAGTAGGGCAGTGAATGGTCAGTTGATGGACTTTGGTGAAATATCAGCAGGAGAATTGGGGCGTGCCAAGGCACACCTATGATATATATATGTGTATGTATGTATGTATGTATATATATATATATATATATATATATATATATATATATATACACAGCGCCCCCTCCCGGCGTACCGAAGCGGAGCGGGGTGGTGACCTCCACACAGCTGCGGCTGTCGATGTCCTGCGAGGTGATCTGGACCTGCTTGGCCTCCTCATCATAGCGGACATCGATGTTGTCCAGGTCCAGCCCCCGGTGTACATTGCGGTCCACCCCTCTCACCAATACAAACACTCGGTCGGCGTCCGGGTAGGTGAGGGGGTCCTGCGGTCGGACCCGGACATCACACGGCAGCTTCACCCTCAGGCTGCTCAGCGGGTTGACGATCAGAGTCCACTGTTTGAGGGGCTTATTGTGGGCCGCCCCGGTACTCCCGTGTCTGCAGGCTGCCCGCCCACGGACCCCCAACAACCGGCACCAAAAACCGCTGCGAGAGACCAGAGACACCATCATCTCGCTGTACCGGCCATGCAGCCTGTGCAGCGCGGGGGCTGCCGGGAGTTGTAGTGAGAGGAGTGGTGGGAATGTATGGAATGTGCTGGGCGGGGAACTATATTTCCCACAATCCCCGGGCCCGGGTGAGGGACGTGCTGTGGGCGTATGTGTTTACTTGCTCTAGCCGTATGTCAGAGGCTGCCCTGTGTACTGTACTGTGAACCCGGGGCTGGAAACTTTCCATAATGACTGCGAGAGTGTAAACACACTGGAACATTTACACTCCATGGCCCACTAAAGCTATCTATGGGCTCAGCTGAGATGATATTTGGGCGACAATTCTTACTATAGTAATGGCAGTGGTGTATTCCTTATATCTTATTGGCTGCTATTCATTCATGGAAATGTTGTGTCCTTATCGGCAGGTTAGAAAGTCCCACACCTAATTCATGAAAGCTTTGCAACAGTCCTGTAGGGTTGTGTGACAGTTTCCGATAGTTATGGAATCACTGTGTAGTAAATAGCAGGGCATGTTTGCATGCAACACTCCTTCCCCCTGTCATTGGTTGCTAGGACGCTGATGAGAGCACCGCTTAATTCGTTGCTAGGATGCTAATGAGAGCACAGCTTCATTGGGTGCTAGGATGCTGATAGGCACGCCGCTTCATTGGTTGCTAGAATGCTGATGAAAGCACCGCTTTATTGGTTGCTAGAATGCTGATGAGAGCACTGCTTCATTGGTTGCTAGGATGCTGATGAGAGCACCGCTTCATTGGTTGCCAGAATGCTAATAAGAGCACCGCTTCATTGGTTGATAGGATGCTGATGAGAGCACCGCTTTATTGGTTGCTAGGACGCTGGTGAGAGCACTGCTTTATTGGTTGCTAGGACGCTGATAAGAGCGCTGCTTCATTGGTTGCCAGAACGCTGATGAGAGCGCTGCTTCATTGGTTGCCAGAACGCTGATGAGAGCACTGCTTCATTGGTTGATAGGATGCTGATGAGAGCACCGCTTTATTGGTTGATAGGATGCTGATGAGAGCACTGCTTTATTGGTTGATAGGATGCTGATGAGAGCACTGCTTTATTGGTTGATAGGATGCTGATGAGAGCGCTGCTTTATTGGTTGATAGGATGCTGATGAGAGCACTGCTTTATTGGTTGCTAGGACGCTGGTGAGAGCACTGCTTTATTGGTTGCTAGGACGCTAAGAGCACCGCTTCATTGGTTGCTAGGATGCTGATGAGCGCTGCTTCATTGGTTGCTAGGACGCTGATGAGAGCGCTGCTTCATTGGTTGCTAGGACGCTGATGAGAGCACCGCTTTATTGGTTGCTAGGACGCTGATGAGAGCGCTGCTGACGAGAAAATTATCATGAGATAAAATAGCACATGGAGTTCAAATAACTCGTCAGTCTCAGATCAGTCACTGCCTGATGAAGGGGCTTAGTACCCCTAAATGCCACACATTGTGTAGAATAAATAGCTTTGCTTTGAACTCTTGATGAGCTGGTGAGATTTGATGACGTAGATCTTCACTAACAATATCAGACAATTTATTCACTGCAGCTCTCAAATAAATCACTTGGCTTGAAACTGTATGGAGTGAACCAATCTTTCCTATACCCATTTCATGAAAAAAGAGTGTCGGGAAACAAAGCTGCTACCTGAACACATGTGAAGCAGCTTCCATGGCATTCATGTAATGGGCAATTCTGAGGCCATTCTGACAGGTAATGGCCGGACCCTTCCTGATAGAGACGAATCCCCTTCTCTTATGATGCAGTGTACTGTCATGTGATGGAGGTGGTGTCACCACAATGCCTTCTACTATTACTTCTTAGCTCTGACGGCAACTGACACAAGGTATTTTGTGGTGGCATCCATGGAAGATAGAAGGGCAAGGCAGTGATGAGAAGGCGAATACATGGTGGTCTGGGGATGGGCCTTAAAGCTAAACTCCAGGAAACTTGAAAATTCCCCCTTTGACGCAGGGTTGTGCCTTAACTGCAAGAGTTGACTGCTCTAGGCGGTATGGAAAAGTAGATTTCCTTATCCAATCCTCCATGCTGCTAGGCCAGTCCCCGCAGCTTCTTTTCCTCTATGATCCAGCAGTCTAGGGTCCTGGCATACTCAAGACCAATGCAGGGTCTATAGCTGTAATTGGACATGAGGGCGCCAATGGACAGTCCTCTGCCAGGACATGAAAGAGTGCGATCTGCCAAGGAAGCAGAAAATCGGGTAGGAAAAACGGCGTTTAGGGCTTGTTTACACTTACAGCAAAGACTGCCACTCCTCTGAAAAGCAATCTGCAATTGGGTTGCTTTTCAGAGGAGTTTCACAGGTAGTGAGGAGGCGATCTGTCCCCTTCTCACTGCCTGTTTTAGCCCCCTAACTGCCGCACTACCATGCCACAATCGCCTGCATTGCAAGTGCTTGTGGGGCAGTTTCTCCATCCACTTGAATTGCCCGTGCTCAGTTGGCAGTAATAAAACACAGAGTGCAGGCATCAGTAGTGAGTAACACAGAGTGCAGAGGTCAGTAGTATGTAGTGTGGAATGCAGGGATCATTATTAAGTAATGTGGAGTGCAGGGGTCAGTTGTAAGTAATGCAGAAGGTCAAGACAGAGTAAGTAATGCAGAGTTCAGAAGACTGTAGAATGCAATGTGGGGTGCAGGGGTTAGGAGTAAGTAACACAAAGTTCAGAGGTCAGGAATATGTAATGCAGAGTGCAGGGGTCAGTAGTATGTATGGCAGAGTGAAGAGGTCCGAAGAAAGTAAAGCAGAATTCAGAGGTCAGTGGTATGCAATGCAGGGGTCAGGAGTAATTAATGTAGAATCCAGAGGTCACTAGTGTGCAATTCAGAGGGCAGGGGTCTGTAGTAAATAACACAGAATTTAGCAGTCAGTAGTAAGTCCAGAGGTAAGTAGTAAGAAACGCACAGTACAGTGGTCAGAAGTATGGTGGTCTAGGCATGGGTTTTATAGCTGAAATCCAGAAAACAGTGCATAGGTCAGTAGTATGTAACGCACATTACAGGGGTCATTAGTGTTCAATGCACAGTTCAGGGATCAGTAGTATACCTGACCTGTATAACACACAATAGTACATGACGTGCAGGAGTCAGTGTTAAATAGTGCAGAGGTCAGTAATCATTAATCCCGACCCCCCCCCCCCCCCGTTAGTATGCGCTTTGCAGTCTATGGCACCCCGTTTTTATGTGATTTGCAGTCTATGGCACCCTATTAGTATGTGATTTGCAGTCTATGGCACCCTATTAGTATGTGATTTGCAGTCTATGGCACCCTATTAGTATGTGATTTGCGGTCTATGGCACCCCGTTAGTATGTGATTTGCAGTCTATGGTACCCCGTTAGTATGTGATTTGCAGTCTATGGTACCCCGTTAGTATGTGATTTGCAGTCTATGGCACCCCGTTAGTATGTGATTTGCAGTCTATGGCACCCCGTTAGTATGTGATTTGCAGTCTATGGTACCCCGTTAGTATGTGATTTGTATGGCACCCCGTTAGTATGTGATTCGTATGGCACCCCGTTAGTATGTGATTGGTATCGCACCCCGTTAGTATGTGATTGGTATGGCACCCCGTTAGTATGTGATTGGTATGGCACCCCATTAGTATGTGATTCGTATGGCACCCCGTTAGTATGTGATTCGTATGGCACCCCGTTAGTATGTGATTCGTATGGCACCCCGTTAGTATGTGATTGGTATGGCACCCCGTTAGTATGTGATTCGTATGGCACCCCGTTAGTATGTGATTCGTATGGCACCCCGTTAGTATGTGATTCGTATGGCACCCCGTTAGTATGTGATTGGTATGGCACCCCGTTAGTATGTGATTGGTATGGCACCCCGTTAGTATGTGATTTGTATGGCACCCCGTTAGTATGTGATTTGTATGGCACCCCGTTAGTATGTGATTCGTATGACACCCGTTAGTATGTGATTGGTATGGCACCCCGTTAGTATGTGATTGGTATGGCACCCCGTTAGTATGTGATTGGTATGGCACCCCGTTAGTATGTGATTTGTATGGCACCCCGTTAGTATGTGATTTGTATGGCACCCCGTTAGTATGTGATTCGTATGGCACCCGTTAGTATGTGATTCGTATGGCACCCCGTTAGTATGTGATTGGTATGGCACCCCGTTAGTATGTGATTGGTATGGCACCCCGTTAGTATGTGATTCGTATGGCACCCCGTTAGTATGTGATTCGTATGGCACCCCGTTAGTATGTGATTCGTATGGCACCCCGTTAGTATGTGATTGGTATCGCACCCCGTTAGTATGTGATTGGTATGGCACCCCGTTAGTATGTGATTCGTATGGCACCCCGTTAGTATGTGATTTGTATGGCACCCCGTTAGTATGTGATTCGTATGGCACCCGTTAGTATGTGATTTGTATGGCACCCCGTTAGTATGTGATTCGTATGGCACCCCGTTAGTATGTGATTGGTATCGCACCCCGTTAGTATGTGATTGGTATGGCACCCCGTTAGTATGTGATTGGTATCGCACCCCGTTAGTATGTGATTGGTATGGCACCCCGTTAGTATGTGATTGGTATGGCACCCCGTTAGTATGTGATTGGTATGGCACCCCGTTAGTATGTGATTCGTATGGCACCCCGTTAGTATGTGATTCGTATGGCACCCCGTTAGTATGTGATTCGTATGGCACCCCGTTAGTATGTGATTCGTATGGCACCCCGTTAGTATGTGATTCGTATGGCACCCCGTTAGTATGTGATTTGCAGTCTATGGCACCCCGTTAGTATGTGATTTGCAGTCTATGGCACCCCGTTAGTATGTGATTTGTATGGCACCCCGTTAGTATGTGATTCGTATGGCACCCCGTTAGTATGTGATTCGTATGGCACCCCGTTAGTATGTGATTGGTATCGCACCCCGTTAGTATGTGATTGGTATCGCACCCCGTTAGTATGTGATTGGTATCGCACCCCGTTAGTATGTGATTGGTATGGCACCCCGTTAGTATGTGATTCGTATGGCACCCCGTTAGTATGTGATTCGTATGGCACCCCGTTAGTATGTGATTCGTATGGCACCCCGTTAGTATGTGATTCGTATGGCACCCCGTTAGTATGTGATTCGTATGGCACCCCGTTAGTATGTGATTCGTATGGCACCCCGTTAGTATGTGATTCGTTTGGCACCCCGTTAGTATGTGATTCGTATGGCACCCGTTAGTATGTGATTCGTATGGCACCCCGTTAGTATGTGATTTGTATGGCACCCCGTTAGTATGTGATTCGTATGGCACCCCGTTAGTATGTGATTCGTATGGCACCCCGTTAGTATGTGATTCGTATGGCACCCCGTTAGTATGTGATTGGTATGGCACCCCGTTAGTATGTGATTCGTATGGCACCCCGTTAGTATGTGATTGGTATGGCACCCCGTTAGTATGTGATTCGTATGGCACCCCGTTAGTATGTGATTGGTATGGCACCCCGTTAGTATGTGATTCGTATGGCACCCCGTTAGTATGTGATTGGTATGGCACCCCGTTAGTATGTGATTGGTATGGCACCCCGTTAGTATGTGATTGGTATGGCACCCCGTTAGTATGTGATTGGTATGGCACCCCGTTAGTATGTGATTTGTATGGCACCCCGTTAGTATGTGATTCGTATGGCACCCCGTTAGTATGTGATTGGTATGGCACCCCGTTAGTATGTGATTGGTATGGCACCCCGTTAGTATGTGATTGGTATGGCACCCCGTTAGTATGTGATTTGTATGGCACCCCGTTAGTATGTGATTTGTATGGCACCCCGTTAGTATGTGATTCGTATGGCACCCGTTAGTATGTGATTCGTATGGCACCCCGTTAGTATGTGATTGGTATGGCACCCCGTTAGTATGTGATTGGTATGGCACCCCGTTAGTATGTGATTCGTATGGCACCCCGTTAGTATGTGATTCGTATGGCACCCCGTTAGTATGTGATTCGTATGGCACCCCGTTAGTATGTGATTGGTATCGCACCCCGTTAGTATGTGATTGGTATGGCACCCCGTTAGTATGTGATTCGTATGGCACCCCGTTAGTATGTGATTCGTATGGCACCCCGTTAGTATGTGATTCGTATGGCACCCCGTTAGTATGTGATTCGTATGGCACCCCGTTAGTATGTGATTGGTATGGCACCCCGTTAGTATGTGATTGGTATGGCACCCCGTTAGTATGTGATTCGTATGGCACCCCGTTAGTATGTGATTCGTATGGCACCCCGTTAGTATGTGATTGGTATGGCACCCCGTTAGTATGTGATTGGTATGGCACCCCGTTAGTATGTGATTGGTATGGCACCCCGTTAGTATGTGATTGGTATGGCACCCCGTTAGTATGTGATTCGTATGGCACCCCGTTAGTATGTGATTGGTATGGCACCCCGTTAGTATGTGATTCGTATGGCACCCCGTTAGTATGTGATTGGTATGGCACCCCGTTAGTATGTGATTGGTATGGCACCCCGTTAGTATGTGATTGGTATGGCACCCCGTTAGTATGTGATTGGTATGGCACCCCGTTAGTATGTGATTCGTATGGCACCCCGTTAGTATGTGATTGGTATGGCACCCCGTTAGTATGTGATTGGTATGGCACCCCGTTAGTATGTGATTGGTATGGCACCCCGTTAGTATGTGATTGGTATGGCACCCCGTTAGTATGTGATTGGTATGGCACCCCGTTAGTATGTGATTGGTATGGCACCCCGTTAGTATGTGATTCGTATGGCACCCCGTTAGTATGTGATTCGTATGGCACCCCGTTAGTATGTGATTGGTATGGTACCCCGTTAGTATGTGATTGGTATGGCACCCCGTTAGTATGTGATTCGTATGGCACCCCGTTAGTATGTGATTGGTATGGCACCCCGTTAGTATGTGATTGGTATGGCACCCCGTTAGTATGTGATTGGTATGGCACCCCGTTAGTATGTGATTGGTATGGCACCCCGTTAGTATGTGATTCGTATGGCACCCCGTTAGTATGTGATTGGTATGGCACCCCGTTAGTATGTGATTGGTATGGCACCCCGTTAGTATGTGATTGGTATGGCACCCCGTTAGTATGTGATTGGTATGGCACCCCGTTAGTATGTGATTGGTATGGCACCCCGTTAGTATGTGATTCGTATGGCACCCCGTTAGTATGTGATTCGTATGGCACCCCGTTAGTATGTGATTCGTATGGCACCCCGTTAGTATGTGATTGGTATGGCACCCCGTTAGTATGTGATTGGTATGGCACCCCGTTAGTATGTGATTGGTATGGCACCCCGTTAGTATGTGATTCGTATGGCACCCCGTTAGTATGTGATTGGTATGGCACCCCGTTAGTATGTGATTGGTATGGCACCCCGTTAGTATGTGATTGGTATGGCACCCCGTTAGTATGTGATTGGTATGGCACCCCGTTAGTATGTGATTCGTATGGCACCCCGTTAGTATGTGATTGGTATGGCACCCCGTTAGTATGTGATTGGTATGGCACCCCGTTAGTATGTGATTCGTATGGCACCCCGTTAGTATGTGATTCGTATGGCACCCCGTTAGTATGTGATTCGTATGGCACCCCGTTAGTATGTGATTCGTATGGCACCCCGTTAGTATGTGATTCGTATGGCACCCCGTTAGTATGTGATTGGTATGGCACCCCGTTAGTATGTGATTGGTATGGCACCCCGTTAGTATGTGATTGGTATGGCACCCCGTTAGTATGTGATTGGTATGGCACCCCGTTAGTATGTGATTCGTATGGCACCCCGTTAGTATGTGATTGGTATGGCACCCCGTTAGTATGTGATTGGTATGGCACCCCGTTAGTATGTGATTGGTATGGCACCCCGTTAGTATGTGATTCGTATGGCACCCCGTTAGTATGTGATTGGTATGGCACCCCGTTAGTATGTGATTCGTATGGCACCCCGTTAGTATGTGATTCGTATGGCACCCCGTTAGTATGTGATTCGTATGGCACCCCGTTAGTATGTGATTCGTATGGCACCCCGTTAGTATGTGATTCGTATGGTACCCCGTTAGTATGTGATTCGTATGGCACCCCGTTAGTATGTGATTGGTATGGCACCCCGTTAGTATGTGATTGGTATGGCACCCCGTTAGTATGTGATTCGTATGGCACCCCGTTAGTATGTGATTCGTATGGCACCCGTTAGTATGTGATTCGTATGGCACCCCGTTAGTATGTGATTCGTATGGCACCCCGTTAGTATGTGATTGGTATCGCACCCCGTTAGTATGTGATTGGTATGGCACCCCGTTAGTATGTGATTGGTATCGCACCCCGTTAGTATGTGATTGGTATGGCACCCCGTTAGTATGTGATTGGTATGGCACCCCGTTAGTATGTGATTGGTATGGCACCCCGTTAGTATGTGATTGGTATGGCACCCCGTTAGTATGTGATTGGTATGGCACCCCGTTAGTATGTGATTTGTATGGCACCCCGTTAGTATGTGATTTGTATGGCACCCCGTTAGTATGTGATTCGTATGGCACCCGTTAGTATGTGATTCGTATGGCACCCCGTTAGTATGTGATTGGTATGGCACCCCGTTAGTATGTGATTGGTATGGCACCCCGTTAGTATGTGATTCGTATGGCACCCCGTTAGTATGTGATTCGTATGGCACCCCGTTAGTATGTGATTCGTATGGCACCCCGTTAGTATGTGATTGGTATCGCACCCCGTTAGTATGTGATTGGTATGGCACCCCGTTAGTATGTGATTCGTATGGCACCCCGTTAGTATGTGATTCGTATGGCACCCCGTTAGTATGTGATTCGTATGGCACCCCGTTAGTATGTGATTCGTATGGCACCCCGTTAGTATGTGATTGGTATGGCACCCCGTTAGTATGTGATTGGTATGGCACCCCGTTAGTATGTGATTCGTATGGCACCCCGTTAGTATGTGATTCGTATGGCACCCCGTTAGTATGTGATTGGTATGGCACCCCGTTAGTATGTGATTGGTATGGCACCCCGTTAGTATGTGATTGGTATGGCACCCCGTTAGTATGTGATTGGTATGGCACCCCGTTAGTATGTGATTCGTATGGCACCCCGTTAGTATGTGATTGGTATGGCACCCCGTTAGTATGTGATTCGTATGGCACCCCGTTAGTATGTGATTGGTATGGCACCCCGTTAGTATGTGATTGGTATGGCACCCCGTTAGTATGTGATTGGTATGGCACCCCGTTAGTATGTGATTGGTATGGCACCCCGTTAGTATGTGATTCGTATGGCACCCCGTTAGTATGTGATTGGTATGGCACCCCGTTAGTATGTGATTGGTATGGCACCCCGTTAGTATGTGATTGGTATGGCACCCCGTTAGTATGTGATTGGTATGGCACCCCGTTAGTATGTGATTGGTATGGCACCCCGTTAGTATGTGATTGGTATGGCACCCCGTTAGTATGTGATTCGTATGGCACCCCGTTAGTATGTGATTCGTATGGCACCCCGTTAGTATGTGATTGGTATGGTACCCCGTTAGTATGTGATTGGTATGGCACCCCGTTAGTATGTGATTCGTATGGCACCCCGTTAGTATGTGATTGGTATGGCACCCCGTTAGTATGTGATTGGTATGGCACCCCGTTAGTATGTGATTGGTATGGCACCCCGTTAGTATGTGATTGGTATGGCACCCCGTTAGTATGTGATTCGTATGGCACCCCGTTAGTATGTGATTGGTATGGCACCCCGTTAGTATGTGATTGGTATGGCACCCCGTTAGTATGTGATTGGTATGGCACCCCGTTAGTATGTGATTGGTATGGCACCCCGTTAGTATGTGATTGGTATGGCACCCCGTTAGTATGTGATTCGTATGGCACCCCGTTAGTATGTGATTCGTATGGCACCCCGTTAGTATGTGATTCGTATGGCACCCCGTTAGTATGTGATTGGTATGGCACCCCGTTAGTATGTGATTGGTATGGCACCCCGTTAGTATGTGATTGGTATGGCACCCCGTTAGTATGTGATTCGTATGGCACCCCGTTAGTATGTGATTGGTATGGCACCCCGTTAGTATGTGATTGGTATGGCACCCCGTTAGTATGTGATTGGTATGGCACCCCGTTAGTATGTGATTGGTATGGCACCCCGTTAGTATGTGATTCGTATGGCACCCCGTTAGTATGTGATTGGTATGGCACCCCGTTAGTATGTGATTGGTATGGCACCCCGTTAGTATGTGATTCGTATGGCACCCCGTTAGTATGTGATTCGTATGGCACCCCGTTAGTATGTGATTCGTATGGCACCCCGTTAGTATGTGATTCGTATGGCACCCCGTTAGTATGTGATTCGTATGGCACCCCGTTAGTATGTGATTGGTATGGCACCCCGTTAGTATGTGATTGGTATGGCACCCCGTTAGTATGTGATTGGTATGGCACCCCGTTAGTATGTGATTGGTATGGCACCCCGTTAGTATGTGATTCGTATGGCACCCCGTTAGTATGTGATTGGTATGGCACCCCGTTAGTATGTGATTGGTATGGCACCCCGTTAGTATGTGATTGGTATGGCACCCCGTTAGTATGTGATTCGTATGGCACCCCGTTAGTATGTGATTGGTATGGCACCCCGTTAGTATGTGATTCGTATGGCACCCCGTTAGTATGTGATTCGTATGGCACCCCGTTAGTATGTGATTCGTATGGCACCCCGTTAGTATGTGATTCGTATGGCACCCCGTTAGTATGTGATTCGTATGGTACCCCGTTAGTATGTGATTCGTATGGCACCCCGTTAGTATGTGATTGGTATGGCACCCCGTTAGTATGTGATTGGTATGGCACCCCGTTAGTATGTGATTCGTATGGCACCCCGTTAGTATGTGATTCGTATGGCACCCGTTAGTATGTGATTCGTATGGCACCCCGTTAGTATGTGATTCGTATGGCACCCCGTTAGTATGTGATTGGTATCGCACCCCGTTAGTATGTGATTGGTATGGCACCCCGTTAGTATGTGATTGGTATCGCACCCCGTTAGTATGTGATTGGTATGGCACCCCGTTAGTATGTGATTGGTATGGCACCCCGTTAGTATGTGATTGGTATGGCACCCCGTTAGTATGTGATTCGTATGGCACCCCGTTAGTATGTGATTCGTATGGCACCCCGTTAGTATGTGATTCGTATGGCACCCCGTTAGTATGTGATTCGTATGGCACCCCGTTAGTATGTGATTCGTATGGCACCCCGTTAGTATGTGATTCGTATGGCACCCCGTTAGTATGTGATTTGCAGTCTATGGCACCCCGTTAGTATGTGATTTGCAGTCTATGGCACCCCGTTAGTATGTGATTTGTATGGCACCCCGTTAGTATGTGATTCGTATGGCACCCCGTTAGTATGTGATTCGTATGGCACCCCGTTAGTATGTGATTCGTATGGCACCCCGTTAGTATGTGATTCGTATGGCACCCCGTTAGTATGTGATTCGTATGGCACCCCGTTAGTATGTGATTGGTATCGCACCCCGTTAGTATGTGATTGGTATCGCACCCCGTTAGTATGTGATTGGTATCGCACCCCGTTAGTATGTGATTGGTATGGCACCCCGTTAGTATGTGATTCGTATGGCACCCCGTTAGTATGTGATTCGTATGGCACCCCGTTAGTATGTGATTCGTATGGCACCCCCGTTAGTATGTGATTCGTATGGCACCCCGTTAGTATGTGATTCGTATGGCACCCCGTTAGTATGTGATTCGTATGGCACCCCGTTAGTATGTGATTCGTTTGGCACCCCGTTAGTATGTGATTCGTATGGCACCCGTTAGTATGTGATTCGTATGGCACCCCGTTAGTATGTGATTCGTATGGCACCCCGTTAGTATGTGATTCGTATGGCACCCCGTTAGTATGTGATTCGTATGGCACCCCCGTTAGTATGTGATTCGTATGGCACCCCGTTAGTATGTGATTGGTATGGCACCCCGTTAGTATGTGATTCGTATGGCACCCCGTTAGTATGTGATTGGTATGGCACCCCGTTAGTATGTGATTCGTATGGCACCCCGTTAGTATGTGATTGGTATGGCACCCCGTTAGTATGTGATTCGTATGGCACCCCGTTAGTATGTGATTGGTATGGCACCCCGTTAGTATGTGATTGGTATGGCACCCCGTTAGTATGTGATTGGTATGGCACCCCGTTTAGTATGTGATTGGTATGGCACCCCGTTAGTATGTGATTTGTATGGCACCCCGTTAGTATGTGATTTGTATGGCACCCCGTTAGTATGTGATTCGTATGGCACCCGTTAGTATGTGATTGGTATGGCACCCCGTTAGTATGTGATTGGTATGGCACCCCGTTAGTATGTGATTGGTATGGCACCCCGTTAGTATGTGATTGGTATGGCACCCCGTTAGTATGTGATTTGTATGGCACCCCGTTAGTATGTGATTCGTATGGCACCCCGTTAGTATGTGATTCGTATGGCACCCGTTAGTATGTGATTCGTATGGCACCCCGTTAGTATGTGATTGGTATGGCACCCCGTTAGTATGTGATTGGTATGGCACCCCGTTAGTATGTGATTCGTATGGCACCCCGTTAGTATGTGATTCGTATGGCACCCCGTTAGTATGTGATTCGTATGGCACCCCGTTAGTATGTGATTGGTATCGCACCCCGTTAGTATGTGATTGGTATGGCACCCCGTTAGTATGTGATTCGTATGGCACCCCGTTAGTATGTGATTCGTATGGCACCCCGTTAGTATGTGATTCGTATGGCACCCCGTTAGTATGTGATTCGTATGGCACCCCGTTAGTATGTGATTCGTATGGCACCCCGTTAGTATGTGATTCGTATGGCACCCCGTTAGTATGTGATTGGTATGGCACCCCGTTAGTATGTGATTGGTATGGCACCCCGTTAGTATGTGATTCGTATGGCACCCCGTTAGTATGTGATTCGTATGGCACCCCGTTAGTATGTGATTGGTATGGCACCCCGTTAGTATGTGATTCGTATGGCACCCCGTTAGTATGTGATTGGTATGGCACCCCGTTAGTATGTGATTGGTATGGCACCCCGTTAGTATGTGATTCGTATGGCACCCCGTTAGTATGTGATTGGTATGGCACCCCGTTAGTATGTGATTCGTATGGCACCCCGTTAGTATGTGATTGGTATGGCACCCCGTTAGTATGTGATTGGTATGGCACCCCGTTAGTATGTGATTGGTATGGCACCCCGTTAGTATGTGATTGGTATGGCACCCCGTTAGTATGTGATTCGTATGGCACCCCGTTAGTATGTGATTGGTATGGCACCCCGTTAGTATGTGATTGGTATGGCACCCCGTTAGTATGTGATTGGTATGGCACCCCGTTAGTATGTGATTGGTATGGCACCCCGTTAGTATGTGATTCGTATGGCACCCCGTTAGTATGTGATTCCTATGGCACCCCGTTAGTATGTGATTCGTATGGCACCCCGTTAGTATGTGATTGGTATGGCACCCCGTTAGTATGTGATTCGTATGGCACCCCGTTAGTATGTGATTGGTATGGCACCCCGTTAGTATGTGATTGGTATGGCACCCCGTTAGTATGTGATTGGTATGGCACCCCGTTAGTATGTGATTGGTATGGCACCCCGTTAGTATGTGATTGGTATGGCACCCCGTTAGTATGTGATTCGTATGGCACCCCGTTAGTATGTGATTGGTATGGCACCCCGTTAGTATGTGATTGGTATGGCACCCCGTTAGTATGTGATTCGTATGGCACCCCGTTAGTATGTGATTCGTATGGCACCCCGTTAGTATGTGATTCGTATGGCACCCCGTTAGTATGTGATTCGTATGGCACCCCGTTAGTATGTGATTGGTATGGCACCCCGTTAGTATGTGATTGGTATGGCACCCCGTTAGTATGTGATTGGTATGGCACCCCGTTAGTATGTGATTCGTATGGCACCCCGTTAGTATGTGATTGGTATGGCACCCCGTTAGTATGTGATTGGTATGGCACCCCGTTAGTATGTGATTCGTATGGCACCCCGTTAGTATGTGATTCGTATGGCACCCCGTTAGTATGTGATTGGTATGGCACCCCGTTAGTATGTGATTCGTATGGCACCCCGTTAGTATGTGATTGGTATGGCACCCCGTTAGTATGTGATTCGTATGGCACCCCGTTAGTATGTGATTCGTATGGCACCCCGTTAGTATGTGATTGGTATGGCACCCCGTTAGTATGTGATTCGTATGGCACCCCGTTAGTATGTGATTCGTATGGCACCCCGTTAGTATGTGATTCGTATGGCACCCCGTTAGTATGTGATTCGTATGGCACCCCGTTAGTATGTGATTGGTATGGCACCCCGTTAGTATGTGATTGGTATGGCACCCCGTTAGTATGTGATTGGTATGGCACCCCGTTAGTATGTGATTCGTATGGCACCCCGTTAGTATGTGATTCGTATGGCACCCCGTTAGTATGTGATTCGTATGGCACCCCGTTAGTATGTGATTGGTATGGCACCCCGTTAGTATGTGATTGGTATGGCACCCCGTTAGTATGTGATTCGTATGGCACCCCGTTAGTATGTGATTCGTATGGCACCCCGTTAGTATGTGATTGGTATGGCACCCCGTTAGTATGTGATTCGTATGGCACCCCGTTAGTATGTGATTCGTATGGCACCCCGTTAGTATGTGATTCGTATGGCACCCCGTTAGTATGTGATTCGTATGGCACCCCGTTAGTATGTGATTGGTATGGCACCCCGTTAGTATGTGATTGGTATGGCACCCCGTTAGTATGTGATTGGTATGGCACCCCGTTAGTATGTGATTGGTATGGCACCCCGTTAGTATGTGATTCGTATGGCACCCCGTTAGTATGTGATTCGTATGGCACCCCGTTAGTATGTGATTGGTATGGCACCCCGTTAGTATGTGATTGGTATGGCACCCCGTTAGTATGTGATTCGTATGGCACCCCGTTAGTATGTGATTCGTATGGCACCCCGTTAGTATGTGATTGGTATGGCACCCCGTTAGTATGTGATTCGTATGGCACCCCGTTAGTATGTGATTCGTATGGCACCCCGTTAGTATGTGATTGGTATGGCACCCCGTTAGTATGTGATTCGTATGGCACCCCGTTAGTATGTGATTGGTATGGCACCCCGTTAGTATGTGATTGGTATGGCACCCCGTTAGTATGTGATTGGTATGGCACCCCGTTAGTATGTGATTGGTATGGCACCCCGTTAGTATGTGATTTGTATGGCACCCCGTTAGTATGTGATTTGTATGGCACCCCGTTAGTATGTGATTCGTATGGCACCCGTTAGTATGTGATTGGTATGGCACCCCGTTAGTATGTGATTCGTATGGCACCCCGTTAGTATGTGATTGGTATGGCACCCCGTTAGTATGTGATTGGTATGGCACCCCGTTAGTATGTGATTGGTATGGCACCCCGTTAGTATGTGATTTGTATGGCACCCCGTTAGTATGTGATTTGTATGGCACCCCGTTAGTATGTGATTCGTATGGCACCCGTTAGTATGTGATTCGTATGGCACCCCGTTAGTATGTGATTGGTATGGCACCCCGTTAGTATGTGATTCGTATGGCACCCCGTTAGTATGTGATTCGTATGGCACCCCGTTAGTATGTGATTCGTATGGCACCCCGTTAGTATGTGATTGGTATCGCACCCCGTTAGTATGTGATTGGTATGGCACCCCGTTAGTATGTGATTCGTATGGCACCCCGTTAGTATGTGATTGGTATGGCACCCCGTTAGTATGTGATTCGTATGGCACCCCGTTAGTATGTGATTGGTATGGCACCCCGTTAGTATGTGATTGGTATGGCACCCCGTTAGTATGTGATTGGTATGGCACCCCGTTAGTATGTGATTGGTATGGCACCCCGTTAGTATGTGATTCGTATGGCACCCCGTTAGTATGTGATTGGTATGGCACCCCGTTAGTATGTGATTGGTATGGCACCCCGTTAGTATGTGATTCGTATGGCACCCCGTTAGTATGTGATTGGTATGGCACCCCGTTAGTATGTGATTCGTATGGCACCCCGTTAGTATGTGATTCGTATGGCACCCCGTTAGTATGTGATTCGTATGGCACCCCGTTAGTATGTGATTCGTATGGCACCCCGTTAGTATGTGATTCGTATGGCACCCCGTTAGTATGTGATTGGTATGGCACCCCGTTAGTATGTGATTCGTATGGCACCCCGTTAGTATGTGATTCGTATGGCACCCCGTTAGTATGTGATTGGTATGGCACCCCGTTAGTATGTGATTGGTATGGCACCCCGTTAGTATGTGATTGGTATGGCACCCCGTTAGTATGTGATTGGTATGGCACCCCGTTAGTATGTGATTCGTATGGCACCCCGTTAGTATGTGATTGGTATGGCACCCCGTTAGTATGTGATTGGTATGGCACCCCGTTAGTATGTGATTGGTATGGCACCCCGTTAGTATGTGATTCGTATGGCACCCCGTTAGTATGTGATTCGTATGGCACCCCGTTAGTATGTGATTCGTATGGCACCCCGTTAGTATGTGATTCGTATGGCACCCCGTTAGTATGTGATTCGTATGGCACCCCGTTAGTATGTGATTCGTATGGCACCCCGTTAGTATGTGATTCGTATGGCACCCCGTTAGTATGTGATTCGTATGGCACCCCGTTAGTATGTGATTTGTATGGCACCCCGTTAGTATGTGATTGGTATGGCACCCCGTTAGTATGTGATTGGTATGGCACCCCGTTAGTATGTGATTCGTATGGCACCCCGTTAGTATGTGATTCGTATGGCACCCCGTTAGTATGTGATTGGTATGGCACCCCGTTAGTATGTGATTGGTATGGCACCCCGTTAGTATGTGATTGGTATGGCACCCCGTTAGTATGTGATTCGTATGGCACCCCGTTAGTATGTGATTGGTATGGCACCCCGTTAGTATGTGATTCGTATGGCACCCCGTTAGTATGTGATTCGTATGGCACCCCGTTAGTATGTGATTCGTATGGCACCCCGTTAGTATGTGATTCGTATGGCACCCCGTTAGTATGTGATTCGTATGGTACCCCGTTAGTATGTGATTCGTATGGCACCCCGTTAGTATGTGATTGGTATGGCACCCCGTTAGTATGTGATTGGTATGGCACCCCGTTAGTATGTGATTGGTATGGCACCCCGTTAGTATGTGATTCGTATGGCACCCGTTAGTATGTGATTTGTATGGCACCCCGTTAGTATGTGATTCGTATGGCACCCCGTTAGTATGTGATTGGTATCGCACCCCGTTAGTATGTGATTGGTATGGCACCCCGTTAGTATGTGATTGGTATCGCACCCCGTTAGTATGTGATTGGTATGGCACCCCGTTAGTATGTGATTGGTATGGCACCGCGTTAGTATGTGATTGGTATGGCACCCCGTTAGTATGTGATTCGTATGGCACCCCGTTAGTATGTGATTCGTATGGCACCCCGTTAGTATGTGATTCGTATGGCACCCCGTTAGTATGTGATTCGTATGGCACCCCGTTAGTATGTGATTCGTATGGCACCCCGTTAGTATGTGATTTGCAGTCTATGGCACCCCGTTAGTATGTGATTTGCAGTCTATGGCACCCCGTTAGTATGTGATTTGTATGGCACCCCGTTAGTATGTGATTCGTATGGCACCCCGTTAGTATGTGATTCGTATGGCACCCCGTTAGTATGTGATTCGTATGGCACCCCGTTAGTATGTGATTCGTATGGCACCCCGTTAGTATGTGATTCGTATGGCACCCCGTTAGTATGTGATTGGTATCGCACCCCGTTAGTATGTGATTGGTATCGCACCCCGTTAGTATGTGATTGGTATCGCACCCCGTTAGTATGTGATTGGTATGGCACCCCGTTAGTATGTGATTCGTATGGCACCCCGTTAGTATGTGATTCGTATGGCACCCCGTTAGTATGTGATTCGTATGGCACCCCGTTAGTATGTGATTCGTATGGCACCCCGTTAGTATGTGATTCGTATGGCACCCCGTTAGTATGTGATTCGTATGGCACCCCGTTAGTATGTGATTCGTTTGGCACCCCGTTAGTATGTGATTCGTATGGCACCCGTTAGTATGTGATTCGTATGGCACCCCGTTAGTATGTGATTCGTATGGCACCCCGTTAGTATGTGATTCGTATGGCACCCCGTTAGTATGTGATTCGTATGGCACCCCGTTAGTATGTGATTCGTATGGCACCCGGTTAGTATGTGATTGGTATGGCACCCCGTTAGTATGTGATTCGTATGGCACCCCGTTAGTATGTGATTGGTATGGCACCCCGTTAGTATGTGATTCGTATGGCACCCCGTTAGTATGTGATTCGTATGGCACCCCGTTAGTATGTGATTCGTATGGCACCCCGTTAGTATGTGATTGGTATGGCACCCCGTTAGTATGTGATTGGTATGGCACCCCGTTAGTATGTGATTCGTATGGCACCCCGTTAGTATGTGATTCGTATGGCACCCCGTTAGTATGTGATTCGTATGGCACCCCGTTAGTATGTGATTGGTATCGCACCCCGTTAGTATGTGATTGGTATGGCACCCCGTTAGTATGTGATTCGTATGGCACCCCGTTAGTATGTGATTCGTATGGCACCCCGTTAGTATGTGATTCGTATGGCACCCCGTTAGTATGTGATTCGTATGGCACCCCGTTAGTATGTGATTCGTATGGCACCCCGTTAGTATGTGATTCGTATGGCACCCCGTTAGTATGTGATTGGTATGGCACCCCGTTAGTATGTGATTGGTATGGCACCCCGTTAGTATGTGATTCGTATGGCACCCCGTTAGTATGTGATTCGTATGGCACCCCGTTAGTATGTGATTGGTATGGCACCCCGTTAGTATGTGATTCGTATGGCACCCCGTTAGTATGTGATTGGTATGGCACCCCGTTAGTATGTGATTGGTATGGCACCCCGTTAGTATGTGATTCGTATGGCACCCCGTTAGTATGTGATTGGTATGGCACCCCGTTAGTATGTGATTCGTATGGCACCCCGTTAGTATGTGATTGGTATGGCACCCCGTTAGTATGTGATTGGTATGGCACCCCGTTAGTATGTGATTGGTATGGCACCCCGTTAGTATGTGATTGGTATGGCACCCCGTTAGTATGTGATTCGTATGGCACCCCGTTAGTATGTGATTGGTATGGCACCCCGTTAGTATGTGATTGGTATGGCACCCCGTTAGTATGTGATTGGTATGGCACCCCGTTAGTATGTGATTGGTATGGCACCCCGTTAGTATGTGATTCCTATGGCACCCCGTTAGTATGTGATTCGTATGGCACCCCGTTAGTATGTGATTCGTATGGCACCCCGTTAGTATGTGATTCGTATGGCACCCCGTTAGTATGTGATTGGTATGGCACCCCGTTAGTATGTGATTGGTATGGCACCCCGTTAGTATGTGATTCGTATGGCACCCCGTTAGTATGTGATTGGTATGGCACCCCGTTAGTATGTGATTGGTATGGCACCCCGTTAGTATGTGATTGGTATGGCACCCCGTTAGTATGTGATTGGTATGGCACCCCGTTAGTATGTGATTCGTATGGCACCCCGTTAGTATGTGATTGGTATGGCACCCCGTTAGTATGTGATTGGTATGGCACCCCGTTAGTATGTGATTGGTATGGCACCCCGTTAGTATGTGATTGGTATGGCACCCCGTTAGTATGTGATTCGTATGGCACCCCGTTAGTATGTGATTCGTATGGCACCCCGTTAGTATGTGATTCGTATGGCACCCAGTTAGTATGTGATTGGTATGGCACCCCGTTAGTATGTGATTGGTATGGCACCCCGTTAGTATGTGATTGGTATGGCACCCCGTTAGTATGTGATTGGTATGGCACCCCGTTAGTATGTGATTGGTATGGCACCCCGTTAGTATGTGATTGGTATGGCACCCCGTTAGTATGTGATTCGTATGGCACCCCGTTAGTATGTGATTGGTATGGCACCCCGTTAGTATGTGATTGGTATGGCACCCCGTTAGTATGTGATTCGTATGGCACCCCGTTAGTATGTGATTCGTATGGCACCCCGTTAGTATGTGATTCGTATGGCACCCCGTTAGTATGTGATTCGTATGGCACCCCGTTAGTATGTGATTCGTATGGCACCCCGTTAGTATGTGATTGGTATGGCACCCCGTTAGTATGTGATTCGTATGGCACCCCGTTAGTATGTGATTGGTATGGCACCCCGTTAGTATGTGATTGGTATGGCACCCCGTTAGTATGTGATTCGTATGGCACCCCGTTAGTATGTGATTGGTATGGCACCCCGTTAGTATGTGATTGGTATGGCACCCCGTTAGTATGTGATTCGTATGGCACCCCGTTAGTATGTGATTCGTATGGCACCCCGTTAGTATGTGATTCGTATGGCACCCCGTTAGTATGTGATTCGTATGGCACCCCGTTAGTATGTGATTCGTATGGCACCCCGTTAGTATGTGATTGGTATGGCACCCCGTTAGTATGTGATTGGTATGGCACCCCGTTAGTATGTGATTGGTATGGCACCCCGTTAGTATGTGATTCGTATGGCACCCCGTTAGTATGTGATTGGTATGGCACCCCGTTAGTATGTGATTGGTATGGCACCCCGTTAGTATGTGATTCGTATGGCACCCCGTTAGTATGTGATTCGTATGGCACCCCGTTAGTATGTGATTTGTATGGCACCCCGTTAGTATGTGATTGGTATGGCACCCCGTTAGTATGTGATTCGTATGGCACCCCGTTAGTATGTGATTCGTATGGCACCCCGTTAGTATGTGATTCGTATGGCACCCCGTTAGTATGTGATTGGTATGGCACCCCGTTAGTATGTGATTGGTATGGCACCCCGTTAGTATGTGATTGGTATGGCACCCCGTTAGTATGTGATTGGTATGGCACCCCGTTAGTATGTGATTGGTATGGCACCCCGTTAGTATGTGATTGGTATGGCACCCCGTTAGTATGTGATTCGTATGGCACCCCGTTAGTATGTGATTGGTATGGCACCCCGTTAGTATGTGATTGGTATGGCACCCCGTTAGTATGTGATTCGTATGGCACCCCGTTAGTATGTGATTCGTATGGCACCCCGTTAGTATGTGATTGGTATGGCACCCCGTTAGTATGTGATTGGTATGGCACCCCGTTAGTATGTGATTCGTATGGCACCCCGTTAGTATGCGCTCAGCAGTTATGACCTCTTTAAATTAAAGCATCCAGCTCCAAGGAGCTCTATGTACTGTGGTGCCCAGCTTGTATGAATAACAAGACGCAATCGGTGGCATCAAGTTACTAAACTGTTACTACTAGTGACACCCAGCCATCAGTATGGTGATCCATTGTCACCCCTCTAGGACAGCCCTAGTACTCCCTGGTACATAGTGATAGGACACGGGCCCAGCCATGAATAACACTAAGCAATGCTGATTGTGTTGATGAACAGGACATGGGCGGAGAAGGGGCGTACAGACTTGGGGCGTACAGTAGAGGTGTCGCCTGAGCGCTCAGCAGCCGTGATCCGATCTACACACCCCGCTATACAACATCCGCCCTGATACTTTGAGAAGCACAGATTGCGCTAAGCCACGCCTTCCCGTATTCCTTATTGGCCAGTCGGTACACGTCATGACACCCTGCAGAGGAGCGGATAAATGCCTCCCTGTTACCATGGAGATGGACGCTCGCTCAGCAATAAGAATCACTGAATCCTGATCATGCGGCGATTGTAGCGGAGCCTGAGACCATAGCGAGGGGAGAATCCTGATTGAATCACAGCTCAGGGCGCTGCTTCTTCACACGGTAAAGGAATCCACTCCCGGTACATTACTTACATTTACTTAGAGCAGAGTCCTTGTCATCCAATCTATTTATAACTATTTGTTCTGATCCAGTAACACTCAGTGACATCTAAATACAATGAAGTATATTCTGCCACAGACTCTCCAAAAGTAAATCTGCGTTCGTTATACAACCGTGTGTGTGATGTTTATACCCCCCAATCATTATTTAGTCCCAGGGTCCTCTCTCTAGGGCTGCCAGGCACTCCTCTGACCCAATGAATAGTCTAGCTAGCAGAAGTAGGCAACCTCAGCACTTCCAGGAGGCATTGGAAAGACTTTAAGGCCCCTTTCACACGGGCGGCTGTTCTGCCGCAGTTAAAAGCATGTTTCTTTCTTTTGAAATTCAAGACCCCAGGCACAGCGATCAGCTGCATTTGTACAGTGCGATTAGCTGCGTTTACGTGCGTTTACATGCGGCTGCGGTTGGCCATTATTGTCATCCCCATAGCAACCATTTTTATTTTGATGTGCTTCCTGTTGTTTTTTTCTTTTGTTCACGCTGCTATCCGCAGCTGACACAGTGCACTGCGATTACCTGCAGTTATGTGCAGATAGCTGCGCTACATCGCACCTGGACGCATTCAATTCTATTTTTTCTATTCGCACCGAACCACATGTAACAAAATCGCAGCTAAACGCTGTGTGTGAATGGGGCCATAGGAAAGCATTGTGTGCTTTTAGCTGCGGTAGAAAACTAGAAAATCCGCAGCTAAAAGCACCATTCTGTCCGTCCGTGTGAAAGGGGCCTAACTGCAATAGGCATGACTCCATAAATAAGAGGGGATGATGGGATTTGTAGTTTCTGTACAACTGGAGTGCCAAGGCTGGATAGGGCATGGAGCTCTGGGATACCCATGAACGCTGAACAGTAATACTAGGACACAATAGCCCAGGGAATGAACAGCGCCGGAACACCATAAGCAACATCCCAGGCCAGGCAAGCCTTAGTACACCATGGGATAACAGCAGCAACAGTTGCCCAGATCCTGCATTCAGGTGTAGCACACGGCCCTTTCACTCCCGTCTTTGGCTCACTCACAGGAGAGAAAATCGCACCATGCCACCATGCCCGTACCCTCTGGTTTGCAGAGGTTAAGCATACTTGTTTTCACTTATGGGTCTTGCAGCGAGGTTCTCCTCAAAAGTTAGTTTATGTCCCCAGTGTGTAGGGACAAAGTCTCTATACCCCAAATAACTCCAAGATCCACACCATATGCCACTCCAACTTAGAGTTTATTTTCTTATGCGTGAAGAGAGAAAGGTGTTAGGAAAGACAGATCGATTCAGGCACTCTTGGCTTCTTCACCACTCGGTCCCGAGTGGGTACAGCTCACCCGGATAGTCACACAATGGCACTAGCAGCCGGCGTGTAGCTCGAACAGTCAATCAAGTTCCCTAATGGATGCGTTCAGGAGATCCTCTGCCACAGAATCTATAGTGTCCTAAACCTCCTAATGACTCAGATGTTAGGCCCCTTGGTTTCAGATAGATGACATCCCTCCGTAGAGTTACTGGGCCCCTTCCTTCACTGTGATCCCTCACCAGTCCTTCAGAACGGTCCTCCCCCAGCCTCCTCTTCCAGAAACGGGTCCCCTCGCAAGGCGGCACCCTGGGATTCTTCCTCCCGAAGAGGGCTCCAGCTAAAGGCGCTGGGCCCAGGGCTGAAGTGTCTGGGACTGAGGCGCATGTGGCCCCATGACCTGGAGGGCCATGCACTCGAACTCCAGAACCCGTAGGTTCCCCCGGGTACAGGTCCCCGGACAAATCACCCCAGACCAATGGCGTCTGCCCCTTTTGTACCCTCCCCCGGCATGCACAGCAGGTAGACCACGCCCACTGCACGGCTGCCGAGAGAGGACACCCAATCGCAACTCCAACACCTGTGGTTCAACCCCAAGTACAAGTGACAGCGCCACCCATACTTCTTAGGGGAACTGCACGCCAGGTGAAGCAGCAGCAAGGCAGAGTCCATCAAATTGAAATATTCGAGCCAACTACCACTCGAATCACCCCTAAATTTAGTGTAACAGCACCCTAAATTTGGGACCCCCGCTACACAGGTCTGCACTCAGATCCTGCACTCAGATCCGAACTCAGATCTGAACTCAGATCTGCACATAAATTCTGCACTCAGATCTGAACTCAGATCTGCACATAAATCCTGCACTCAGGTCTGAACTCCGATCCTGCACTCAGATCTGCACTGAGGTATGAACTCAGATCCTGCGCTCAGTTCCTGCACTCGGGTCTGCGCTCAGTTCCTGCACTCGGGTCTGCGCTCAGTTCCTGCACTCGGGTCTGCGCTCAGTTCCTGCACTCGGGTCTGTGCTCAGTTCCTGCACTCGGGTCTGTGCTCAGTTCCTGCACTCGGGTCTGTGCTCAGTTCCTGCACTCGGGTCTGCGCTCAGTTCCTGCACTCGGGTCTGCGCTCAGTTACTGCACTCGGGTCTGCGCTCAGTTACTGCACTCGGGTCTGCGCTCAGTTACTGCACTCGGGTCTGCGCTCAGTTACTGCACTCGGGTCTGCGCTCAGTTACTGCACTCGGGTCTGCGCTCAGTTACTGCACTCGGGTCTGCGCTCAGTTACTGCACTCGGGTCTGCGCTCAGTTACTGCACTCGGGTCTGCGCTCAGTTCCTGCACTCGGGTCTGCGCTCAGTTCCTGCACTCGGGTCTGCGCTCAGTTACTGCACTCGGGTCTGCGCTCAGTTACTGCACTCGGGTCTGCGCTCAGTTACTGCACTCGGGTCTGCGCTCAGTTCCTGCACTCGGGTCTGCGCTCAGTTACTGCACTCGGGTCTGCGCTCAGTTCCTGCACTCGGGTCTGCGCTCAGTTACTGCACTCGGGTCTGCGCTCAGTTACTGCACTCGGGTCTGCGCTCAGTTACTGCACTCGGGTCTGCGCTCAGTTCCTGCACTCGGGTCTGCGCTCGGGTCTGCGCTCAGTTCCTGCACTCCATCCTGCACTCGGGACTGCGCTCAGATCCTGCACTGAGGTCTGAACTCAGATTCTGCATTCAGGTCTGCATTCGGGTCTGCACTCAGATCCTGTACTCAGATCCTGCACTCAGGTCTGCACTTGATGAGCTTCCAGGCAAGTGTACTGGGCTGCCTGGGAGGGTAAGAGCCCTCCAGGCTGGAAACTTCTTCTGGATGAAAAGAGGGCAGCTCCAGGTTTCAGACTATTTATGCTCACTCTGCTCCCAACCACCATCTGGGTACCCTCCCCCAGGGATTGGCTGATACTATAAAAAACAAAATGGAGTTGAAATCATTTATAAATTTCACTTTTTCCTGTTTCTCACTTGGCCTCCTTATTAGATTTGATCAAAAACATTGGAAGGTGTTAAATTCGGACCAAATTTCATTAATTAGGATTTCCTAAACTGAATCTGAATTTTAGTGTTTTTTTGTCAGTTTGGTTTCCCTTAAAGTGGATGTAAACCCTCACATATACCCAGTGAAGTGAACAGCCTCAGATGATACACAGGAATGAAACAAATCTTCCTACATAAGTTTTACATGTATATCTGCTGTCTTCAGCTTTATATATACTTTAGAATGTTCAGATTGTGTTAGAAGATTTTCTCTTCCAGTTCAGCACTGCAGTGAAGTCTGGGCATAAAGCCAAGACAGCTGATTGGAGGAAAGGCACAGCCTTCCTCTCCTCATAGGTAGAGACTTTCAGAACGGTTTGTTGAATAGTTCAGCACTCTGCTAATCTATTTATAGCATCCTCCCCAACACAAAACTCAGGCTACTTTTATCTCAGTTGACGGAGATCTTGTCAGAAGTTATCAGGCTAATAACAGAAGAACAGAGCAGGAGACCACTATGGGGCATAGTGCTTTAAAGAGAAGAAAGATATTAAAAAAAATATAGAAAACTGCAGATATATGTGCCCAGCTCAAATTTCATGAATCGGGTTTACATCCACGTTAAGGCTTCTGGAAGTACTAATTTGAGACACTGGAAAATGTTCTATCCCTTCTGGTATGAATAGGAGTCTCCTCCCAGCATTCCTCACTCTTCCAGTTGACTGAGAAGGCGAAGGCAGTGTAAGGAGAGGTTGTTGCAGTCTGTCAGGCCCAAATTCAGAGAAATATATTACTATTCCTGGTACAGTTTTTGGAGTGAGTGGTTCACACTCCTTTTTTTGGTTAAAATGAAAACGTCTGTAAACGAAAAACACTGCTAAACACGAGTTACCGCGTTTAGCGCTTGAAATGCCTCTAAACACAGCTTCTGAAGGCATTTTTTTGAGTTCCAGAAAAAGCCTCTTAACTCAACTGCCTAGAAACTACTCTAAATGACCCTGTGTACATGTACTGATAATATAACAGAGGAGAGTTCAGGGGCAGCTGAAAAAAATGCCCAACTGCTCCTAAACGTCCGTTTACCAGCAGCAGTGTACATGAGGCCTTTCTTTTGACAGCTGTTGGCTTTAGCAGAGCAGAGAGAATTCTCTGCATAGAAAGATCGGGAAATACTTTGTAAAGATCGGGGAAAAAATCGTGACAACGATTCTTGACGATTAATCGTGCAGCTCTAAGACCCCTTTCACACTGAGGTGGTTTGCAGGCGCTATTGCGCTAAAAATAGCGCCTGCAAACCGACCTGAAACAGCGGCTGCTGTTTCTCCAGTGTGAAAGCCAGAGGGCTTTCACACTGGAGCGGTGCGCTAGCAGGACCGCTCCAAAAGTCCTGCTAGCCGCATCTTTGGAGCGGTGAAGGAGCGGTGTGTATACCGCTCCTCCACCGTTCCTGCTCATTGAAATCAATGGGACACCGCGGCTATACCGCCGGCAATGCGCCTCTGACTATAACTGAAAATATTTTTTTTCAATTCAGAGCCTTTTAGTGTTTAAAATGATACAACATAAGTGTCAAATAATCTAGCTCTGCCCTATTCGTTAAAAGAAAAGTATAGCAAAAGCTCTTTTGGCTGTACTTCTCTTGTAGGTCACAGGTATGCACTTCGTTTTGCACTCCTGTGACCTGTTTTCAGCCGACAACGGGCTAAAGTCCTCTGTCGGCTGATGTCACAGAACCAGTCCAGGATCTTTCAAGATCCCAACCATATGGCCGGGATCCACCCAGATGCCTGGACCGGCAGCTGGCTCAGACTCTCAGCAATCCGCTGAGAGCCTGAACCAGCCCCTCCCCCCTCCACAGCCCAGTTGCTCCAAAGGTGCTGAAGTGGCAGAGCAGAGAGTCAGGGACTGACAGCCCCGGCCTTCTGCTCAGAGCGGAGGGGAGAACTGAGCGATCAGCAAAGTATAATCACTTAAGCCCTGTACACACGATCGGTTTGACTGATGAAAACCGTCCGATGGATGGTTTTCATCAGACCAACCGATCGTGTATGGGACCCATCGGTCTTTTTTCCATCGGTTTTAAAAAATAGAACATGTTTTAAATTTTTCCGATGGATAAAAAAACGATCGAAAACTCCGATCGTCTATGGGCAAGTCCATCGGATCAAAAACCCACGCATGCTCAGAATCAAGTCGACGCATGCTCAGAAGCATTAAACTTCATTTTTCTCGGCTCATCGGAGTGTTTTACGTCACCGCGTTTGGAACGGTCGGTTTTTTGACTGATGGTGTGTGGGCAAGACTGATGAAAAACAGTTTCATTGGATTTCCGATGGACAAATCCATCGGACGAAAATCCATAGGTTATCCGATCGTGTGTACGGGGCTTTAGTCCTCACTGCGGAGCTGCATTCACCTAGGTGAGTAGAAATGTCTGTCCATACTTCTCTTTTAATCTTTTCATTTATATTATATTTGTAACTTACTGATAATTCAAATTTTTAACAAGGCTTCCTGAGACTTGAAAATTATTTCAAGTTTTCCTCTGGTGAGTAAGGAATATTAGCTTTTAGGGCTGTGGAAATTAACTATTAATTCCTCGATTAATCGATTAATTGTTTTTGATCGATCAAAATTCTTTGGGCTTGGGCGTGTCCATCTGAAGGGCTCTTTTGCTGTGCCTTCATATCTGCATGCCGGCGGGACCTTACTATCTGCCACACGCAAGGGCTGTTACACTTCCCTCTATCACTTCCCTCTATCAACCTGGGATTCTACAGCCATCCACTGGGAGTTGTGATAGTTCCCTTCACGGGACATCTACATGCCGACGGACTCATGTTAGCCCCTTCTCATCTGGATTCAGCAGTGGTATCGTTGTACACATTTTTATACCAGTATCATACTTAGCTACATGTTTTTATGACTGCTTTTGCTACCGTTTGGTATTACCCACACCATTTTTACAGTTTATGTAGCTACATTGATTTTATCTCGAGTGCAATATTTTGTTACCTACTTGAAGACTATAAAAGTTTTAATGCAATTCCCATCGAGCGCTGCCTTTGTGTGTTTTTTGTATCCTGCTATCAATTTTTCCAGTGGTTGGTAGCTGCACTGGGAATCGGCCTGCAAGGATATCAGCTAAAAATAGTTGGATCTGTATGTGCGTTATAATTAATCAAAATTAGTCGATTAATCGATTAAAAAAACAATTAATCGAACACGAAAATTTTAATCAGTAACAGCCTTATTAGCTTTCATTCAAAGCTAAAAAAAATATAAATAAATGCTGGAACGGATAGATATAAAGGGATCAGTCTCATTCCCTATGCAAGTAAAAACAAAATATAACTGTATTCAAAGTATATATGGCTCTGATAAGTATTATTTGTTCTTTGAGCACTTTTGGTGCTTGTGATTTAGTGTTTTTTTTTTTTTTTTAACACATTCAGCATAAATTGTATAGCTTATGCTGCATTCTTATGCAGGGGATAAAAATGTGAACGGTCTCCTCGGAGTTTCATAAAGGAACTTTGCCAGAAGTCAGTATTTTTTGTAAATTCATACATGCTTGTTGCCACAGCAACCATTCTAGGTTGAGCTTTCGTTTCCCCAGATAACAAAAGCAGCATATCAACAACGACCCTCAAAGAAGAACTCCAGGCAAAAAGAGCTGCTTTCATATACAGTATACTATAAGCTAACATTGATGTGTAGAGGTTGAGGGCATACTCCAAGTCAAAAACCAAGCTAGACAGAAAAGAGCAACTGGAAAGTGAAAAAAAATTCCGCTTATATGCATAAAACATTATTAAACAGAACATAAAGGGTATACGAGTTGTAAGGGCTGTGGAGAGGCGAGCCCATGCCACTATTTATTTTGGCAGTTAAGGCCATAGTTTGCAGAAATCAGGCACACTAATGAGCCAGGGGTGCACTGGGCTTATGTTAGGGCTGGGAGTAGAGGTTAGTGGCCCCACCCTCTCGATGGGGTCAGCTATTGCAAGGGAGATGTGAGGAGCATGGTGCTCTATGATGTCCACGCTGAAACAGTGAGGACAATGAGTGGCCGAGCATGCGAGGATGTAGCAGCCTGGAGCTGCACGAGACACAGTTAGCGCTGACAGAGGTACAGCGTGTTGTGCACAAGCACCAGGGACTGTGTGTGCTTGACGGTCTGGAGGACCAAGGCAGGAGGCCTGAGAGAGAAGCTGCAAAGAGAGCCACAAGCCTGAAGATCGTTTGAGTATCACTTTGATGGTGAGAACCCCCTGCATGGGAGGACATTTATGTGATGTTTTACTTTTGTTTTCAATAAAAATGGGCAGAAGAAGCTCTAAAACGGACTTCTGGTGTGGAATAGAAATAAGGGAGAGGCGGGGCCTGGTTCTTTCTCTTTGGACACCGCCCTCCCAGCAAGAGGATCCCTGTGCTGCCCTGCTGTGTGCACAAGGCCTGAAGCCTGGACCTTGTGTCTTTCCAAAGAGCCTTCCGCTCCACCGAGGAGCCTGCGGAGCGTCTGATCCTGTTGCCGAGTGCTGTCATCAGGAGGACCAAAGACCCGGGTGTTGTGGACACTGTGAAGCGAGTCACAGTAACGGAAGTAGCGGACAAAGACTGGTCCGGTCGGGTGAGAGAGTACCTGCTCAGAGCTACATTACAGTATCTTTAGGCCCATTAACTTTATCCAGGGCCATCACAGTGATTGCAGTTACACTTTAGGGAGACTATCTGCTGAACTGAGTTATTAGTCTCCCTGGCATTACAAAGTTACCGATCATCGTTACTTTGTGGATTACAGTTGTTCTTGAAAGTGCACCACCGTGTTTTGCTAGCGAAGATTTCTTCCACAGAACTATGCCCAAATCATAGTCAGGCCTGACTGGGTAATATAGGACATTGCTGGGCGCCATTTTTGCTCACGAGGGAGGATAGCTGCAGCGGGGTCTGTTAAACTGTTTATCATATTGCTGAACGTTTGATGTTTTAATAAGTATACCCATATTGCAGGGCTCTGCATGTGACGTTGCATATTGTTTTATCATTTTAACTTTTACCAACAGTAAAAATAATAGAGTTAAGTATATTGGTTGTCAGTGTCATTTACTGTGCTATACCATAAAGGGGATTGTGTCATATAGAATATTAGAGTGATTGCAATTCTATCATCCCCTTTACTAACTGTGCCACGAGAGGTTAGAGCCGTTTGCCAGGGGTTAACAGCGGTGTATTACAGGGCCCAAAACAAACAAGGCAGCTCTCTTAACTGGGGGTATCGCTACACGTGGGGGCTCGGTTCCGGGATCCCTGTATATTGCACGCTGCAATTAAGCCGGTCAGAAGTACCAGCATGGACCCATTGGCAGTAGCAGAGTGGTGCACAGAGTGGGCTGTCGATTCAACCCGGACGCTAGTCATTGAACTCCCGGGAGGGATCCGGCAAGAAGAAGAGATAAAGCAGCTAGTAATGTCGCTATCACCGTGCCAGAAAGCATGGTTGGTGGATATAAAGCCAGATATCTCATGTACATACGCACTAGTGGAATGGGGAAGTGGAATCCCTGGAGATTTTGGAGGTCAGAGTATAAAGGCTAAATTGCTTAGTGCATGCAAGGGCAGTGAAGAAGGAGAAGGAATCTCCACGAACCTCCCCGCCATTATCTCCGCTACTCTTCTCCAAAATGGAAAGCAGTCGCGAGACTAAAACTCCGGGGTCACCCCTGGCCGCCATAGGGCCGGAACTATTGACTGCTCTGGGAGACTTTGTCACGAAGTGCCAGAAAAGCAATACAGTACATGTAGAAGCCGGGTACCGGAAGCTCCGGGTGTTTTCAGGAAAACAACCTGTGCCACCCGGAGAGGAAGACTTCGACACCTGGATTGAGCAGGCAATGCAGGCAGTAGAAGGATGGGAAGTTCCAGAAGCGCAGAAGAAGCAGCGCATCGGTGAAAGTTTGAAGGGTGCTGCTGCTGAGGCGGTGAAAAATCTTAGGTGCAGCAATACTGTTTGTACTGCGATGGATTATCTGTCTATGTTGCAGGAGGAATTTGGCCAGCTGGAGAAGGTGTCTGAGTTGGTGTATCAATTTGAGCATACCCTCCAACAGCCGGGGGAGAAGTTGTCTGAATATGTCCGGAGACTGAATAGAATGCTGTGCCAAATTGTACAAAAAAAAAAAGGAATACTGCCGCAAGTCATAGACGCTACCAGGATGAAGCAGATCCTGAGGGGAGCCTTACGTTCGGATCCAGTTTGGCTTCACTTGAAGACCTCTGACGGAGTCATGGCTTTGAGTTACTCTTGTGCGGATCATAAGGGACGAAGAAGCATTGCTGAAGGATCAACAGGCGGTCGGGAAGACCACCCCACCCACCTCGGTGGGAGTCAGAACAGCAGTAGCTATTGAGCGTGATTCAGAAGTAGAAACCTTGAAGTCCCAGATGGCCCAAGTGTTTGGATTTATTGACCTCTTTACTGGCCAAGAACTCAGGAGCCAAGGAGAAAGCAGAGATCAGGAGTAAACCGTGTCAAAATGTTTCCACTTCAACACCCCTGCAAACAAGAAGGAAAACTGTCTGCTTCAACTGTGGAGGAGCCGGCCACATTGGGAAAGTGTGCCCCAGTCCAAGCAAAAACCGAGGCACTCAATACCAGCAGGCGGAAAACTTCAGAGGGCCCCGGTGAAGGAGTCAGCCGGGCGCCCACTACTTACAGAAAGCTCCAAAAAGATTCAAAAGCAAGCGGAGGAAAAAGAGAAGGGAAACAATGCCCCTCCTAAAACCCCCCCATACCACCTGTCGGGAGTTGAAATTTAACAATCTGCGGGAAATCAATGCATACCAGGTCCAAAAAGGGTTGAGGTCCAGAGAAAAATGGAAGAAAAAGAAAACGCCAATAGGAAAATCAAGGAGTCCAAAGAAGGAAACACCCCAGAAGAGGTTTCCAGACAAGTTAATAGGACCCTCCCCTCTAGTCTCCGTTCAAGTGGAGGGAGTCTACACCAAGGCCCTTCTAGATACAGGAGCCCAAGTGACTCTTTTATACAGAGACTTTTACCGGAAGCATTTGAGTCACGTGCCCTTACAGAAGCTGGAAGACCTACAGATAGGGGGAATTGGCACTCGTAACTTTCCCTACGACGGTTATGTCTCAATCAGGCTGGTCTTTGATCCATCAGTGACAGGAAAGGCGGAAGTCTTTGACACCCTGGCGGTAGTTTGTCCTCGCCCCTCAGGGGCCAACACGAGTTTCATGCTAATAGGGACCAACACTGACCTGGTCAGGAGGCTGCTGACCCCTCTAGTGCAGGAGCGGAGTCCTACCTCAGACAAGATTCACCCTATCCTGCAACAGGTCTACCAGAAGTTGGTCCTGGAACAAAAGGCCCCAGAAGCGGGGGTGGGGAGAGTCTGGAGACTGTCAAGAAAGGAGAAGATATTGCAGCCTGGTGAGGTGACCTGTCTTCAGGCTACGGTAAAACTCTCCTGGGAGCAGCCTGGCCCCTTTGTGGTCTTGGAGCCAGACCCCTTGCACACCCACCCAGGATTGGAAGTGATCCCTGAAGTGGTCCCATTGAGGGCATTGAAGAAGGCGAAGGGCCAGATTCCAGTGAGCATCAGAAATGTCACTAGTTCTCCTATGAAGATTCCAGCCCGGGTACTACTGGGCAAAGTAAACCCTGCTACCCCAGTGACCCTGTCTGAATTGAAGAAAGCTGAAGGAGGGGAACTCAGCCTGGAGGGACTCTGTCTGGAAGACACCACCTTGCCACCGAAGTGGAAGGAGAGAGCCAAGGCCCAACTGACCAGATGGAGAAAAATATTCTCGGAAGATGAGTTTGACGTGGGGTGTGCGAGGAGTGACACCCATAAAATCCATGTGCAGGAAGACAAACCCTTCCGGGAGAGGATCTGGTGAGTCCCCCTGGCTGACTTGGAAGATTTGCGTGAACAGTTGACAGAGCTTTAGAGAACAGGGGTTATTCGAGAGTCCAGGAGTCCATATGCCTCCCCCATCGTGGTGGTAAGGAAAAAGAACGGGTCGTTGAGACTCTGCATAGACTACAGGACTCTCAATAGGAGGACCATACCCGACATGTACACTACCCCCAGGATAGAAGATGCCTTGCAGAGTCTGTCTGGGGCCAAGTGGTTTAGTGTCATGGACCTGAAGAGTGGGTATTACCAAATCCCAATGCACCCTGAAGACAGAGAGAAGACGGCCTTCATCACCCCGGTGGGATTCTATGAGTTTAATAGGATGCCTCAAGGCCTGTCGGGAGCCCCCGCCACTTTCCAGAGATTGATGGAGAAGACAGTGGGGGACATGAATCTTATCAAAGTTCTGGTGTACCTAGATGACATCATTGTCTTCGGGAAGACTCTGGAGGAGCATGAAGAGAGATTGGAGAAAGTCCTGAAGAGACTCAGTGAAGAGGGACTAAAACTCTCCAGGGAAAAGTGCCAGTTTTACCAGTCCTCGGTCCACTATCTGGGACACATAGTGTCTGCCCGAGGAGTGTCTACAGATCCTGACAAACTGGACCCAGTTACATCCTGGCCCAGACCAACTACAGTGACTTAGCTCAGATCCTTCCTGGGGTTCTGCTCCTACTACCGTAGATTTGTGGAGGGGTTTGCGAAAATTGCCAAACCCCTGAATGAGCTACTGAAGACAGAAGGAGATTAGGATGATACTGGCCCCAGAAAACCTGGAGAGTCCGTGAAAGGCCAGTGGACAGAGAAGTGTGAAGAAGCCTTCAAGATGTTGAAGAAAAGTCTGACCACTGCCCCGGTCTTGGCCTATGCTGACCCTAAGAAACCATATGAACTGCATGTAGATGCCAGCCATTATGGTCTGGGAGGGGTACTGTACCAAGAGTATGAAGGACAGCTAAGGCCAGTTGTCTATGTTAGTAGACGTCTAACACCAGCAGAAAAGAACTACCCCACCCACAAGTTGGAATTCCTGGCCCTAAAGTGGGCAGTCGTGGATAAGCTCAGAGATTACCTGTATGGAGCTGACTTTACAGTTTAGACTGACAATAACCCACTCACCTACCTCTTCACCACAGCCAAGCTGGATGCCACTGGCCACCGTTGGTTGGCAGCCCTGGCCGGATTCAACTTCAGTCTCAAGTATAGGCCTGGAGCTGGGAATCGTGATGCAGATGCATTGTCCAGAAGGGCTCATGCATCCACCCACCACACAGAAGACTGTACCCAGGTAACCCCGGACGGGGTACGGGCCTTGTGTCAAGGAGCGCAACTTCAAGCTAGTGGTGGGTCAAGGGCGGAAAAGATCAGAGTTTCGGTAGTAGGGGTGCCCAAGTGTTATCGTGACGTGACCCAGATTGTCGAGGACGACCTGCCAAAGCTGTCCAAGAAGGACATAAGAAGAGACCAGTTAGAAGATCCCTGGGGAAGATTAGCTTTGAAGGCACTGGAAGACCAGGATCCAGACAGGCTCCTACAGGACCCCTCAAAGGTGGCTCAACTGGTCCACAAAGAATGGAACAAGCTACAGGTGCATCAAGGGGTGGTCTACCGAAGGGGCCCCTCTGATGACCTGGAAGAGAAGTGGCAACTGTTCTTGCCGGAAAAACACAGACGAACTGTCTTGGCTGCCCTACATGATAACCATGGCCACTTGGGGACCGAATGAACCTTCCAGCTTGTGAGGAATAGGTTCTATTGGCCTTGTATGCGGGCTGAAGTGGAGGAGTACTGCCACTAATGTGCTCGCTGCATTCAAAGGAAGACATTACCACGTCAAGCTGCCCCAATTGGTCATCTGCAGAGTCAATGACCCTTGGACTTGGTATGCATCGACTTTCTCTGTCTAGAAACTGACTTGAGTGGACATGGAAATGTTCTGGTGATAACCGACCATTTCACCCGTTATGCCCAGGCCTTTCCAGCTAAAGACCAGAAGGCCTCCACCGTAGCCAAAATCGTGGTGGAAAAATACTTTGTGCATTACGGGCTACCACAGCGCCTTCACTCAGACCAAGGGAGAGACTTTGAGAGTCGACTGATTAAGAAATTGCTGGACTCTTTAGGTATAAAGAAAACTCGTACTACCCCTTATCACCCCCAAGGTGATGCCCAACCGGAAAGATTCAACAGGACTCTGTTAAATATGTTGGGGACTCTGAGCAGCACGAAGAAGCAACATTGGAGCAAGCACATAGCAGCAATAGTACATGCCTATAACAGCACAACCAGTGATGCCACAGGGTACTCTACCTACAGATTAATGTTTGGCAGGGAAGCAAGACTGCCTGTGGATCTGGCCTTTGGCATATCAATGGATCACACATCAGCCACCTCGCACAAGGGATATGTAGATATCCCGAGGAAGAGCCTGAAACTGGCGTTTGAACAGGCCCAAGCGGCATCAGAGCAAAGAGGAGCCCGGAACAAGAGGAGCTTTGATCTCAAAGTTCGAATTCAGGACTTTCAACCCGGAGACAGAGTGCTGTTGCGGAACTTGGGAGTCACTGGGAAGCACAAACTAGCAGACCGATGGAGACCCGAATCTTATGTGATCTGCAAAAGGTTACCAGGCTTGCCGGTATATCAGCTGAAGCCAGAAGGGAAGATAGGGCCGCTGAAGACCTGGCACAGAAACCACTTACTTCCACTTTCAGAAGCAGTTCGGATACCTCCTGTAGAGGATTCCCCTGGACCATCCTCAAGTCTGAATACACCTAGGCCCAATACTCGGTCTCAGGCACCTCAGTCTGGAGGAATGGATGTCACTGATCAAAGTGAAGATGGAGAAGAAGAGCTTGAATGGTTGTGGCCGTCCCAGGCCCCTGAGCCTCTGTCCATAGATCTTCCACCCTCTGAAGGTACTCTGGATAGTACATTAAATGTGGAAGCCACTGAGTTTGTCCCATCCAGCCCTCTGTCTGATGACTGGGAAGATGCCATAGAGTCGCCTCCTGCTGAAGATCAAAGGGACTCTCTGTATCTTCCTGCACCTGATCTGGATGCTCCAGAAATTTGGGGACCTAATACACCTACCTCAGAGGAAGAGCCTGTGGTGAAGGAGACAGTTACCCCAAGAGAACAGAGAGCAAAGAGAACCAATCGTCCTCCACGAAAGTTAACCTATGCCCAAATGGGGGAAAGCTCTGAGGATACAGTAACTACTGCAAGAAGAACAATACCAACACCTGGTCCCTCCACTGTGCATTTGGTGGAGGGCAACCCCAGCTCACTTTCTGGCACAGTTAGGCAGGTCACCCCCATTGATGTGACCTGTGGACAGGACAAGCTCCCTTCCCAGTTTTGGTGGGAGTTTCCCCTGCCAACTTCTCTTGCAGCCCTCAATGAACTTGTGTTTTCTTATTGCTAATACTGTCTTTGGGGACCAAAGATTCTAAGTGGGGGGAGTGTGTAGCAGGGTATCATTTTTTCTAAAAAGACTACAGTTCCCAGCACGCTTTAAGGCACCCAGGGTGTATTGCCCCGCGCAAGGACTGCTGGGGTGGACTTTATAAGGGAGAGGCGGGGCCTGGTTCTTTCTCTTTGGACACCGCCCTCCCAGCAAGAGGATCCCTGTGCTGACCTGCTGTGTGCACAAGGCCTGAAGCCTGGGCCTTGTGTCTTTCCAAAGAGCCTTCCGCTCCACCGAGAAGCCTGCGGAGCGTCTGATCCTGTTGTCGAGTGCTGTCATCAGGAGGACCGAAGACCCGGGTGTCGTGGACACTGTGAAGCGAGTAACAGTAACGGAAGTAGCGGACAAGGACTGGTTCGGTCGGGTGAGAGAGCACCTGCTCAGAGCTACGTTACAGTATCTTTAGGCCCATTAACTTTATCCAGGGCCATCACAGTGATTGCAGTTACACTCTAGGGAGACTATCTGCTGAACTGAGTTATTAGTCTCCCTGGCATTACAAAGTTACCGATCATCGTTACTTTGTGGATTACAGTTGTTCTTAAAAGTGCACCACCGTGTTTTGCTAGCGAAGATTTCTTCCACAGAACTATACCCAAATCATAGTCAGGCCTGACTGGGTAATATAGGACATTGCTGGGTGCCATTTTTGCTCACGAGGGAGGATAGCTGCAGCGGGGTCTGTTAAACTGTTTATCATATTGCTGAACGTTTGATGTTTTAATAAGTATATCCATATTGCAGGGCTCTGCATGTGACATTGCATACTGTTTTATCATTTTAACTTTTACCAACAGTAAAAATAATAGAGTTAAGTATATTGGTTGTCAGTGTCATTTACTGTGCTATACCATAAAGGGGATTGTGTCATATAGAATATTAGAGTGATTGCAATTCTATCATCCCCTTTACTAACTGTGCCACGAGAGGTTAGAGCCGATTGCCAGGGGTTGACAGCCGTGTATTACAGGGCCCAAAACAAACAAGGCAGCCCTCTTAACTGGGGGTATCGCTACACTAGGATATACTTTGAAAAATGAACGGTCTCTATTCTTTTAGTTCTTTTATCCTAATAAGCCATTACAACAGTTACACATCTTATATCACATGGCGTAGTGCAATTTTTCAATTAGACAAATAGTGCCTTAAAGCAAACTTAGTTTACTGTGCTCTTACTTTAGCTTACCCACAGTATTCTGGGAATCCTTTGTCATGTATTTTGGAGGCAGCTGCAACACAGTAAGGGACAGCAGGGATGCAATGGAGAGAGAAGTATCAATGGGTGGGGGGCCTTTACAAAGGCACTGGGGTTGATTTACTAAAACTAGAGAATGTAAAATCTGGTGCAGCTGTTGATGGTAGCCAATCAGCTTTTAACTTCAGCTTGTTCAGTTAAGCTGCTTTCACACTGGGACGGGGTATGGCGGCAGAGGTAAAGTGCCGCTATTTTAGCGGTGCTTTACCGTCGTTTTTGCAGAGGTATTTGGCCACTAGCGGGGCGCTTTTAACCCCCGCTAGCGGCTGAAAAAGGGTTAAGAACGACCCGCAAAGCGCCGCTTTGTCGGCGGTTCGGCCGCGCTGCCCATTCATTTCAATGGGCAGGAGCGGTGTATACACCACTCCAAAGATGCTGCTTGCAGGAGTTTTTTTAGATCCTTTTCACACTGGGCGCTTTGCAGGCGCTACAGTGCTAAAAATAGCGCCTGCAAATCGCCCTGAAAAAGCCGCTGCTTTTATTCCAGTGTGAAAGCCCCGAGGGCTTTCACACTGGAGCAGTGCGCTGGCAGGACGCTAAAAAAAGTCCTGCTAGCAGCATCTTTGAGGCTTTGTAGGAGCGGTGTATACACCGCTCCTACAGCGCCCCTGCCCATTAAAATCCATGGGCAGCGTCACCGAACCGCAAAGCGCGCTAGCGGGGGTCAAAAGTGCCCCGCTAGCGTCCGAATATCGCCGCGAAAACAACGCAAAAACAACGGTAAAGTGCCGCTACCGCCCCAGTGTGACAGAGGCCTTAACGTCCTGCCAGCCTATTGCCTCAGTGTGAAAGCACTCTGGCAGGGGAGCCGTTTTTTTGGGGCGCTTTACAGGCGCTATTTTTAGCCCAAAAGCGCCTGAAAAACGCCCCAGTGTGAAAGGGGTCTTACGCTTTGACAATAAAACCTGGAAGCTGATTGGTTTTTATGCACAGCTGCATCAGATTTTGCACCTGTTTTAGTAAATCAAATGGCTGTAGCTGTCACCTAAAAAATAAAAACACTTTTTTTTTTGTTTAATGATTTTTGGCTTCTGGTTTGACTTTCTGGCTTCTGAATTGTAAATGCATTTGTCTACTCGGGTTATTACAGCATAAAAAAAAAGTGTACAAAATACTATCAAAAGAGCCTGACTGTCCAAGTGTTGAACAGGTGCCCCATCCCAATGAATATATTCAAAAAACAGAATGGATTGAGGAGGGTAAAAGGATAATGCAGGGCCAAAGGCTGGCAGAGCACAGCAACTCTCTGCCAGCCTTGGGTCCTGCATTATCCTTTTTTTTTTTAGGATGTGGCTACTTTAGGTTAGCTGTATGATAGACATTTACTTTATTTTTTTTATACACAATGAAAACCCTCCCTTGAATTGCATCCTGATTCTTGGATGTGTGTTGAGCTGCTATTGGCATCTGTATTTGATCTTTCTCGATAAACATTGTAAGATATATCCATTTGTTTGATTTTGGAATTATATGTCCTCATATATAATTTTGTATAGTGAGTCACTAATTGCCCTTTGTCTTGTAGTGCCTATTCATTGTATTCCTCCGCAAAGAACCCCCTGAAGAAGACTGCCTTTAGTCGAAACGTTGGGGTTTTGTTGTGACGATATGTTGTATCAGAATGGGATATGTTACAATCCTCTATTGTAGATATGAATATTTTGTGTCTGGAATAGGTTTTATCTTTACATGAATTTTAAAATGTTTGTATCAATAAAACTTTTGTATATATTTACTCAAATGTAGTGTTTGTTGAAGCCTTCAAAGTCCCCTCCCCAATCCATTCTGTTTTTTGTAAAAAAAAAAAAAAAAAGTTTGTGAAGCTTGGCCAATGTGTTCATGATAACCTTTTTTTTAAATTAGCAAATTTTATGAAGATGAGCAGCACCAGTGAGGAAAGGTCAGAAGAAAGTGACTCTTCTGCAGAAGAGGAGGATGATGTGCAGGCAAAGCCTTTGTATGCTTTAGCTCCTATAGGCACTCAGGAGAAGAGCCCAAAAGATGTGTCTGCAAGTCCAGCCTTTCAGTGTTTGGATGAGGTAAGGAAGGAATTTTAAAGACATTTAACATAACATTTTGATAAAGAGGGCATGTAAAAAGTATGTTTTTTTCAAGAACTTGCAATATTTTTTTCCCACCACATGATGGCAATAGTAGCTTGAGCTACTCCAATCTTTTTATCATGTTTAGTGTAGCCCGATAGCTATGTGAACAAATGTTTAAATATTTTTCATATTTTGGGAAGCAGACATTAATATTTGATCCAATAAAATTAAATAAACACAGGCCTATGAATCTGTTTCAAGTTATCGCAGGCAGTTATCCTGCTTTCCAACTATGACTACATGCTGCTATCTGACACTGCATTGAATTGATTACTGGTTTATGCTGTAAGGTTTTCCTTCGGAATATATTATATAGGAGGAGGATGATCAAGGAAAATATTTGTCTCTGGTTTACTCTGCAGCACTTTTATATTATTTTAATAAAATAGCTATATACTGCAGGTGTGGGAATTATCTGCATGGAAGGTATCTTTTAAACTTTCTCTGATTAGAATTCATATTTATGTGCATCTCATTTATTGTTCAAATAGGATGAAAATATGCCTTTAAGGGGCACATCACCACATACCGTGCCTTAAAAAAGTATTCATACCCCTTGATTTTCCACATTTTGTCATGTTACAACCAATAACATAAATGTATTTTATTGGGATTTTATGTAATAGACCAACACAACGTGGCACATAATTGTAAAGTGGAAGAAAAATTATAAATTGTTTATAAAATGCTTTACAAATTATTATGTCAAAAATGTGGCATGCATTTGTATTCTGCCCCCCCCCCCCCCCCCCAAGTCAATACTTTGTAGAACCACCTTTTGCAATTACAGCTGCGAGTCTTTTTGGGGATGTCTCTACCAGCTTTACACATCCAGAGAGTGACATTTTTTCCCATTCTTCTTTGCAAAATAGCTCAAGCTGTAAGATTGGATGGAAAGCATCTGTGAACAGCAATTTTCAAATCTTGCCAACGATTCTCAGTTGGATTTAGGTCTTGGCCGTTCTAACACATGAATATGCTTTGATCTAAACCATTCCATTGTAGCTCTGGCTGTATGTTTAGGGTCGTTGTCCTGTTGGAAGGTGAACCTCCACCCCAGTCTCAAGTCTTTTGCAGACTCTAACAGGTTTTCTTCTAAGATTGCCCTTTATTTCGCTCCATCCATCTTCCCATCAACTCTGACCAGCTTCCCTGTCCCTGCTGAAGAAAAACATCCCCGCAATATGATGCTGCCACCACCATGTTTCACGGTGGGGATGGTGTGTTCAGAGTGATGTGCAGTGTTATAGCGTTTAGCTTTTAGGCCACACATAGCATTTTGATTTTAGGCTAAAAAGTAAAATTTTGGTCTCATCTGACCAGAGCACCTTCTTCCACATGTTTTTTCTGTCCCCCACATGGCTTCTCGCAAACTGCAAACGGGACTTCTCATTGCTTTCTTCCAACAATGGCTTTCTTCTTGCCACTCTTCCATAAAGGCCAGATTTATGGAGTGCACGACTAATATTTGTCCTTTGGACAGATTCCCCCACCTACGCTGTACTCTCTGCAGTTACCATGGGCCTCTTGGCTGCTTCTCTGATTAATGCTCTCCTTGCCCGGCCTGTCAGTTTAGATGGACGGTCATGTCTTGGCAGGGCCGAACTGGCCTACCGGGATAGCGGGAAATTTTGCGGTAGGCTGGCTGCCCTGGGGCCGCTCTGACGGCTAGGAGCTGTAAACAGGAGGCGGGGCTGGCTGAGGAAATGAATTCGGAGGGCTGCAGGAGCATGTGACTATCATGCGGCAGGCAGGTCTGTGGTGTGCAGGAGGATAATGCAGGTGGGAGGGAGCATGGACACTTACTATGTGTTCTCTCTGGGCAGTGGACTGATCATTTCTTGTAGTAGGGAACCCACAGCCAATAGCCCACCCCTGCTCACATTTGACTGTAAGTGCTGGAGCGAGGCTGAATGGGGACGCCAGGAGGGAGATGCAGGAAAGGTATGACTACAGCGATGCAAGTTATACAGGACACACAACTCTGGCTGAATGGAAAAAAGAGGATCGTTGGGAGCACAGAAACATGTTGCTGGCCAGCTGCAGTGTCTTTCAGATATCTATGTGATCAGGCAGGTTACGATCAGTCTCCCCCTCTCTTGTCTCCCTGGTTACTTTTTTTTATCTGCCTAGCCTGACCTGCACTTTGATCACACTGATAAGATCTCTGGAAGATGCTGCAGCAGCATTCTATGAGACCAGGGACACATGGCTGTTAACCATTTCAGCTTATAATCAGCTATTTAGCCAGAGCTCTGTGTGTGCTGCACAGATTGTTTGTTTGAGGTTTTTTTTTTTTTTTTGGAGAATTTACTGCTGGATCAGGCTAAAAGCTTCACAGACCCATTAACTGGTTACTGTCCTCCACTAATCTTGAGCAGTTTAGTGTTTGCAAGAAAATTTGTATTTTGGAAATTGGATGTGATGCTGTCTTCTGTCGCTTGGTTGTACTTTTAAAGGAAAATGACTGACTTGATCTTGCAGAGATGGTTTAAATAGAGTGGAGCAACCCTGCAATACTATATACTTGTACACTAAGTTCAGCTTTAAATGCAGTCTCTGACCATCTCCTGAATCAATCATGTCTGCAATCCCTAACTGTCCCCTGTACTATATCTGCAGTCTCTGACCATCCCTTGTACTATATCTGCAGTCTCTGACCATCTCTTGTACTATATCTGCAGTCTCTGACCATCTCTTGTACTATATCTGCAGTCTCTGACCATCTCTTGTACTATATCTGCAGTCTCTGACCATCTCCTGTGCTATATCTGCAGTCTCTGACCATCTCCTGTGCTATATCTGCAGGCTCTTACCATCTCCTGTGCTATATCTGCAGGCTCTGACCATCTCCTGTGCTATATCTGCAGTCTCTGTCCATCTCCTGTAATATGGCTGCAGTCTCTGACAATCTCCTGTACTATATCCGCAGTCTCTGACCATCTCCTGTGCTATATCTGTAGTCTCTGACAATCTCCTGTGCTATATCTGTAGTCACTGACCATCTCCTGTGCTATATCTTCAGTCTCTGACCATCTCCTGTGCTATATCTGCAGTCTCTGACCATCTCCTGTGCTATATCTGCAGTCTCTGACCATCTCATGTGCTATATCTGCAGCCTCTGACCATCTTATGTATTATGGCTGCACTCTCTGACCATCTCCTGTAATGTGGCAGCACTCACTGACCATCTCCTGTAATGTGGCAGCACTCACTGACCATCTCCTGTAATATGGCTGCACTCTCTGACCATCTCCTGTAATATACGGCTGCAGTCTCTGACCATCTCCTGTACTATATCTGCAGCCTCTGAGCATCTTCTGTAATATGGCTGCACTCTCTGACCATCTCCTGTAATGTGTCTGCATCCCCTGCAGGAGAGGGCACACACACACTGTACACACTTCCCCATCTGCCACAGCAGAAGTATATTACAGCCCCCAGTCCTGGACCAGTACAGAGGGAGGATGCTTTATAGTGGGCGCTATGGCCAATGTACATTTCACATTGGAATCCACCCTCCCCCAAAAGACAATAATTCAATGGGTGCAATATACATATAGGTGTAAATACATAGTGTGTGTATAGATATAGAGGTGAGAAAGGGAGAAAAAAAACAAGGAGTAAGAGAAGGAATAAAAAGAGGGGGAGGAACGAAGAAAACGGGTGAGAAAGAACATGAAAGATGGGTAGAGAGCGATAGATGGGGGAAAAAGAAAGACATTAAGATAGAGATAAAAGGGAAAGAAAGGAGAACAAAGAGAAAGAGTGGTACATCCTAAAATGTACCATAAGGGGTTTAATACTGTAAGAGTGGAAGGGACTCAAGTGCGCATGCGCGTGGATCCCAGGACGGTCATGCTGTAACCGAGCTCCGCACACCGCCGGCACAAACACAGCGATATTAAGCGCAGGACAGCAGTGTCAGTCCAAAAAAAAGAGACAGCAGGGGACCGGAACCCACGGGGAAGGCGATGAGACGCCAGAAACGGCAATATAAGCAGGCTTTTAAGAAGAATCAGCCGAAGCAGCTCACCTCCGCACAGTCTCCTTCTTCCAAGATGGCGCTGGGTAAGCAAGACACGCGAGGCAGCCAGGGCCCTGAGCAGCCTAACTCCCCACAGCGCTCACAACCCTCTCCACGAGCAGAGATCAGAGATCCCTTCTCCTCTCAATCCTCTGGGGACCTAGAGGAAGACCGACAGGGAGCGATTTCACCCTCCCTATCATTATCCACCGGAGCATCCCTAGGGGGCCAGGGACGGGCAGGATCACCAGGCTCATCCATGGACAGAAACATGGCGGAATTGGCAGATTCACTATTCAGCCAAGCCAGCCAAGCCAGCCCAGGCCCAGCAGATTCTCCTCTCCCACAGACCCCGTATACAGGGGACACAGCCTTACTGGCAAGATTTTCAGCCATGCTGCAGCAGGAACTCTCTAAAGCATGTAGCATTATAACGCATGACATTAAACAAGATATACAGAGTTTTGGGATACGGATAGAGGCGATCGAAACTAAAGTTGATAAGTCGGTACACCGCATCAATCAAAATTTCAGAATGACGGCAGAAATGCAGGACAGACTGGACGAGGCCTATGCGAAAATTGAGGACCTCGAGAATAGATCCCGCCGCTATAACATACGCATAAGGGGACTCCCAGAAACCCACACCAATCTAGAAGATGCCATGCACACCCTAATGCAAGAGCTGATACCTGATATACCGCAGCAATGTCTGGAAATCGATCAAATCCATAGGGCCCTTACAGCCCCACGGCTCGACGGACTCCCCCGTGACATAATAGTGAAGCCGCACTATTACAAGATAAAGGAAAAATTGATGGCAGCTGCGAGATATAAACAGGACCTGACCTTATTAGGCTCTCAGATACAGCTATTCACGGATTTGGCCCCTTCGACGGTGCAAAAACGCTGTACATTGAAGCCACTTCTCCAGCAACTACAGAATTGCCAAATAAAATACAGATGGGCTTTCCCCTTTCGCCTCTCCTTTACATACAGGGGCAAGAACTGTTCATTTTCGAATTACAACGATGGAGAGAACCTTTTGCTGGAATTGGGAATTATTTCCAGAGAACGGCCATCCACACCACCCCCTAACCACCGAGACAGGGCCCTGTCTCGCTTGTGGTCATCTCAACGATCCAAGACTGACCGACGAAACCCGACACCGACCTGAAGAACAAACAGTGCTCCCCAGGACGGGGAACAGAATTTCTTAAAGCTGGGATCTTCCCCCCTACCCAAGATGGAAGATTGACCTGCTTGATTCGAATCAAACCTATGGAGGAGGTCTCCCCCACTTGGGGGACAAGTTCGGCACTTATGCCTTGAAAGTTAACTTGGTTTTCGAAATTACAGGTTATACCAAAATCTTGTTTGTTGACAAGAAAAGTTGAGTAGCGAAGTTCAACCCGTGAGTCCGGTCTCACTATAGGACAGCAGGGTCAGTTGACCCATCGCAGATGTTTCATGAGGACCAAGTCCCTTTTTCTTTTTTGACTGTTTTTTCTCTTTTTCATCTTTTATTTTCATCTTTTATTTTTGCCTATTGATTGCTTAGTCGACACACAACTATTGTTTTTTATGCATTGAATTTTTACTGACATGTAGTTTTCATTTTGCATTTTTGTCCATTTTTGTCCCCATTTTTTTTTTCCCTTCTTTCTCTCAGCGAGTGTAAGTCCTGCACCTGTTGAGATAAAAATTGAGTTTGGAGCCGGGGTGGACTCACATGCCACACCAGTGACCTTGTCCTCATCCACGGATGAGAGCAAATTCACACCTAATTCCCAGGTGATTTACCTGGAGCAAATCCTGTCCATACAGAGACAGGTTAAATAACTGTGATGAAACTTAATGCATCATTGGAAGTGAGTACCAGCTTCCTTCTGAGTCTACTAACTTTCTCTATTTTCTTTTCTCCTCTTTTCTTCTTTTCTGGAGGGTTGACTCTTCCCCCCCCCCGGACTAGTGGCACCCGGCTGGTTAAATGAAACTGCCTTATCCCGAGTAATCGTACAACCAGGGATGGAAAGTCTGGAACAGGGTAAGAGTGTTCTGCAGAACCATGATGGCGAACGACCACCACACTAAATACTCTATTATTACACATAATGTGCAAGGCTTTAATTCTCCTGCCAAGAGAACGAAGGCCTTCACATATTACTATAAACAAAAGGCTGACATTCTGATGCTTCAGGAAACACATTTTTCTAAATCATCTACCCCGAAATATCTTAGTGCAAAATACCCACAATTTTGTACATCCTCTGGCACTGATAAAAAGCTTGGTGTAGCAGTATGCTTTTCTCGCAAAGTGCCGTTTGTACCCATTACCATAATTAGAGATAAACAGGGCAGATATGTCATGGCAGTGGGCCACATCAACGATCAGATAACATCCGTAATATCCTACTACGCCCCTAACACGGGTCAAATAGACTTTTTTCATAACATGTTCGAGACGCTACTTCCCAAAATACAGGGACAGGTCATATTGGGAGGGGACAGTAATATGCCACTAGACCAAACATTAGATAAGTCTTCCCGAGGCAAATCGCTGTTTAGACATGTACCAAAGAGCAGTAGCAGACTGGCGAAGTTGTTACACGATGATGACTTTATAGACACATGGAGAGAAGATAACCCTTCAGGGAGGGACTATACTTTTTATTCTCATGTACATCACACATATTCGAGAATTGACCATATATTCATAAGAACTCCACTATTACCATATATCACTTCAGTGGACATACTAAATACCCCCTGGTCAGATCACTCACCAGTTAGACTTTCTTTGTCCAATCTGTGGATGAAGCCTTACCCGTCCCCATGGAGACTGAATGCCACTATGCTAAATGACCCAATTACGGTTATGAAAATAGAAAAAGAAATACGCTTATTTTTTAAGGAAAACCTACCAGGGACTACTTCCCCAGTAGTTAATTGGGCAGCACATAAAGCCACTATAAGGGGTAAATTGCTCCAACTAGCAGCACGGAATAAGCGTTCTAGGTATAGCACGGTAGCACAACAGGAACAACAGCTAAACAACGCGCTGGCAGAACAAAGGCTGAATCCACAGGTCGATATCAGACATAGAATAAATTAGGCCAGGTTAGCACTAAACCTAAGTCTTACCACACAAGCGGAAAAAAAATAAGATGGGCACGACACAGATACTACACGATGGGAGACAAACCTACCACACTATTAGCGAGGAAATTAACACCCCGTCCCTATACATCAGCACTACCCAAGCTACGGCTAAAAATGGTCGACATAGTCAGAACCCAGAAAGAATAGTGAAGGAATTCACAGAGTTTTACACTAGGCTCTATAAAACTTCAGACAAAGTAGGGCGTGATACAATGGATAAATTCTTTGAACACATCCCCTTGCCAACCATACAGAAAGAACACATGGAACTTATGGAACAGGAATTTACCGAAACAGAGATATCACAGGCAATTAAAAACCTTAACCCATCTAAAGCACCAGGCCCTGACGGGTTCTCCGGACTTTATTATAAGAAGTTCCAAATAATTCTGACCCCACACCTTTGCATTTTTTTTTAATGCGATCAGACAGGGTACAGCCCTACCGAATCAAGAGAATAAAGCATTTATTCAGGTCATTCCCAAACCGGGAAAGGACCATGGTAGTTGTGAAAACTACCGCCCCATTTCATTGATCAATTTAGACTTAAAGATCATGACAAAGATACTGGCGGTCAGAATGAACTCATTCTTAGAGAAATATATCCACCCTGATCAGGCAGGATTCGTGCCGGGGCGTCAAACAACAGACCAGACGAGAAGGGTCATAGACATTATCTCAGCGGTACACTCTGACTGGGATGGGAGTGGACCAAGACAGGGGATGCTGCTTTCCTTAGATATACATAAGGCGTTTGACTCCCTGTCTTGGGACTACCTCCTCTATGTCTTGGCTCGGCAGGGTTTCGGGAATCACTTTTTATCTATACTGCAAACACTTTACAGTTCCCCGACAGCGGCACTAATGGTAAAGGGATATTACTCGGACCCCATAAAAATTTACAGAGGTTTACGACAAGGATGTCCTTTGTCACCACTTCTTTTTGTGCTAGCACTGGAACCACTAGCAATCAAAATTCGGGCTTCACAAGATGTCAAAGGCATAGTCTGTGGAAACATAGAACACAAATGCATACTATTTGCAGATGACATATTGATGGCAATAACATCCCCTATTACAACACTCCCTAATTTGTATGCCATACTTAAGCCGTTCTCCATAATTTCAGGCTTAATCATAAATCATGAGAAATCACAGGCCACGAACATTTCTCTGAGTGGGCCCACAATCTCTACCCTGCAAAGATCCTATAAACTTACTTGGAAAATACATTCCCTTTCCTACCTGGGGATAAACCTCACTCCCTCATGGAACACACTATATTCCCAGAATTATCCTGTACTGTTTAGAACTATAATGGCAGATGTGTCGAGATGGTCACTCTGTCCGCCGTCATGGTTTGGCAGACTATACTCGGTCAAAATGAATGTATTGCCAAGAATATTGTATCTATTTAGAGCACTACCAGTAGCAATAACTAAGGGGGACCTGAAAGCACTGCAAACTAAACTATTGTCCTTTATATGGGGAAACAAGAGACCTAGGGTGAATGTTCGCACGTTATATACTCCAAAGCATAAAGGGGAATTAAGTTTCCCGGACCTACTAAAATATTATCAGGCTGCACAACTAGCGAATGTCACCAGATTCCATAGTCGGGGATCTCATCCAATTTGGATGCAGATGGAAGACACAGCATGTAAGACACACCCAATTTCATCCATTCTTTGGCTACCCCCTAAGCAAAGACCCGCAATTTTGTGCCCAGCACTTTCCATCTCCTTGAATATTTGGGACAGATTACGTAAAGCTCATGGGTTTCAATCCCAGCATACTCCTCTAGCCCCACTATTGGGTAATGAAAATTTTGCCCCGGGTCTCACCCCCCGAGCATTTGCCTGGTGGACGAATAAAGGGTTAATGAGAATTGCAGACATCTGTGACAGAGGAGGTATTATAACAAGACAGAAACTAGAAGAAGAATACCAACTACCGACCTCGGAGTTGTTTAGGTATGGTCAGATTGCACATTTCATTTACACTATGTCCAGAAACTCAGATATTACTACAATGACCCCTATGGAACATCTATGTGTACAATACGACAAGATTAAAGGGCACATTTCAGCAATATATACAACACTGAATAGCTGTAATGAAAAATTTGAATATATGAAGAGATGGGAGGCTGATATGGGTGTGAACATGGAGATGGACGAGTGGCACAGAATAGCAGAGGGAGCGACTAAATCCATTATGAATACATCATTAATTGAGGCCAATTTTAAAGTTATTATGAGATGGTATATGGTCCCAGCAAGGTTGGCAACTTTTATACCAGGAACATCCCCGCTATGTTTTCGCGGATGTGGGCATATTGGCACAATGTACCATACATGGTGGCAGTGCCCCAAGGTGAGGAGGTACTGGATTAGGGTGTATAACTTTATCTATATGCTTACCCAGGTGAACCTCCATAAATCTCCGACTCAGGCGTTGCTGGGAACCAAAATAAAACAGGTCACAAAACCCCCTTAAGCAACTTATAAGATACATATTTCTAGCAGCTAAAATTATAATAGCAAAAGCATGGAAGCGAACAATAGTCCCATTCGACCAGATCAAGTACAAACTCTCCTGGATTATGCTTAATGAAAAGATGATGGCCTCAATTAATGATAGAATGCCACAATTTGATAAGGTGTGGAATCCTTGGATCCAATACCTGTCTGAAGGCTCTAGAGAGGTGCTGATATAGACAGTTCGGGGGGGGGGGGGCAGGGGGCAGAGATCGATTTACAAGAGTCCTCTTCTTCTTTACTTCTTCTTCCTTTCATCTGACTTAATTTCATCTTTCTAGTCTTTTCTCTAATTTCTTTGGTACTATCAATGTTATAGATAGCTGATAGGTTGGCTCCATACCTTTAAAAGTTGGCATCAAATGCAAATGTAGGGAGCCAGACATATAGTAATGAAACTGTTATAATAAGTAATAATTTGTGTTTATTTTGATAACATGGAAATTTGTAAAAACTGAAATAAAAACTATTGAAACAAAAAAAAAGAGTGGAAGGGACTCAGAGTGCTAAATGTCTGCAGGTTAGAGGTGCAAATTACTTGCCTTGGATGCTGACAACCCACGCTATGCCGCTGGGGCTGCTATGAAATTATTTCCAGGGCTGGTTTTTTTGCCCAGTCTGGCCCTGTGTCTTGGTAGGCTTGCAGTTCTGCTATACTCTTTCCATTTTCAAATGATTGATTGAACAGTGCTCCGTGAGATGTTCAAAGCTTGGGATATTTTTTTTAAATCTAACCCTGCTTTAAACTTCTCCACAATATTATCCCTGACCTATCTGGTGTGTTTCTTGGCCTTCGTGATGCTGTTTGCTCACTAAGGTTCTCTAACAAACATCTGAGGGCTTCACAGAACAGCTGTATTTATACCTGAGATTAAATTACACACAGGTGAACTCTATTTACTAGGGCTGTGGAAATTAACTATTAATTCCTCGATTAATCGATTAATTGTTTTGAACGATCAAAATTCTTTTGATCGATCAAAATTCTTTTGATCGGTACTCACCTCTCCGCCGGCTTCCGGGTCTTCAGGGAGATCCGGTGACGTCACGGACACCGGCAGGGCTTGCCGTGTCATCTGAAGGGCTCCTTTGCTGTGCCTTCATATCTGCATGCCGGCGGGACCTTACTATCTGCCACACGCAAGGGCTGTTACACTTCCCTCTATCACTTCCCTCTATCAACCTGGGATTCTACAGCCATCCACTGGGAGTTGTGATAGTTCCCTTGACGGGACATCTACATGCCGACGGACTGATGTTAGCCCCTTCTCATCTGGATTCAGCAGTGGTATCGTTGTACACATTTTTATATCAGTATCATACTTAGCTACATGTTTTTATGACTGCTTTTGCTACCGTTTGGTATTACTCGCACCATTTTTACAGTTTATGTAGCTACATCGTTTTTATCTCCAGTGCAATATTTATTTTGTTACCAACTTGAATACTATAAAAGTTTTAAAGCTATTCCCATTGAGCGCTGCCTTTGTGTGTTTTTTGTATCCTGCTATCCATTTTTCCAGTGGTTGGTAGCTGCACTGGAAATCAGCCTGCAAGGAGATCAGCTAAAAGAAGTTGGATCTGTATGTGCGTTATAATTAATCGAAATTAGTCGATTAATCGATTTAAAAAAAAAATTGATTAATCAAACACGAAAATTTTAATCAGTAACAGCCCTACTGTTTACTAATTAGGTGACTTCTGGAGGCAATTGGTTCCACTAGATTTTAGCTAGGGGTATCAGAGTAAAGGGGGCTGAATACAAATGCACGCCACACCTTTCACATATTTGTAAAAAAAAATTGAAAACCATTCATCATTTTCCTTCCACTTCACAATTATGTGCCACTTTGTGTTGGTCTATCACATAAAATCCCAATAAAACACATTTACCTTTTTTGTTGTAACATGACAAAATGTGGAAAATTTAAAGGGATATGTATACTTTTTCAAGGCACTGTAAAAGTGATACTAAAATGTGATCATGTTTGTTTAGCTCCAAATGTTACCATCTTTTTTTCTATGAGCCTTCTAATCTCCAAAATCCCTCTTTTTAGCTGCTCTGTTCCAGCTACATGCATTCTCTATGGTCTCACTGTATGTGGGAAAATAGTCACCCTCTTGTGCCCGCTCCTGAGATGACTACAGACTTACTCGAGGATATAGTATTTTAATACTCTTTCTCTCAGGCCATTCAGGACCCCTGACAACATTAGTAATTGAGATTTCAGAACATACGCTGGAAGATTAGAGGGCCATCAAGCAGTCCATGTGTCCACAACTAATGTGCATTGCTCATAACAAAGCAATGGAAATAATAAATAAAGAGTTTTGTAAGCTCAGGGTGAGACATGGAGTGATTTTATGATAAATGGAATACAGTGTTGTTAATTAGATGTGTGGGAATGATTTATGAATCATGAATTTATGAATGTCTTATTTTTATTGTCACTTTAAAGTATAACTAAGTACATAGACTCCTGAAGAAGCTGTAAATATGGAGAAACATGTCAAGTTTCTTGCATTGGCTGTAGTATGGAATAATTAAATTCAGTCTGTTATTATCTGTAGGAAATGTATTCATGAATGATTTTATAGAAAAATCTTTTTAACCACTTAACGACCGCCCACTGTAATTATACGTCAGCAGAATGGCACCGACAGGCAGAATCACGTATATGTACGTGATCGCCTTTGTATAGTTGGGGGGTCCGATCGGACCCCCCTTCTTTACAGTGATCGGTGGTTAAGTGTTCGGGAGCGATCCGGCATGAGGGGACGGTCGTTCGATTCCGGCCACCCCCTCTCGATCGCTCCCGGCGAATGAGAGAGCTTCCCCTGCCTGTAATGTAAACACAGACAGGAGGAAGTGATGTCATCTCTCCTCGTGTCGGTCTTTTCGATCCGGCGCGAGGAGTGAAGACATCTCACAGTAAGTGCACCAACAGCCCACTGACACCAGTACACGTAGGCACACAAATCACCCCCCAGTCACCCCCAGATCACCCCCAGTACCCCCAGTCACAGTGCACCGTTTGCAGTGATCATTTTTTTTTACTGATCACTGCAATCAGTGTAATTTGTAACTGTAAAAAGTTGCAGGGCAGTTAGGTTTAGGCCCCTTTAGGTCCAGGGTAGCCCCCTAACCCCCCCTAATAAAGGTTTAACCCCTTGATCGCCCCCCAGGTAACCCTTTCACCCCCTAACGCCAGCGTCACTAAGCGATCGTTTTTCCGATCGCTTTTTTCTTGTCGCTGGTGTCCTAGATAGCCAGTTAATTATTTTTAGGTTCGCCACAGGTTTTTATTAGCGTCAGGTACCCCCATATATTATTTTAACCCCCTGATTGCCCCTAGAGTTAACCCTTTCACCAGTGATCACCGTATAAGCGTCACTGGTGACACTGGTTACCCAGTGAGTTATTTCGTTATTTAGGTAACCCGTCAGGTTTTTATATAGCGTCGGGTACCCCCATATTTAACCTAATAAAGGTTTTAACCCCCTGATTGCCCCTAGTTAACCCTTTCACCAGTGATCACCATATAAAGGTTACGGGTGACACTGGTTGGTTAGTTTGCTTTTTATAGCATCAGGGCACCCGCCGTATATAACCCAATAAAGGTTTAACCCCCTGATCGCCCGGCGGGTGATATCAATTAGGTTTTAGCGCCAGAGAGGGTCTGCGTTGCCCCAGGCAGCTTTAGGTTAGTGCCAGTAACGCTAACACCCACGCGCAAAGCATACACCTCCCTTAGTGGTATAGTATCTGATCAGATCTATACTAGCGTCCCCAGCGGTTTAGGGTTCCCAAAAACGCAGTGTTAGCGGGATCAGCCCAGATACCTGCTAGTACCTGCGTTTAGCCCCTCCGCCCAGCCCAGCCCAGCCCAGCCCACCCAAGTGCAGTATCGATCGATCACTGTCACTTACCAAACACAACACACATAACTGCAGCGTTCGCAGAGACAGTCCTGATCCCTGCGATCGCTAACAGTTTTTTTGGTAGCGTTTGATACATTTGGTGACAGTCAGGTGCTTTTTTTCCTGTGAATCTTACTAGTGTACCCCTAAATTTAGAGCCCAAAATGGCAAGACGAAGGTACACTAGTAAAGAGGCCTACGAGATTCTGAGCATGACAGATAGTGAAGAGGAGGTCACGTATCTGTCAGATTCAGGCTCAGAATATCTTCCCGTAGAAGACAGTGACGTCAGCGGCCCCACGTCAGATAGCTCTGACGACGAAGTTGAGGTCCCTGCTAAGGTCAGGTGTACCCGATCCCGATCTTCTGAGGTTGTTGAGGAGCAAGAACCGCAGGGCTCTCGTATCATGGAGCAGAGTAGTACAAGCGCCGCTATTCCTTCTGGTGAATTGGCAAGCACCAGCGGCCTAGTACAGCCTGGGCGTACATCCAGCACTGCAGTATCACGTGGTGACGTGGCGAATCCCATAAGTGCAGTTCAAGCTGGCGAGGTGGCAAGCACAAGTAGTGTCCCGCTGCCACCAAGAAGACAAAGGCAGGCCCGTCGTGCCCATAGTGCCCTTCCTGCAGAATTTGCCTATCCTGATTGGGTCCCCACCACTTCTGCAGAACCCGTACTTCCCCCATTCACTGCCCAACCCGGTATTCAGGTGGAAACAGCTGATTTTATGCCAATCGATTATTATTCGCTGTTTTTCACGGAAGATCTCTATAGATCTATTGTGGACCAGAGTAATTTATATGCTGATCAATTCATCGCCGCTAACCCCCAGTTGCCTAAAATTGCCAAAGATTGGAAACCAATTACGGTTTCCGAATTTAAGACCTTTCTGGGCCTTTCCCTCAACATGGGCACACATAAATTCCCATCATTGCGTGCTTATTGGTCCACGCACCCAATTGACCACATGCCCGTGTTCTCTGCCTCCATGCCCAGGACACGATACAAGCAGATTTTGCGGTTCATGCACTTCAACGACAATGAACTTTGTCGTCCACGTGGGGACCCTGAGTACGACCGGCTCTATAAAATTCGGCCCCTCATAAACCACTTCAACGAACGTTTTGCAGCCTTGTTTATTCCCGATCAAGCTGTCTGCGTTGATGAGTCCCTGATTAAATTTTCTGGCCGCTTGGCTTTCAAGCAGTACCTTCCCAGCAAGCGTGCCAGATACGGGGTCAAGCTCTATAAGTGCTGTGACAGGGCAACAGGCTATGTATGGAGCTTTATGGTTTATGAGGGAAAAGATAGTCAGGTTGAGCCGGTCAACTGCCCGGATTACATAGGGAGCGCTGGCAAGATAGTGTGGAACTTGGTGTCACCCTTATTCGGAAAGGGGTACCACTTGTATGTGGACAATTATTACACGAGCGTGCCACTGTTTAGTCACTTGTTTGATCATCAGATTGGAGCATGTGGCACCGTGCGACCTAATCGCCGGGGCTTTCCCCAGCGGCTTGTAGATGCCCGTCTTAGGCTGGGGGAGAGAGCCTGCGTGAAGTGTAATAACTTGCTCGCTATGAAGTGGAGGGACAATAAGAATGTTTTCCTTCTTACCTCCCTTCATGCAGACACGACAGTCCAAATTCGTACGGCGACTGGTGTTGTGGAGAAACCCCTCTGTGTCCACGAATATAACAAAAATATGGGAGGGGTGGACCTCAACGACCAGTTGATGGCGCCATATCTAATTTACCGTAAGGCGAGACGCTGGTACAAAAAAGTGTCTCTATCCTTATTCCAATTGGCTTTGCTGAATGCTCATGTGCTATACAGAGCTTCAGGCGGGACGTTATCTCTTCTAAAATTCCAGAATGAGATAGTCACAGAACTCCTGTATCCAGGCGGTTCTGCACCTCACCATCCCCTACCAAATGCAGTAAGCCGGCTGCATGAGAGGCATTATCCGTATGCCCTCCCGAGTACCCCTACCCAACGAACCCCCCAAAAAAGATGTCGTGTCTGTAGCAAGCGCGGATTTAGGCGTGACACCCGTGTTTTTTGTCCACTCTGTCCTGACAAACCTGGTCTTTGCCTTGGTGAATGTTTTGATCGCTACCACTCAAAAGTGAAGTTTTAGCGTAGGGTACAGCATTTCACAGACTAGGACACACTTACACAGGGTCTCCCAAGATGCCATTACATTTTGAGAGACCCGAACCATTACAGTTGTTAAAGTTACAAAAAAAAGTGTAAAAAAGAAAAAAAAAACGTAAAAAACAAAACACAAAAAAAATATAAAATAAAAAAACCAAAAATAGTTGTCGTTTTATTGTTCTCTCTCGCTCTCTCTATTTTCTCTCTATTGTTCTGCTCTTTTTTACTGTATTCTATTCTGCAATGTTTTATCATGCTTGCTTTTCAGGTATGTAATTTTTTGTTTTCAGGTACGCCATTCAGTTGCAGCGCGGATCTATTTATCTTGACAGCAACAGCGTTTGCTCCCACGATACATAAAGCCGTGACTCCAACGCTGTAGGAGGTGATTTCACCACCACAGTTTAAAAAAAGAGCATATATGCCGAAGCACGGGGGCAGCAGGGGCGGAGGAGCGATTTTGCTCCTAATGCCGCGTATATACGGTCGAAATTCCGACGGAGGCTTGCCCGTGGAAAAGTCCGACCGTGTGTACGCGGCATAACTTTTTTGCGGGAGGATGCCCCCATGCTTCGGCATATATATATTTTAAGCACAGGTTGCGTTAAAAAAATGTTTTATTTTTTACTAGGTTTTGTTTTGGTATTTGCTTTGCAGGTATGGTATGGTAAGGTCTTACTGTTGTACTGTAATATTACTTTGTTTTAATGTTAACCATCATTTGCTTAGCAGGTACGCCATTCAGTTGCATCGCAGATTTATTTATCTTGACAGCAACAGCGTTTGCTCCCACGATACATAAAGCCGTGACTCCAACGCTGTAGGAGGTGATTTCACCACCACAGTTAAAAAAAGAGCAAATATGCCGAAGCATGGGGGCAGCAGGGGCGGAGGAGCGATTTTGCTCCTAATGCCGCGTATATACGGTCGAAATTCCGACGGAGGCTTGCCCGTGGAAAAGTTCAACCGTGTGTACGCGGCATAACCTTTTATGCAGCGTACATACGGTCGAAATTCCGACGAAGGCTTGCCCGTGGAAAAGTCCGACCGTGTGTACGCGGCATAACTTTTTTGCGGGAGGATGCCCCCATGCTTCGGCATATATGCCCATCATTAGAAGTGGGTGGATGAAGGGAGGTATTCTAATGGTGGGCATACCCACCGATCAATCTCTTTTTTTCGTTCAGCCAACAGGCTGCATGAAAAAAAAGATTACAATACATGTCCAACAAGGACCAGCAACGTACTGGTATGTTGCTGGACTTTGAATGGTTATACCAGATTGATGCCTGCGGGTATCATTCTTTTCAGCCAGCGGCCGGCTTTCATGTAAAAGCAATCCTAGTGGCTAATTAGCCTCTGGACTGCTTTTACAAGCAGTGGGAGGGAATGCCCCCCCCCCCCCGGATATAAACAGCGCCATTGGGAAATTGGGAAAGCATTTTATCACACCGATCTTGGTGTGGTCAGATGCTTTGAGGGCAGAGGAAAGATCTAGGGTCTAACCCCCCATTTTTTTTCAAAAAAAGAGTACCTGTCACTACTTATTGCTATCATAGGGGATATTTACATTCCCTGAGATAACAATAAAAATGATAAAAAAAAAATAATATGGAAGGAACAATTTAAAAATAAAATAAAAAAGCAAAATAAATAATAAAAAAAAAAAAAAAAAAAAGCACCGCTGTCCCCCCCTGCTCTTGCGCAAATGCGAACGCAAGCGTCGGTCTAGCGGCATATGTAAATAGCAATTGCATCATGCATGTGAGGTATCACCGCGAAGGTCAGATCGAGGGCAGTAATTTTAGCAGTAGACCTCCTCTGTAAATCTAACGTGGTAACCTGTAAAGGCTTTTAAATGCTTTTAAAAATTTATGTAGTTTCTCGCCGCTGCGCGTTTGTGCGCAATTTTAAAGCATGTCGTGTTTGGTATCCATGTACTCGGCCTAAGATCATCTTTTTTATTTCATCAAACATTTGGGCAATATAGTGTTTTTTAGTGCATTAAAAATAAAAAAAGTGTGTTTTTCCCCCCAAAAATGCGTTTGAAAAATCGCTGCGCAAATACTGTGTGGAAAAAAAAAATGCAACACCCACTATTTTAATCTGTAGGGCCTTTGCTTTAAAAATATATATAATGTTTGGGGGTTCAACATAATTTTCTTGCAAAAAAAAAAAATGTTTTCATGTAAACAAAAATTGTCAGAAAGGGCTTTGTCTTCAAGTGGTTAGAAGAGTGGATGATGTGTGACATAAGCTTCCTAATGTTGTGCATAAAATGCCAGGACAGTTCAAAACCCCCCCAAATGACCCCATTTTGGAAAGTAGACACCTCAAGCTATTTGCTGAGAGGCATGTTGAGCCCATTGAATATTTATTTTTTTTGTCCCAAGTGATTGAATAATGACAAAAAGAAAAAAAAAAAAAAAAATTACAAAAAGTTGTCACTAAATTATATATTGCTCAAACATGCCATGGTTATATGTGGAATTGCACCCCAAAATACATTCTGTTGCTTCTCCTGAGTACGGGGATACCACATGTGTGAGACATTTTGGGAGCCTAGCCGCGTACAGGACCCCGAAAACCAAGCACCGCCTTCAGGATTTCTATGGGTGTAAATTTTTGTTTTTACTCCTCACTGCCTATCACAGTTTCGGAGGCCATGGAATGCCCAGATGGCACAAACCCCCCCAAATGACCCCATTTTGGAAAGTAGACACCCCAAGCTATTTGCTGAGAGGTATGTTGAGTATTTTGCAGATCTCGCTTTTTGTCACAAAGTTTTAAAAATTGAAAAAAGAAAAAAAAATGCCTTTCTTCATTTTCAAAAACAAATGAGAGCTGTAAAATACTCACCATGCCTCTCAGCAAATAGCTTGGGGTGTCTACTTTCCAAAATGGGGTCATTTGTGGGGGTTTTGTGCTATTTTGGCATTTTATGGCCTTCAAAACTGTGATAGGTAGTGAGGAGTGAAATCAAAAATTTGTGCCCTTAGAAATCCTGAAGGCAGTGCTTGGTTTTCGGGGCCCCGTACGCGGTTAGGCTCTCAAAAAGTCCCACACATGTGGTATCCCCGTACTCAGGAGAAGCAACCAAATGTATTTTGGGGTGCAATTCCGCATATAACCATGGCATGTTTGAGCAATATATCATTTAGTGACAACTTTTTGTACATTTTTTATTTTTATTTTATTTTTGTCATTATTCAATCACTTGGGACAAAAAAAAAATATTCAATGGGCTCAACAGGCCTCTCAGCAATTTCTTTGGGGTGTCTACTTTCCAAAATGGGGTCATTTTGGGGGGTTTTGTGCTATCTTGGCATTTTATGGCCTTCAAAACTGTGATAGGTAGTGAGGAGTGAAATCAAAAATGTATGCCCTTAGAAACCTTGAAGCCTGTGCTTGGTTTTTGGGGTCCCGTATGTGGCTAGGCTCCCAAAAAGTCCCACACATGTGGTATCCCTGTACTCAGGAGAAGCAGCAGAATGTATTTTGGGGTGTAATTTCACATATGCCCATGGCATGTGTGAGCAATATATCATTTAGTGACAACTTTGTGCAAAAAAAAACAAAGTTTGTCATATTCCCGCAACTTGTGGCAAAATATAAAATATTCCATGGACTGAACATGCCTCTCAGTAAATAGCTTGGGGTGTCTACTTTCCAAAATGGGGTCATTTGGGGGGATTTTGTGCTATTTTGGCATTTTATAGCCTTCGAAACTGTAATAGGTAGTGAGGAGTGAAATCAAAAATTTACGCCCTTAGAAAGCCTGAAGGCGGTGCTTGGTTTTTGGGGCCCCGTACCCGGCTAGGCTCCCAAAAAGTCCCACACATGTGGTATCCCCGTACTCAGGAGAAGCAGCAGAATGTATTTTGGGGTGCAATTCCACATATAACCATGGCATGTGTGAGCAATATATCATTTAGTGACAACTTTTTGTACATTTTTTCTTTTTTTTTTCTTTTTGTCATTATTCAGTCATTTGGGACAAAAAAAAAAATATTCAATGGGCTCAACATGCCTCTCAGCAAATAGCTTGGGGTGTCTACTTTCCAAAATGGGGTCATTTGGGGGGGTTTTGTGCTATTTTGGCATTTTATGGCCTTCAAAACTGTGATAGGTAGTGAGGAGTGAAATCAAAAATTTATGCCCTTAGAAACCTTGAAGGCGGTGCTTGGTTTTTGGGGTCCCGTACGCGGCTAGGCTCCCAAAAAGTCCCACACATGTGGTATCCCCATACTCAGAAGAAGCAGCATAATGTATTTTGGGGTGTAATTTCACATATGTCCATGGCATGTGTGAGCAATATATCATTTAGTGACAACTTTGTGCAAAAAAAATAAAGTTTGTCATATTCCCGCAACTTGTGGCAAAATATAAAATATTCCATGGACTAATCATGCCTCTCAGTAAATAGCTTGGGGTGTCTACTTTCCAAAATGGGGTCATTTGGGGGGGTTTTGTGCTATTTTGGCATTTTATGGCCTTCGAAACTGTGATAGGTAGTGAGGAGTGAAATCAAAAATTTGCGCCCTTAGAAATCCTGAAGGCGGTGCTTGGTTTCCGGGGTCCCGTACGTGGCTAGGCTCCTAAAAAGTCCCACACATGTGGTATCCCCGTACTCAGGAGAAGCAGCAGAATGTATTTTGGGGTGCAATTCCACATATAACCATGGCATGTGTGAGCAATATATCATTTAGTGACAACTTTTTGTAATTTTTTTTTTTTTTTTGTCATTATTCAATCACTTGGGACAAAAAAAAAATATTCAATGGGCTCAACATGCCTCTCAGCAATTTCCTTGGGGTGTCTACTTTCCAAAATGGGGTCATTTGGGGGGGTTTTGTACTGCCCTGCCATTTTAGCACCTCAAGAAATGAGATAGGCAGTCATAAATTAAAAGCTGTGTAAATTCCAGAAAATGTACCCTAGTTTGTAGACGCTATAACTTTTGCGCAAACCAATAAATATACGCTTATTGACATTTTTTTTACTAAAGACATGTGGCTAATTACATTTTGGCCTGAATGTATGACTACAATTGAGTTTATTCGATTTTTCTTATAACAAAAAGTAGAAAATATAATTTTTTTTCAAAATTTTCGGTCTTTTTCCGTTTATATCGCAAAAAATAAAAATCGCAGAGGCAATCAAATACCATTAAAAGAAAGCTCTATTTGTGGGAAGAAAAGGACGCAAATTTCGTTTCAGTACAACATTGCATGTCCGCACAATTTACAGTTAAAGCAGCGCAGTGCAAAATTCTGAATTCACCTCTGGTCCTTTAGCTACCAAATGGTCCGGGGCTTAAGTGGTTAAGTGGAAATTAATAAAATGAGTTATTGAATTTTTAAAAATGGTGTGTTTATTAGCACCTTAAAAGTCCAGTTTTTCTGTGACATATATTAAAATATAACTAAAGGCAAATTTTTTTTATTTCCATGGCCACCATGCAGGAAGGGGGGATGAGGGTTAATTTCTCTACAATGACCATCAATGCTGTGGGGAAGGGGAATTTCAATGCCAGTGACCACCAAGGCAGGGCAGTGGGGGTGAGGTTAAATTTCACTGCCACTAACCACCAATGCAGAGGAGGATGTGAGGGGGTTCTATTTTAGTTCCACTGACCACCAATGGGGGGGGGGCTATTACTTCGGTCACTCACACCAATGCTGGAAGTTATTTTACGCCCACGGACACCATTGCTGGCGGTTAATACTGCACTCACTGACACCAATGCTGGGAGTTATTATTGTGTTCACTGATTCCAATGTTGTGGGTTACTATTGCACTCAGTGACACCAATGCTGGGTGTTATTATTGCTTTCACTGACACCAGCACTCTGTGTTATTATTTTGCCCATTGACACCAATTCTAGGGATTACTATTGCATTCACTAACAAAAGTGCTGGGGGGTTATCATTGCGTCCACTTGCAATGTTGGGGTTTATTACTACATCCACTAACGCCAATGTTGTAGGTTATTGCTTCCATTGACACCAATGCTGGGGGACTGTTATTGCATCCACTGACACAGATGTTGGGGGCTTTTATTGTGTCCACTTATACCAATGCTAGAGGTTATTATTGCATCCACTGACACCAGTGTTGGGGGTTATTATTGCATCCACTGGCACTAATGTTGGCAGTTATTATTGAGTCCACTGATAGCAATGTTGGGGGTTATTTTAGCATCTCCTGACACCAATGCTGGGGGTTGTTATTGCACTCACTGACACCACTGCTGGGGGTTATTGTACTCCAACTTCTTCAATGTGCATTGTGATGTAGTAGAACTGAAAATTTTGGGTGTTAGTATTGTGTGGCCCCCTGGCACTGTCCATGGCCACCCTTAAAGCCCTTGATAATTTTCAAGTTGACCACCACTGGCCTAAAGCATTATATTTTCTCTGAGAGTTGCAGGCTACTTGGTTGGGTATATATGAATTGTTGCAATCCTAATGATGCTAATAATTTTGTGATGTTGCTGTCTTACCAAGAAATATATTTGATTTTACACAGAGGGGTTCCCCTCTCTCTGATTCCCCTAGTTTTGACAAAAATTTGACAATCCCCATGAAACCTTTTTTGCTGTTGTGATCTGATAATGCAACTCTAATATTAGGCTACATAATAACATACTTTGCAGACATTCACAAAGCTTGTATGGGATGAAAAATAGCTAGTTTCTATACTTTCACAAAAGTAAGCAATTCTGGGAATGAACTACCTTTCCAAAAATATGAACTTTGTTAAGTTACACATTGGAGGTAATTTACGAAAGACAAACCCACTACAAGTGCAAAGTGCACTTGAAATTGCACTGAAAGTGCACTTGTAAATCTGAGGGGTAGTTCTGAAATGCGGGTAAGCTCTGCTGATTTCATTATCCAATCCTGTGCAAGCTAAAATGCTGTTTTTTATTTTTATTTTCCTTGCATGTCCCCCTCAGATCTACAGCGACTTCACTTCCAAGTGCACTTTCAAGTGCACTTTGCACTTGTAGTTTGCACTTGTAGTGCAAAGTAGATTTGCCTTTAGTAACTAACCCCCATTGTCTGATTTTAGTCTGCATTTCCTTCTGTGAGATTATGCTACTCAAAAATATGTTTTAGTTTTCTTAGTAGTTCCGCTGATTATAAGGGCGATGTTAGATGGACGACCCTTCAAATTACTAGATAAAGGAATCAGTAGTATTTTTTTATTAATTTTTTTGTTACTTGGAGGCAGTGGCGGCTGGCACTCCATATTTTGGGAGGGCAGCAAACTAACACCACCCTCCCCCTTTTGCAGACAGACAGCGGCAATCAAATCCACCACCCCCCGCAGGAGACGGACGGCGGCGATCAAATCCACCACCCCCCGCAGGAGACGGACTGCGGCGATTCCCCGGCCAGGAAGCCCTAAGACTCCCTGGCCAATCGGGGCTTCCTGATTGGCCGGGAGGAAAATTAGAAAAACAATAGCGATAATTAATTTGCTATTGTCACACAAGTGGGTGGTCTTGGGGGTGCAGTACTCTGCACCCCAGGCCCACCCTTTTTTTTAAGCCTCAGGCTCTAATCATGTGCTTCAAAAAGAAAAAAGAAAACATTGAAATCCATGCGTCCGGCGTCCCGCATGTAGATTAGGGGGCTGGACGCATAGATAGGGGGGGTGGCTCCCCTGCGCCCTGCATTACGGGCCGCCACTGCTTTGAGGGAAGCCAGTATGTACTCTTAACTCAAAAAATACCTTTTTTATTGCTCTCAGCCACCTTTAAATTTCTTTTAATGTGATCCAACTTCCTGTTAGAGGGTGGCTATGTTCATGCGCTATGGTCCCATTGTATGTAGGAACGTAGCCACCATTTCTTGCTAACTCCCGAAATGGACTATGGGATTTATAGCGTCCTTTTTTTTTTTATTGATCACATGGTGTGGGTCATAGACAGTATGTTAGTTAAGTGTGATTCTTTATAACATTTTAAAGTGGATGAAATCCCTAATTAAAATTTAACAATGTGCATCTTAAGCTGTTGCCTATCTTTATGAAAATACTGTTACACACCCCTTTGTCCCTAGTGGTCTGTCCAGTGCACTGCATGCACTTTTATATTATAAAAACTGTTCTTTCTGCCTGGAAACTGGAGATTGTCCATAGCAATCAAAAAGTGTCCATTTATGTCAAAGGTGGTTTTAGACCAGCTAAAAAACATTGATAATAAATTGGAATCACTCGCAGAATTGAGCGATAGCGATTTGTGGGGAAATTCGTCATCAAACACTGAAAGTAATAACAGCGACAATTCTGCAACTAAGCAAATTTCAGTGTTTTTGATTTGATTACATTAGTGAATATTTTTTATTATAATTACATTACTATTTGTTATAATTATTTATAGTTATTTATTATATTATAATTTTTGATTTTGTTTTTCAAACTTTATCATACCCGGGATGTCTACTAGACTCTTGTTTGGTCAGGTTTAAGTAAGTAATTACTAAGAATTGCAGGCCTACAATTAGTGATGAGCCGAACACCCCTGGGTTCGGTTCGCACCAGAACCCGCGAACGGACCGAAAGTTCGCACGAACGTTAGAACCCTATTAAATACAATGGATGCGAACGTTTCGAAATCTAAAGTGCTAATTATAACGACTATTATGCATGTTATTGTCCTAAAAAGGGTTTGGGAACCCGGGTTCTGCACCAGGGGACATGTATCAATGCAAAAAGAAGTTTTAAAAACGGCCGTTTTTCGGGAGCAGTCATTTTAATGATGCATAAAGTGAACAAAAAAAAGTCAAATATTCCTTTAAATATCGTACCTGGGGGGTGTCTAAAGTATGCCTGTGAAGTGCCACGTGTTTCCCGTGTTTAGAACTGTCCCTGCACAAAATAAAATTTCTAAAGGAAAAAAAGCCATTTAAAACTGCTTGCGGCTTTAATGTAATGTCTGGTCCCGGTAATATGGATGAAAATCTTTAAGAAAAATGGCATAGCTACCCCATCACAGCCCCCCCCCCCCCCCACCCTACCCCAGCCCAATACCAGCCCCTTTGGGTCTTGTATGGATATTAAGGGGAACCCCGCACACAAAATCAAAAAGGCCCTATATACTCTGAACAGCCGTATACAGGCGGTGCATACAAGACAGGGACTGTAGGTTTGTTCTTATGTAGAATCTGTTTGTAATTTTGAACAGGTACATTGTTTAAGTGTAGCTCCAGGCAAAAAATCTATTTTTAAGCTTTTTGGAAAACATAGGGAAGGGTTATCACCCCTATAACATTTGTTTTGCTGTCTGTGCAGTGTGTACCTGTTCAGAACAGTTCACCTCACTTTCCGTCCTAATGACAAATGTTTTTTGAAAATTTGGGGTTTTTATTGAAACAAGAATTGGTGATAAAGCATCAGTGGAGAGGAGACACTTTTTTTTCCCCATATTAACTCTAACAGGAGAGAATTTGCCTTCCTAGGGGTAGATTTCCTCTCACTTCCTGTTGTATCCTTCCGTTTGCAAGGAGGAGTCGTTTGTAAGTTGGATGTTTGAAAGTAGGGGCCTGCCGTTTATACTCTGCTGAAATTTGCCCCTTACATGTTGGTGTTGCCACAACACTGTGAGCCCTCACAGTTACTCTTGGTGGGCGCATGAATGGGCCCTGCTGTGAATTATTAGATCAAGAATTGTAATTGCATGCCCCTGTTGAACAGGGGCTGAAAAATTGGGCCTTTGGTGGTGGTGGTGGTGGTGTTGACACAACACTGTAAGGCCTCACAGTTACTCTTGGTGGGCGCAGGAATGGGCCCTGCTGTGAATTATTAGATCAAGAATTGTAATTACATGCCCCTGTTAACCACTTCAGCCCTGGAAGAATTTACCCCCTTCCTGACCAGAGCACTTTTTGCGATGCAGCACTGCGTCGCTTTAACTGACAATTGCGCGGTCGTGCGACGTTGAACCTAACCAAAATTGACGTCCTTTTTCCCCCACAAATAGAGCTTTCTTTTGGTGGTATTTGATTACCTCTGCGGTTTTTATTTGTTGTGCTATAAACAAAAGAAGAGCGACATATTTGAAAAAAATGCAATATTTTTTACTTTTTGATTTAATAAATATCACAATTTTTTTTTTTTAAAACAATTTTTTTTCTAAGTTTAGACCGATACGTATTCTACATATTTTTGGTAATTTTTTTTTGCAATAAGCGTATATTGATTGGTTTGCGCAAAAGTTATAGCGTCTACATAATAGGGGATAGATTTATGGCATTTTTATTTTTTTTATTTTTTTTACTAGTAATAGCGGCGATCTGCGATTTTTATTGTGACCGTGACATTGCGGCAGACACATCGGACACTATTGGCGCGTTTTTGGGACCATTCACATTTATACAGCGATTAGTGCTATAAAACTGCACTAATTACTGTGTAAATGTGACTGGCAGGGAAAGGGTTAACACTAGGGGGCGATCAAGGGGTTAATATGTTCCCTATTGAGTGATTGTAACTGTAGGGGGAGGGGACTCACAAGGGGAGGAGACCGATCTGTGTTCCTCTGTACTGGGAACACACATCGGTCTCCTCACCTCTGACAGGAGGTGGATCTGTGTGTTTACACACACAGATCCACACTTCTGCCGTGATCGTGGGCAATCGCGGGTGCCCAGCGGACATCGCGACCGCCGGGCACACTCACCGGGTCACGAGCGTTGCCGCGGGTGCGCGCGCGCGCCGCCGGCGGCGCGCGCGCGCCCCATAGACGGCCGGGAAAAAAGGACGTCATATGACGTCCGCCCGGAGGGAGGGAGGGTTCCTGCCGGCGTCATATGTCTATGACCCGGTAGGAAGTGGTTAAACAGGGGCAGAAAAATTGGGCCTTAGGCACTGGTGCCACAACACTGCAACCCCTCACAGATACTGTACTTGGAGCACAGCAATGAGCCCTGTTGCAAAGTATTTCATCAAAAATTGTAATTACAAGCCCCTGTTAAACAGGGGCTGAAAAATTGGGCCTTAGCCACTGGTGCTGGTGCCACGACACTGCAACCTCTCCCAGATACTCTAGTTGGAGTGCAGAAATGAGCCCTGCTGCAAAGCATTGCATAAAAAATTGTAATTACATGCCCCTGTTAAACAGGGGCTGAAAAATTGGGCCTTAGCCACTGGTGGCGGCACCCAGAAACAAAAATGTTCTTCCAAGCTATCATCATCAATCGGATCATTGAGGAGGAGGAGGATAGTCAGTCAACATAACAGGACAGTCTATCAGCATCAGTCTTGAAGGGATGTGACATTTGAAAATAAATTAGTCTGTTATATCAGCTTCAGGTGTTTGGTAGCTGGTGGTGATCCAAGACTGGTTCATCTTTATGAAGGTCAGTCGATCAACCGAGTCGGTGGACAGGCGCACCCTGTGATCCGTGACAAATCCTCCAGCAGCACTGAATGTGCGTTCTGAAAGAACGCTGGATGCAGGACAGGCCAGTAGCTCAATTGCATACTGTGCAAGCTCTGGCCAGTGATCCATCCTCAAGACCCAGTAAGCCAGAGGATTTTCGGTGGGGAAGGTGTCCAAGTCTGACCTTGCCCCTAGGTATTCCTGCACCATGTATATCAGACGCTGGCGATGGTTGCTGGAACCGATCATACCTTGGGGCTGCGGACTAAAGAATTGTCTGAACGCATCGGTCAGACGGCCACCTTCCCCACCGCTCCTTCTTTGACTGACCGAAGCCTCAGCAACTCGTTGTCCAGGACCAGGAGTTTGTAACCTCCCAGTCTCTGGGAACGCGTTGCACCGACCTTTCTGCAAGGCCTCCCGGAGTTGTCTCATCCTCTGCTCCCTCTGCGACGGTAAGATAAGGTCCGCAACCTTACCCTTGTACCGTGGATCAAGGAGAGTGGCCAGCCAGTAATGGTCCCTCTCCTTGATCCGAAGAATACGAGGATCCTTCCGCAGACTTTGCAGGATCAGGGAGGCCATGCAGCGTAGGTTAGCTGAGGCATTCGGTCCGGAATCCTCTGGGTCACTAAGGACGACATGATCCGCAGCCACCTCCTCCCAGCCACGTACAAGTCCACAGGTTTCTTGGGACTGTAAATCATCTCTAAAAGACTGCTGCTGATGATGCTGAGTGCCAGGCTCCACCTCCATGCTGACACAATCCTCCTCCTCCTCCTCTTCCTGTGCGATGGGTGGGACAGAAGGAACACTGTCTGGGTAAAGGGGGCCTTGAGAGGCAAGGAAGTCCTCCTCTTCCTGCTTCTGTTCTGCCTCAAGTGCCCTGTCCATTATTCCACGCAGCGTATGTTCCAACAGGTGGACAAGAGGTACAGTGTCACTGATGCATGCACTGTCACTGCTCACCATCCTCGTGGCCTCCTCAAATGGTGCCAGGACAGTGCATGCATTCCTGATCATGCCCCACTGGCGTGGTGAAAAAAACCTGAGCTCCCCTGACCCTGTCCTGGTGCCGTAGTCGCACAGGTACTCATTGATGGCCCTCTGCTGCGTGTGCAGCCGCTGCAGCATGGCCAACGTTGAGTTCCACCTGGTGGGCATGTCACATATAAGGCGGTTCTTGGGCAGGTTCAACTCCTTTTGCAGCTCAGCCAGGCGAGCACTGGCATTATAAGATCTGCGGAAATGCACACAGACTTTCCTGGCCTGCCTCAGGACATCCTGTAAGCCCGGGTACCTGCCCAAGAACCGCTGCACCACCAGGTTAAGAACGTGAGCCACACAGGGCACATGGGTCAGTTGTCCCTGTCGGAGCGCGGAGAGGAGGTTGGTGCCATTGTCGCAAACCACCATTCCTGGCTTAAGCTGGCGTGGCATCAACCACCTCTCGGCCTGCCCCTGCAGAGCAGACAGAACCTCTGCCCCGGTGTGGCTCCTGTCCCCCAAACACACCAGCGCAAGCACGGCATGGCATCTTTTTGCCTGCGTACTTGCGTAGCCCCTTGAACGCCTACGGAGCACCGCTGGTTCCGAGGACAAAGCACAGGAAGAGGCCATGGAGGAAGAAGAGGAGGGGGTGGAGGAGAGAGGTGTGTCACAACCAGTAGTAGCATTTTGGAGGCGTGGCAGCGGAACAACCTCCAACACTACTGCACCTTGTCCTGCATCCTTCCCAGCTGCCAAAAGAGTGACCCAATGGGCCGTGAAAGAAAGGTAACGTCCCTGTCCATGCCTGCTGGACCATGAGTCAGCGGTAATATGCACCTTACCGCTGACCGCCCTGTCCAGCGAGGCCAAGACATTGCCTTCCACATGCCGGTAGAGAGACGGAATCGCCTTCCGTGAGAAAAAGTGGCGTTTGGGAACCTGCCACTGAGGAACCGCACATTGCACAAACTCACGGAAGGGGGCCGAGTCTACCAACTGAAAAGGCAGCAGTTGAAGCGCTAGCAATTTAGCCAAGCTAGCATTCAACCGCTGGGCATGTGGATGGCTGGGAGTAAACTTCTTTCGACGGTCCAGCAGCTGGGGCAGGGAAATTTGTCTGCTAGAATCGGACGTCGGTGTACTGCTAGCAGAGTGCCCGCAAGTACTTGGCTGTGACACACCTAATTCTACACCTTCATTCCTCTCAGTGCAGGTTTCAGAGAGGACTGAAGGTATAGTGGGGTTGGAGATCCCAGCTGATGCGGTGCAAGGAGAGGTCCGCTTTGTTCTTTGGTGTGGGTCTTTAAGGTAGGCTTGCCAACGAGCTGCATGGCAGGTCAACATATGTCTGGTCAAGCATGTGGTGCCCAAGCGGGTGATGTTTTGGCCACGTGATATACGCTTGAGACATATGTTGCAAACAGCAGCTGTGCGATCTGATGCACTCGACTCAAAAAAGGCCCATACCAAATAACTTTTTGAATAACGGGCAGAGGCAGCGCCCTGCACAGGCAGAGCTCTGCGGTGTGATTCCGTCAGTGTGCTGCCCTTACGCTGGCCCCCCGAGGGCATCCTGTCTCGTTGGAGATGTGCCTCCTCCTCCTCATCTTCCTCCTCCTCCTCCTCCTCCTCTCTCCTATTAGGCACCCACGTGGAGTCAGTGACCTCATCCTCCCCTCCCTCCTCATCACTGGAGCCAATCTGGCAGTATGCTGCAGCTGCTGGAACATGACTGCCAGATTGGTGTCCTTCTTGAGCAACCCCTCTCTCTGCTCTCACGCTACTGCCTTCCTCTAGCTGGGTATCATCATCAGACCCTTCGAAACGCTGGGCATCCTCCTGGAGCATGTACCCAACACTGTGCTCAAACAGTTCGGGGGACTCCTCAGGAGGACATGGTTGGTCTAGGGAAGGAGTGACTGATGATGACATTGATAGCAGAGAAGAGGACGCTTTGGCAGCTGCTTTGCCAGTACCCTGAGCCTGGGTGAGAGAGGATGAGGAGGGCTTGGTCATCCACTCTACCAAGTCTTCGGCATGATGCGGCTCAACACATCCAGCTGCCGAAAAGAAGGACAAGCGTGTCCCATGGCCACGTGCTGATGGCGATGCACCGCGTCCACGACCAGCACTGTTGTCTCTAGACACAGAGCCTGCTTGCCCTCTTTTATTGGCTCCTGACTGTCTGCCTCTCCTCCTTGTTTGCCTTCCAGACATTCTAATGGCCTGCAGGGAGATGGGAAAACCAGCAATAAGGCCTAGCTTCAGGAGTATATTTTGCAGGAATCACACTAGGCCTGCTGTAAGTGCTGCAAATGCCTGTTGGTGTAACACACCAGGAAAACACAGCAATACGCGCTAGCTTCAGGTGTATAATGTGCAGGAGGCACACTCCGCCCGCTGTAAGTGCTGCAAATGCCTGTTGGTGTAACACACCAGGAAAACACAGCAATACGGGCTAACTTCAGGTGTATAATGTGCAGGAGGCACACTGCGCCCGCTGTAAGTGCTGCAAATGCCTGTTGGTGTAACACACCAGGAAAACACAGCAATACGGGCTAACTTCAGGTGTATAATGTGCGGGAGGCACACTCCGCCCGCTGTAACTGCTGCAAAATCCTGTTGGTGTAACACACCAGGAAAACACAGCAATACGGGCTAACTTCAGGTGTATAATGTGCAGGAGGCACACTCTGCCCGCTGTAAGTGCTGCAAATGCCTGTTGGTGTAACACACCAGGAAAACACAGCAATACGGGCTAACTTCAGGTGTATAATGTGCAGGAGGCACACTCCGCCCGCTGTAAGTGCTGCAAATGCCTGTTGGTGTAACACACCAGGAAAACACAGCAATAGGGGCTAACTTCAGGTGTATAATGTGCAGGAGGCTTAGCAACAATGACACTGACACTGTCCCCTGCCTATCCTTCTCTCTCCCTGCACACAAGGTTTATCAAAGAATATGACACTGACACTCTCCCTGCCTATCCTTCTCTCTCCCTGCACACAAGGTTTAGTAAAGAATATGACACTGACACTGTCCCCTGCCTATCCTTCTCTCTCCCTGCACACAAGGTTTAGCAAAGAATATGACACTGACACTGTCCCCTGCCTATCCTTCTCTCTCCCTGCATACAAGGTTTAGCAAAGAATATGACACTGACACTGTCCCCTGCCTATCCTTCTCTCTCCTTGCACACAAGGTTTAGCAAAGAATATGACACTGAGGCCTCGTACACACGACCGAGTTTCTCGGCAAGAACCAGCAAGAAACTTGCTGGCAGAGATGTCTTGCCGAGAAATTCGTTTGTGTGTATGGTTTCTCATCAAGAAAACCGACAAGTAATCTCGACGAGAAAATAGAGAACCTGCTCTCTATTTTCTCGTCGAGATTCTCGTCGGCATGTTTCTCGACGACAAAAGTGAGTGTGTGTACACTTACCTGTCCTCCCGGAAGCCCGCGCATGTTCGAAATGAATTTGACGCATGCGCGGTAGCTTCCTAGGCATAGGTAGGGTATACCAAGATGGCGGCGACGGCATCGAATGTGAGGAACGCATGCTTGTCGTAGTCGATGATGTCACCGCGTACGCTCCATTCAAAGAACCGCGGGTTCTTTGAATCGAGCGTGTGTACACTCGGCCGGGACAAGTTTCTTGTCCAAGAATCTCGTCGAAAAAAACGACATGTTTTTTTCGACGAGAATCACGGCCGTGTGTACGAGGCTTGACACTCTCCCTGCCTATCCTTCTGCGCCGGAACACACTACACAAGGCCGCTGCGCTGGCGGCCTTTTATAGTGTGGGGCGTGTGCTAAACCCCCTGAGCTATAATTGGCCACAGGCAACCTGCCTGTGGCCAATTATGGCTCTCCTAGCTGCCGGCGCTGTGATTGGCCAAGCATGCGGGGTCACAGTGCATGCTTGGCCAATCACAGCGCCGGGATTGCACTGCGATGGCGCAGTGTATTGTGGGCCGTTCGCGTCACTCGAATTTGGCGCGAACGGCCCAAATCGTTCGATGTTCGCCGAACGGTCGAACAGCCGATGTTCGAGTCGAACGTATGTTCGACTCGAACACCGAGCTCATCCCTACCTACAATACATAACATCAAATTTCCATGCAAAATAATTGTACCGCTTTTGGTACAAAATTCCAGACAGAATCATACCGCCAGGGAGGTTAAAGAGACCCTGTCACCAGACCATTCATCTCAACACAAATCTTCCTATTAGAATATATTGGCATTTTATGTGTTTTAGATATATTTACTTTTAAGAACCTCTCTGGTGTAGCTGTCCAAAAGCCATGCGACTGGTGCTGGCCACCGCCATCTTGGATGAGTTGTCAGCAGCCCTATCCGTCACACAATTGACATTCTATAGCAGGCATGTCCAAATTCTGGCCAGCGGGACAATTTCGGCCCACGTTCCAGGTTCGAATGGCCGCCTGGTAATTTGGACATATAGACCTTTTGTGGTCCCCAACGAATCTCCAAACGCCGGGGCCAAAAAAGATATTTCTCTTACCATCCATGGACTGACACGGTGTCTCTTTACACTTTACACGTGGGTTATGTCCCTGCTTGCAGGAGAAGACCTAGGCAGAATGTGAGATGTTATACATACATTCTAAAAGCCAGAGCTGAACAGCCCCACCCAGGGGGCGGTCCCTCCGGACATAACCCTCCCACTACAGTCAGCAGACTTCAGTTTTTTTCTGCCTAGCAGAAGGAGAAGACGTGGCTCTCTCAGGAGCCAGTCTCCTGACCTATTTTTATTCCTTTTCTGGAATTCTTTTTTATTTTATTTTTGAGAATCTTCTATCAACTGTCGGCTGGGCAACAGGTTGGGTACAAGATATCCTCGTAGTCTTCCCTGTCCGACCATCGAGCGTGCTGATCCTCGCCTTGTGTGCGTGAGACTCAGTTCACGACAGGCCCCATGACTCCAGGGGTGGCTGGGTTTGCTTTCATGCTCCCACGGTCCTCTCAAGACTGAACAGTTCCTGACTGACTGTATCTTTCGTGGTGGACCGGGCCGACAGCTACTCAGTACTGCACTGTGATAGTCCTGTCAGAAACACACCAGTGGGTCCCTCAGGGGACGGGTAAGTAGGGTAGGAGTACAAAAAGCTGTGTGTTTCTCTGTGGGGGATTTTCCCTGTCTCCCCCTGTATTTCATTGTCACTCTCTGTCACCATTGCTGGCGCTGTGCTGTGTGGGGTGCCTGGGGGTCACACTGTTCTTGGAGGGGCTAATGCTGGTCTGCAGATATGCTTGGGGCCTTTTTTTGTGTGTTTTGGGGCCTGAGCGCCGAGTGGCGCTGTGTGTGTGCTGTTTTTTTTACTTTTGCTGAGTCATGGCAACCATCTTGCCGTGGATCGCCTCAGTGAAGTGCGGCGGCCATTTTCTTGTAGCCCGCGCGCTCTTCAGCACTAGTTTTGGCCTCTAGCGCTGCTGTAACAGCGCGAATCTCCTCACAATCTCCTCACAGCTCACCAGCGCTGACACAGCGCGGTACAGACAGCGGAACTGAGCGGTCCCTGGTCCGGTTTGGTGAGTCCCCTGGGCGCCCCCTCCTCAGTTAGCACAGCCTGTGGGTGGACTTTTTATCTGAGGAGTCTCAGAGGGGGGCAATATGGAGTCTCTGTCACCAGCTTCCCCTAAATGTCAGTGGACAACAGGCAGTGCTTCAGCACCTGCGGTCCCTAGGGACCAGTTGTGGGCAGTCCTGGAATCATTTCTGACAGGATGGGAGCTGTGTGCAAGCGCAAGGGAGCAAAAAAGCGCCCTCCCCCCACTTTACTTCATGAGGGCAGTGCGCTGATTCAGATATGGGCCTAGCCACTACCGCTCAGGACCCTAGTTCTGAATGTATTGGATGGTTTTGAACAGGACATTCCTTATGAGGAAAACTCCAGTTCTGAGTCAGTAAATGACAGGGCGCTTGTTAGTGTACTCATGACTGCGGTGAGGGACACTCTCAAGCTAAAATGCTGCGGATGCAGAACCTCAGGCGGATACAGTCTCCTTTGGTTCTTTTAAGGCCAGGCCTTCTAAAGAGGTTTTTCCATATGTACTTTCTTTGACCAGCTCATTGATAAGGTCTGGGAAAAGCCGCAGAAGAATTTTTTTATGGTCCCGCGGCGTTTGTCTATCAGATACCCCTTGAAGATGCCCTACTTAAAAAGTGGGCTTCTCCCCCAGGGTCGACCCTCCAGTCGCCCGGTTGAACAAGGCCATCACTCTCCCGATGGAGGGGACTCCTGCATTTGAGGACCCCACTGACAGGAGGTCAGAAGTGGTGAGCAGAGCCATGTTTGCCTTGTTGGGATCCGCCCTACGGCCTGTGGTAGCGGCGACCCTTGTGTCTTAAACACTTACAGGTTGGGCAAAAATGTTGCACCTAGCTGTACAGGAGCATAATCTTCCTCCAGACACAGTTGCTCTGGCCCACCAACTGGTTCAGGGCCTGGTTTATGTGTGCGACGCCACGTTGGACGCGGCCCCTTTAATATCCAGGGCCTCTGTCTCGGCGGTGGTATTGCGTCGTCTTATCTGGTTGAAGTGCTGGTCTGCTGACCTAGCCTTAGGAAGCTCCTGACAGATCTACCATTTAAAGATGGTAGACCTTTCGGTGCTGCTCTGGATGACATCGTCATGGATGTCATGGGAGGTAAAAGCACTCTTCTTCCTTAGACTAGCAAGAGTGAGGAGGCCCGCCGAAAACAGGGGCCTTCCTTTCCAGCAAAACGGGGTTTTTCGTCAGTCAGAGTCCACGGGTAGGTCCTCTCAGACTGACGGCAGTGCGGCTGGTGGGCACAAATGCCCCTGGGTGCGTAAGCCGAACAAGCGGCTCCCAAGCCCGCCTCCGCGTGAAGTCTTGCCTCCGCCCGACTCTGGGGTTGGGGGACGACTTCGCAGGTCACTAATCGGTGGTCCTCCCGAATCTCCGACTGGTGGGTGTGCGAGGTGGTCACCTCAGGATACAGGATAGTATTTGTTTCCTGGCCCCCAGACAGATTCTTTCCCTCGAATCTTCCTCTCCTTCCTACCTGTCGGGCAGCCCTCTTGGGGGCTGTACAGGATTTGATCAGGTCCAGAGTGAATGTGCCGGTTCCGTCACAGGAGAGTTTTCAGGGATTCTACTCGAATCTGTTTGTCGTCCCAAAAATAGGACGTAGTTCGACCTATCCTGGACCTCAAGGCCCTGAATGCCTTCGAGAAGGTGCAGAAATTCCGCATGGAATCCATTCGCACGGTGATCGCTACACTCCACCAAAGGGATTTTCTTCTGGCGTCCTTGGACTTCAAGGACGCCTACTTGCATGTTCCGATCTGCGCAAGTCACCAGAAGTTTCTGCGCTTGCGATCAGCGAAGTCCACTATCGATTGTGGCTCTTCCTTTCGGCCTAGCCTTGGCACCAAGGGTGTTCACCAAGGTGCCTGCTCCGGTTCTAGCCTTCTGTTACAGTGAGGTATTGCTGTCGTGGGCTATCTGGACGATCTTCTGCTAAGAGCAGAAAGTGGCTCAGACTTAGAGGAAAGGTGACTATCGTCAATTAGACCCTCAGGGACTTTGGGTGGTTCCTGAACATTCAGGAGTCAGTCCTGGTCCCGACTCAGTGTCTGGAGTATCTAGTTCTGATTCTAGACTCCTTGGAGGCAAAGGTATCCTACCTCTGGAGAAGTTGCTGACACTTCAGTCTGCGGTGCGGGTTCTGACATCCCGAAAATGGTTGTCAATCCGTTTTTTTGCATGAGAGTCCCGGGACTCGTGGTGGCCTCCTTCGTGGCCGTTCCGTATGCCCAATCACACACCAGGGCATTGCAGAAGGAGATCTTGTCCACCTGGGACAAATCCCCGTTGTCCTTGGATCTTCAGATCCAGGTGATTCACCTGGTCAGGGCGCCCCTGACATGGTGGTTGAGATCCTCGGCTCTTCGGTCCGGAAAGTCGTTCCCCTCCCATCCAATGGACGGTACTCACGATGGACACCAGCCTGACGGGCTGGGGTGGAGTCTGGGGAGTCCTGTCGGCTCAAGGCCTTGGACTCCGGACGAGCCCGTTTACCAATCACTGTTCTGGAAATACGGGCCATCGAACTGTGTCTCTCCTCAGGTCGGAGAGAGTACGGGGTCGCTCCATCAGGAGCCAGTCGGACAACGCCACGGCGGTGGCGTATGTAAACCATCAAGGGGGGACTCAGAGCTCAGCTGCGGCTTCCGAGGTAGTCCGTATCCTGAAGTGGGCCGGAAGAAACGTGCCGGCTCTGTAGGCCATTTACATTCTGGGCATAGACAATGGGCAGGCGGACTATCTGAGTCGCCAATCGCCGGACCAAGAAGAGTGGCCCTTGCATATTTCAACTCCTTTGCCGACGGTGGGGCACGCCGGATGTGGACCTGATGGCCTCTCGACTCAATCGCAAGGGTCGAGGTTGTGGCCAGATCCAGGGATCCTTGGGCGATGCCTCGGATGCGTTGGTGGCCCCATAGGGTCCTTATCGCCTGATATAAACTCTGGTGATCCTAATTGTTCCTGATTGGCCTCAGCATCACTGGTACGCTGATCTGGTACGTCTCGTCGCGGACGTTCCCTGGCGGTTGCCGATGAGGGAGGACCTTCAGTCTCAAGGTCCTATGTTTCATCCAGCTTACAGTCTCTGGCTTTAACGGCAGGGCTGTTGAAAGCCAGGTGTTGAGGGTCCGAAGGTCTCTCGGACTTGGTCATTTTGACCATGTTAAGGACACGGAAGTCTTCCTCCAAGCAGATCTATCACCGTGCCTGGAAAGCTTATATCGCCATATGCGAAGCGCTGGACTGGCGTCCTCGGACGTATTCCGTCCCCAGAATCCTGCGTCCTCTGCAGTGTGGAGTGACCCAAAAGCTTGCTTTGAGTACCATCAAGGATCAGATTTCGGCCTTGGCCGTCTTCTTTCAGCAACCTCTAGCGGGTCATTTCTTGGTTAGCACCTTGTGTTGGGGGTTCGCCATGTGCTCCCTCCTATCAAGCCTCCTCTCCCACCATGGGATCTGAATTTGGTGCTCTCGGTCCTCCAGGAACCTCCTTTTGGGAATATCCGGGATATTCCCCTCTTGTCTTGTCTCAGAAGGTGGCCTTTTAGTGGCAATCACTTCTGTTTGACGGGTGTCTGAGTTGGCGGCTTTGTCCTGCAAGTCGCCATATTTAGTCATCCATAAGGATAAGGCGGTGTTGCATCCGTGACCTTCCTTTTTGCCAAAGGTGGTGTCGACCTTTCACCTACATGAGGACATTGTCCTCTTGTCCTTGCGTCCTCACCCATCGCATCCCAGAGAGTTTGCGCTGCACATATTGGATGTGGTACAAGCCTTACGGGTGTACCTGTCTGCTACTGCTTCTATTCGAAAGTCCGACTCACTGTTTGTGACTGTCTCTTGTCCATAACAGGGCCAAGCGGTTTCGTCTGCCATCATTTCTAGGGGAATCAGACAAACCGTCATTCAAGCCTATGCTCTCAAAGGGCGGGCGCCTCCCTTTCCGGTTACGGCGCATTCCACCAGAGCAATTGGTGCTTCCTGGGTTTTCCGACATCAAGCGTCGGTTGCACAAGTGTGCAAGGCGGCGACCTGGTCGTCTGTTCATGCCTTTTAAGTTTTATAAGGTTAATGTGGCTGCATCTCCGGATGCTTCCTTCGGCCGCAGGGTGCTGCAGGCCGCTGTTTAAAGTTGCGACTCCTCCATTGAGGAGCTCTGCCTTCTTGGAGTGAAGTTTTTGGTTTTTCCATTTATACTGCTCCCATCCCTCTTGACACTGCTTTGGGACATCCCACGTGTAAAGTGTAAAGAGACACCGTGTCAGTCCATGGATGGTAAGAGAAAATAGGATTTTTTGTACTCACCGTAAAATCCTTTTCTCTGACATCCATGGACTGACACGGCACCCACCCTTCCTTTTTAAGTTTGTACTGCTTTGTTACGAACTGAAGTCTGCTGACTGTAGTGGGAGGGTTATGTCCAGAGGGACCGCCCCCTGGGTGGGGCTGTTCAGCTCTGGCTTTTAGAATGTATGTATAACATCTCACATTCTGCCTAGGTCTTCTCCTGCAAGCAGGGACATAACCCACGTGTAAAGTGTAAAGAGACACCGTGTCAGTCCATGGATGTCAGAGAAAAGGATTTTACGGTGAGTACAAAAAATCCTATTATGTTCTGGCTACCTCGGAAGGGACAGGAAGGAGGCTGAACGAGTGCCATACATACAGGAGTATTTCCTGTTTACGCAGCGGCCTCTGTAATAGGAAGTCCTGTCTCCTGCGCTACCATCGGACGACTGTTCTGTTCACCAAAGAAGGCGGGACTTTGTATTAAAGAGGCCGCCGAGAAAACAGGAGTTTCTCCTGTATGTATTCTGTTGGCGCTCATCCCGCCCCCTCCCTGTCCTCTCTGAGGCTGCAGATGGGCATGGATCAGGCTGCACTGATGGCAATGGTGAGTCTGCAATCATTGCAATGCTGGGGCTGCTGCATTCATGACACTTGTGAGGCTGCAGATGGGCACTGATTAGGCTGCATTGATGGGCACTGACCCTTATTTTGCTTCACAGTTCTCTATTTAAAATGCAAGTTTTTTTCCTGAAACTTCCCTCTTAAAGTGAAGGTGCGTGTTATACGCCGATAAATACGGTATATCCAAATAACACGCCCAAGCTCATCTCTTCACCACACACAGCCACAAAGGCTGGGGAGAATTCTTGTTGGGCAGTGTATTGGTGCTCGGACGAACACACTTTTTTTTTTTTAATGGTTCAAAGAATGTCAGGCAAAATGGTCTGCCCTCACGCATGTTCACATCTGGCCCTCTTTGAAAAAAGTTTGGACACCCCTGCTCTATAGTATACCCTTCACGTCTCCCCCTAGCTGGTATATATAAGGTTATATAGGGAGGTAAGGGGAGGGTGACAGAAGTTGGGCCAGCACAGACAGTAATTAGATACTCACAAAAGAGAGAAGTGCGAGGGCTGTGCCCTTTTTAGTGTGCTTCATAGCAGGTTCAACTGCAGATTTAAAAAGACTGAAAATTACATTTGTAATCACATGAACATTTTTAATCTTATGAGATTTTAACAATTGGGTTTACATAAACTATAACCAGTTTCATTTGCTAAACGCTATGTGCTTCCAGATAAAAGGAAAATGATTTTCATGTAGAAGAAGCGTGCTAATCTTAGCAGTTAGTGAACGTTAGATCATTTGCTTGTTTTGATATTTTACAAGATGAATTCTCAGCCCTAAAATGGTAAAGTCATGTAAGAAGTACATAGTGGAAATTCCAGCACAGGAAGTGAAATACTTTTACAGCTTTGAAACTATAGGTTTTAGGAAGAAAAACTAGCGTGTGTGCACTTTGATTGTGGTTGTAGCAAAAACAAAAAACTAAAAAACTTCTAAATGTTTATTTGTATCATTTACAATATATATTACTGCAGAATTTTAAAACAATATTTACATATATACAAAAATATTATCTTTATCAACATTTGATAAAAAAAAAAAAAAAAAAGCAACAGTGTACTTAAAGCGGACCTGTCATATAGACATGTGCCCAGAGCAGACGCACCATAAAGGGTAAAGTGGTAGGGTGTGAATGAGACTGTGGGGCTGATTTACTAAAACTGGAGAGTGCAAAATCTAGTGCGGCTCTGCATAGAAACCAATCAGCTTCCAGGTTTTATTGTCAAAGCTTCATTGAGCAAGCGGAGGTTAGACGCCGATTGGCTACCATGCTCAACTGCACCAGATTTGGCATTCTCCAGTTTTAGTTTTAGCTTGTCCTGAAAAATTCTATGTTAGTGCAAATAAAAAAAGTATCACGGACAGTACTTAATTTTCTCCAGTTTTAGTAAAATCAACCTCTGTGTGCTTGTGCTTGATATTTTTTAAAGTGGAAGTAAACCCTCCTATCATTTTCAGGCAAGGAAGCTGCCATCTTGGCCTCTGTTTAATCTTCAACTACCATGATGCTGCACATGTGATCAGTTATGACACCAGCCATTGGATGGTTTGACAGTTTGGTTGAGAGCACAACCAATGTGACAGTTGGCATTTCCGGCATGCCGGGAATGTAACTGCTTTTTGAAACTTTTAAATCGATGGGTTTACTTCCGCTTTAAATTATTGACATCAGTCCCTGTTATTGAGAGCGCAAAAACTCTGATCTTGAACCTGGGGCTCTACCAAGGCAAGTCAAGAATGCTAATCACAGTCACATTGCCAACAAAACCATATTTTCTAGGCAGTGCCCCTATGATCCCAAGGTGAGGTCTGTACACAAAACTGAATATGCTCACTTCACCTAAAGCTAAGATAAATCTTCATACATATGAAAAGGAGAAACAGCAGCAAGGGGGTAGATTAAAGCTAATATGGTTAAATAATGCAGCAACTCAGTAATGAATGAAAAAGGCATGGTTCTGTCTCATTAAAGCATATCTAAACTAAAACTATTTTTTTAATATATTGTAGCTTCCCAGTCCTTAGATGTGTTGGCTACATTTGTTTTTCTTTTTTTAAATAATTATCATTATATATTTATCACTGTTCTATCAAAGCACATGTAGTACTTGCTTCTCAGCCCTATGAGGTCCAACTGTCACATCCAACCCAAAATCAGCTATGAGCCTTTCCCAAGACAAGCAATTGCAACCCCCCCCCCCTCCTTTTTCTGCATTCCTCATGTGTTGCTTGCATTGGGAACATTGGGAAAATGCTCAGAGCCAAGGCAAGCTGCCGTTATGAAGTGTCTGTCTCCTTCCTAGCTGTTGTTGGATCGGCCACAGCAGGAAGGGAGGGGTGCAGGTTGGATCTTGAATCTAAGTTTAGGAAGCACCTAGCAACATGAGACAAAGTACTACATGTACTTTCTCCCATAGGGGACAGGACAGTGAAAAATATAATGATAGTTCTTTTACTTGTTTTCACTTGGTGAGCCTGGCAGTAACTCATCCAAGAAAAAAGAAAAAAAAAACAACACTCTGGACTTCTAACAACCCCATATATTCAAAATTAAAAACAAATCACTTTTAACAAAATTAATAGATTTTTTATTAGACATGGGAAAATAATGAGGTCCATTGCCATTAATATTAGTTTTTATTGGTTTTATGTGGTTTGCAATTTGTTTATGTACTCACCCATGACTGGTGGAAAGCCTTTTTTGATGCTTACCTGGATGATATTGTGATTTGGTCACTGGTAATGTTACTCACTAATGACGCAGGTCCGTATTGAGGGTATTTTAAACAATAACAATTGTGATTAACAATTATTTTCAATCACGTCATATTTTCATATCTATTAAAGAGGTGGTATACCCTCCTATATAGAAGAAGGCTTACCTATAGGTACTGTAAATATCTCCTAAACGTGCGCCATTCAGGAGATATTTACTGTATACTGCACCAATGATGTCATCAGCGCATGTGCTCTGAAGGAACGGCTGCCCGTGCGCGGGAGTTACGTCACGCGGCTCTGGCCAGTCACACAGCCGGAGTCCGCAGCCCCGGAAGGAAGACTGGCAAAGATGGATGCGGCCTGCAGCGGGGACGACGTGGGCTTTGTTTGCAGCTAGCACATTATGCCTTTACTTTGCAGGGAAGGGTAAAGAAACAAAAATTCTGAGTTTACTTCCTCTTTAATTTTGTTTAATGCAATTTTTAGGGTTTCTTTTGATTTTGAATATACAGTTTGTTTTCTTAAGTTGCTTGCACTATACACAGACTCCAGCCCAGATATATTATTTCTTTAAGTCAGCTTTTTTCATAGAGATTTTATTATCATGGCAGTATCATGTTTCCTGTTCTAAGGTGACATCATTTACTCTGTACCTATGCAGGATTATGATTTAGATGACAAACACCTCCTCCACTCCTCATTACCATTAAATTCTGCACAAAAGGACTGGTAAGCTGCAATATAATACATTTTTGTTCTTTAATTCAGTTTTAAACCCACTATTTTCCTTTATAGCACAGGTGTTCCTGTGTATTAGTATACACACTTTATGGTTTGCCAACAGAAAAAGCATAAGGCTCCATGTACACAGAAGCTCAAAAACGGCCGTTTTTAAAGCAGCAGAAAAAGCTAGCTTTTATCAGCGTTTTTTTTACTAGCTTTTATTAGCGTTTTTCAGTGTAGCTTTTTTTAGCTTTAAAAAAAAAAAAAAAAAAAATTTCAATGGACCAAAAAACGCTCGCGGCCAGCGTTTTTGAGCGTTTATGAGCGTTTTTTGGCGTTTTGCGTTTTTTTCTGCCGAAAAACGGCACTTTGAACGCAAATTTCCTGCGTTCAGAAAAAAGCCCATTAACTCCACTGCTCATTAAAGCTAAAAAACGTTATGTGTACATGAACACATAGGCTAACATAGAGTGCAGTTAATGGGCTTTTAAAAAAAACGCCAAAACGCCCATTAACTGCAGTTTATCAGCTTCTGTGTACATGGAGCCTTAGCAATAATACACAGTGAATGCAAGTAATCTTTACTTTCTTAATCAAAACTTTACTCACAGCCAGAATCTTGAATCAATGTTTTTCGGTAACACCTAGGGTGATATTTTTAAAGCAGTGAATGGGACTTTCACCAAACATTTACTTGTGGTGAATCGATCACTGCCATCTAAATTATATTCACCTGGAAGATTCACCTGCAGTGAATGTTAATTCTCGGTTTTATAAATATGCCCTCTGGTGTATTTCAGAACTAGTATATTCTTTAAATACTATTGCCTCACATAATATGGATACAATTAGCCTAATAAAATATAATGAAGAGGGATACTAGATGATTTAACCACTTGTCCACCGCCCACTGTCAATTGACGGCGGGCGGAGGATAGTCTCGTTCTGGGAGGACATCATATGACGTCCTCCCTTTAAAACGAGCTAGGAGGCGCGCGCTTGAAGCCAGCGGCGCGCGCGCGCGCCCGCCGCGTTCACGAGGCCCCGGTGCGCGTGCCCGGCGGCCGCGATTGCCGCCGGGCACCCGCGATTGCCCGGGAAACGAGCAGGAAAGTGGGTCTCTGTGTGTAAACACAGAGATCCACGTCCTGTGAGGGAGAGGAGGCTGATGGTGTGTCCCTTGTACATAGGGACAACCATCGGTCACCTCCCCCAGTCAGTCCCCTCCCCCCACAGTAAGAACACATTGAGGGAACATATTTAACCCCTTCCCGCCCCCTAGTGGTTAACCCCTTCCCTGCCAATCACATTTACACAGTAATCAATGCATTTTTATAGCAGGGATCGCTGTATAAACGTGAATGGTCCCAAAAATGTGTCAAAAGTGTCCGATGTGTCCGCCGCAATATCGCAGTCACAATAAAAAATCGCAGATCGCCGCCATTACTAATAAAAAAAATAAAAAAATAAAAATGCTATAAATCTATCCCCTATTTTGTACACGCTATAACTTTTGCGCAAACCAATCAATACGCGCTTATTGCGATTTTTTTTTTTACCAAAAATATGTAGAAGAATACGTATCGGCCTAAACTGAGGAAAATTTTATTAAAAAAAAAAAAATGGGTATTTATTATAGCAAAAATTAAAAAAGAGTGTTTTTTTCCCAAACTGGACGCTCTTCTTTTGTTTATAGCGCAAAAAATAAAAACCGCAGAGGTGATCAAATACCACCAAAAGAAAGCTCTATTTGTGGGAAAAAAAGGACGCAAATTTCGTTTGGGAGCCACGTCGCACGACCGCGCAATTGTCATTCAAAGTGTGACAGCGCTGAAAGCTGAAAAATGGCTTGGGCAGGAAGGGGGTTTTCGTGCACAGTAGGGAGGTGGTTAATTACAAATATCCATTCCTGTAATTTTACTGCCATCACTCTGTCGGAGCACGTGTGTTAATTGACTCAGGAGAATCTGTAATTTGTAAAGTTTTGACTTTTGTTCTCGTGCATCTGTCATTATTCCAGATTATTTTGAGTCATAAATTCACTGATTCGCATAGCATAAAAATTAATTTGCTGATCAGTAGCTGGAACCGTTTGTCTTATTGATATCCTACAACATAGTTTTTGGGTCAGTTAATGGGCATTATAGATGGGGAAAAAAACGCCAACGGATGTCCAGCAGTGAAAATGTAAAATTATTGGATGCATAATGAAAAGGCCCTTCAAGCTAGCAATACATGGAAAGATTTATCTTGTTTAGCCCATTGGCTATTAGATTTATCCATTCATGCCAAATGGCATGGATGAAGAAATCCCCATTGTCAGCCATTGTACTCACCAGGTGCCAACAGTTCAGATTTTGTCAGATTCAGCAGGAATTGGCTGAAATACGAGCCGTGTATGGCCAGCATTAGGCTTTCAGCTTTGTTTGCGTACTTATTTTTTTATTTCCTCATTTTGTTCCTTTTTTTAAAATTTATTAATTTGTTCCTGAGAAAGAATACTTAATTTTCTCATTGTAATCTTATCTACAGAAAAAAAGACAACCCATTTGTATGCTCACATACATCTTTTAGACAGAAATGTCCAGGTGCAGTATCTAGTTAATATGGCAGGGAGAAATCTGTTTAAAGATGGAACTAGATGTAGTCTATAGTGTTAATCATAGGCGTGCGCACAGGGTGTGCCAGGTGTGCCCAGGCACAGCCTAATCACCCTGTGCAGCACAGATTTCCTCTACTGCCCTGGCTCCCATCTTTCCCCCCGCAGCGCTGCCAGCTTCCCTCCTCTCCTATCGGCTGGGATGTTTTAGGAGTGGGGAAGGTGCCAGTAAATATGTAATTTACCGACCCTTTCTCTTTCTGAATGAACACCGTTAGCGATCGGTATTGTGTGTTTGGGCTTTGGGGTGCACACCCTAATGCAATAGGCTGCGCACACCTATGGTGTTAATATTAAAGTAAACGTGACGTTGCCTAAAATGTTTCTTAGGTAACATTGGTACTAAAGTTCAGGCACCTCATGGTGCCTGCAAGCACCCCTTTTAGTCTTTAAAGAAATCCTGTCGGGCATCTTAACTTCTCAACATGCCAGTTCCTTTCAAAGGGAACAGGTAGTATATGTTCCTCTCAGTTGGCTGTAACTTGTACCTTATGTTTGAAAGAGGCTAGAGTACCTGAATAATTTCTTCAGCATTTGACGTGTTGGGTACTGTTGGATGCCTATGCACCCTGCCAGATGCTGGTAGCTTCCTCCAACCCCTACATCACAACTGTATCCTGTCGTGACATAGGGGTTGAAAAGAAGGAAGGGGCCAGCACAGGCAGAGGACACAGGCATCTAACGCACAATGATGTGTTGAATACTGAAAAGATGAAAAGAGGCTACATCACTGGAATGGAAGTTAAGCCTTTCCCCATTCATTCAACTGTAAAATGCCCAAACTACAGTAGAGTCTATATTACGTATAAATAAATGGCATGAGTGGGGCTTATTACCAGAAAGGCATAGGGGCTTATTCTCACCAGACGCCAACACAAAAGGAAGACCGAGTGAAGATAGAATAGCCTGTCAGCCGTGACAGCGTGGCTCTGGAGGGCTTTGTTGTAAGGTAAGTATTTCATAATGTGCAAGTATTCGATGCATACTTGCACATTATACGTTTACCTTGCAGGGTTCAAAAAAATTAAATAAAAATTGGTGCAGTTTACCACTGCTTTAAGTACAGCTGTTTGGTCAGGTTCAGAAATCCAGATTTCTGAAGATAAATTTCTTTATAATAATTAAACTTTTTCAAAAAATGTGTGTCATATATGAAGTCACTACTTATTTATTGTTTTGTTGTTGGAGGTTGTTGTAGTACGTATTGTACATAAATAAGAAAATCCTTCATCTCATTCCAAACTTTTTTGTAAAATGGCAACTTATTTTTTGTTAGCTTTTTATTGGCATTGTGTCCTCCTAAGAAGATTTCTTCTCACTTTCTTCCCTAGAAACACAAAATTAGGTGAGACATAAATACCCCTAGAGAGGTAAAATTCCATATTTGACAGCTGTCACAGAACATTCTCTTTTACACTGTTCCAGTGAGAACTGTAAGACCCCTTTATACTGAGGGCGTTTTTGCAGGCGCTATAGCGTTAAAAATAGTGCCTGCAATCCGCCCTTATACAGCTGCTCCATTCACTCCAGTGTGAAAGCCCGAGGACTTTCACACTGGAGCGGTGCACTGGCAGGGCGTCAGAAAAAGTCCTGCCAGCAGCTTATTTGGAGCGCATTAGTTGCTAATGTGCTCCTGCCAATTGAAATCAATGGGCAGCACAGGCAATTCGCCGCTGTGGCGGCGCATTGCGGGTGGCATTAACACTTTCTTGGCCTGCTAGCGGGGGGTTAAAAGCGCCCCGCTAGCGGACAAAATGTGCCGCAAATTCGACTGTAAAATATCTGCGTTTTACCGCTATTTTACCACCGACGCTCGGGGCGGCATAGTGTGAAAGCAGCCTAAAACTTTAGATTTTGCTCACCACAAAGACCTAATGTAAGAGTTATGCCGCGTACACACGATCGGAAATTCCGACAAGAAAACCGTGGATTTTTTCTGACGGAATGTTGGCTCAAACTTGTGTTGCATACACACGGTCACACAAATCTTGTCGGAAATTCCGACCGTCAAGAACTCGGTGACGTACAAGACATACGACGAGCCGAGATCAATGAAGTTCAACAGGCAGTTCGGCTCTTCTGCTTGATTCCGAGCATACGTGTTTTTTTTGCGCGTCGGAATTGCATACAGACGAGCGGTAGAAACTTTTTCCGTTGGGAAAAAAGAAAACCTGCTCTCAATCTTTTGTTGGCGGAAATTCCGACAGAAAAAGTCTGATGGAGCCTACACACGGTCGGAATTTCCGACAAAAGGCTCACATCTGACTTTTCTTGTCGGAATTTTCGATCGTGTGTACGCGGCATAAATCTCCCCAAGAGGGACAATGGCAGTAACTTTTCCTCGCTCTGACCAAAACTAAAAAAATTATGATGAGAAGTCTTTTGGTCTGATCATCATTCTAACGGTTTTGAAGGCTTGCCTGAAACTGTTGATGTTTTCATCATTCACACCTTTCCATGTACCCCAAAAAATTCCATTTCGCACTCCCTTGTAGTCACTCTTATAGTATTTGCCATTAAGATTTGCTGACATACATGCATCAAACCACCATCCAGAGCTGTAGTAAGCCCCGCAGTTTCCAGAAGGATATCTGTCATTGTCTTTGTCATGTGTTGTAAAGAATTTTTGGTCATGGTTGTACTGTTTGCTGAAGTGGAGGGCATCACCCGCTGTTCCACTGTAGCCAGTGATTGACAATCGATATTTAAGAAATTCATTGGCCACATAGAACTGGTCATATGTGGCATATTCCGTCACACCCTTAAAGTCCTCAAGTTCAATTCTCAGCATCATGTTACTGCTTTTAGTCAACAGATGTATTTTATCATTACCCAGCCAAAACTCTCCAGTAAGGTTACCAAAGCCATTTTTATATTCATTCCATGTCCTGTTAAAATTGATGCTGCCATCCTGACGAATCTGCACCACAGTCCATCCTCCACCCATGGATTGCATATCACAGTACACTTCAAATGTTTTGTTCTTTGGATCTGGCATGATGTGGTAAATGCCATTAAGCCTTTTACCTAGCTTGAAGTAATCAGAACAGTCTTTGTAGATAAGCTGCATGCCTGTAAAGAAAACACAGAAATAAATAACAGCTCAGCTGGAGCCAAAGAGATATACTGTACAGTATCTTGTCTTTACCTCTGCATTATTTTATTTTAAAGGCAGTAAAACCTCATTTCATAACAAAACATATGACTTTAACAAAATATATGACTGCTGCTAAAAATTAGCAAAATATAATATAATGCAAGCCTCAGACTCGGTATATTCAGAACTTTACCAAGATCACCGTAGCCATGCTTTACTAAAGTATTTATTTTGCATGCAGAGTTGTAATGTGGTGACTTTTACAGAATCCAGTGGTACAAAATTGACCCTTGAAGACCATACCTAAGGAGGGATCTGATGGAGCAGTACATGACTAAGCTGTGATCACTGTACTGTGTACTTTGCATTGTTTTAGTACTTGCAAATGATAGTAAGTTCAGTTTGTATTTTCACTGATGATATGTTGATGCTGCAATGATGAAGTTGATGCCTTTGGCATGTATGAGAACAAGATTTCAATTGGTAGTTTGTTCTGTTGTTCATGTCAGAGGTTGCCAGATTAGGACAACCTTTGTTTTCAAGCAACCATTTAATTTTCAGATTTCAGACTGAAAATTGTAGCAAAACATAAAAATAAAAGTATATATTTAGAAATAATTGTTATAGTGAAAGTACATTGAAAGACTACAGATACGTGGGAAAGTTGATATCCTTTGGTCTAGACCAGTGGTCTCCAAACTGCGGCCCGGGGGGCCGTATGCGGCCCTTTGCTTGCTTTTATCCGGCCCTTGGGGCACTTTTCCTTCCACTGATTCAAGACACTATTCCTTCCACTGATACCAACAATGGGGCACCATTTCTCCCATTGAAGCCATTGATGGGAAACTACTCTTCAAACTGACACCAACAATGGGGCATTATTATTCCCACTGACACCAATAATAGGGCACTATTCCTTCCACTGACACCAACAATGGGGCACTATTCCTCCCACTGACACCAACGATTGGGCACTATTTCTCACACTGACACCAACAATGGGGCACTATTTCTCCCATTGAAGTCATTGATGGGGCACTACTCCTCAAACTGACACCAACAATGGGGCACTATTATTCCCACTGACACCAACAATGGGGCACTATTTCTCCCACTGACACCAACAATGGGGCACTATTTCTCCCACTGACACCAACAATGGGGCACTATTCCTCCCACTGACACCAACAATGGATCACTATTATTCCCACTGACACCAGTAATAGGGCACTATTTCTCCCCCTAATACCAACGATGCACTGTTTACTCCCACTGAGGCAAGGATAGTTTCTACTCCCAATGGCTACAGTCCCCCCCCCCCTATAGTTTGGAGGACAGTAAACTGGCCCTTTGTTTAGAAAGTTTGGAGACCCCTGGTCTAGACAGAAATGACTGATGGTACTCTAGTGGCGTTCACAGGGCTGAATACTGTGTCCATGTATAAAAGGCTTGAACTTTCTACTTCCTGTTTTCCACCTAAAAGTAGTCTTAAACATTTACATGCTTCAAATACTTTCCCACGTCTCAATTTACTAAGACAACCCTTACATTTTGTGAACTTTTGGACTGAACTTTTTCCAAAAATCTGAATTACACATCTTCAAAATATGAATGCATAGTCTCTTAAATAGGACAATAGGAAAGATAATCACTGAAAGAGAACTTGGCTTCCTTAATAGGAAAGGGTGGACGATGTTAGAACACGGTGGTTTCCGCTGTCATTAATTGATTTATATAACGGACATTTATCTTTGCAGCTGTTTCTTGGAGATAAAAGCTATAAATGTAAGGCCGCTCTCAACCTTGTGTGCAGACTTGTGTGTAAGGGAAGTGGCAGTGCGACACTGAACACCATGTCCCAGCTGAATTCTAAACAGGGGTATTTCATTCAGGTATCATGCAGGAAATGCTTCCATAACATAGGAAGTGTGGAGGGGAATCGTTATGTATGAAATGTCACTAATTAGTTTATGCTGCCAAAAGAAGTCTGTCATACCTGATGACACTAAAACAACATGCAATATAAAATGTAAGAAATTAATATACTGTATAATTAATAGAGAATGGAAAAATCAGCCATTGTTTTTTTTTACAAGTCAATATTAAAAAAAAAAAAAAAAAGTTAAAAGAAACCAGTCATCAGAAAAGGCTTGTGATAGACCAACACAAAGTGGCACATAATTGTGAAGTGGAAGGAAATTAATATATATTTTTAATTTTTTTTTTTACAAATAAATATCTGAAAAGTGTGACGTGCATTTGTATTCAGTCCCCTTTACTCTGATACCCCTAACTAAAATCTAGTGGAACCAATTGCCTCCAGAAGTCACCTAATTAGTAAATAGAGTCCACCTGTGTGTAAATTAATCTCAGTATAAATACAGCTGTTCTGTGAAGCCCTCAGAGGTTTGTTAGAGAACCTTAGTGAGCAAACAGCATCATAAAGGCCAAGGAACACACCAGACAGGTCAGGGATAAAGTTGTGGAGAAGTTTAAAGCAGGGTTAGGTTATAAAAAAAAATATCCCAAGCGTGGAACATCACATGGAGCACTGTTCAATCCATCATCCAAAAATGGAAGGCGTATGGCACAACTGCAAACCTACCAAGACATGGCCGTCCACCTAAACTGACAGGCCGGGCAAGGAGAGCATTAATCAGAGAAGCAGCCAAGAGGCCCATGGTAACTCTGGAGAAGCTGCAGAGATCTACAGCTCAGATGGGAGAATCTGTCCACAGGACAACTAGTGGTTGAGCACTCCACAAATCTGGACTTTATGGAGAGTGGAAAGAAGAAAGCCATTGTTGAAAGAAAGCCATAAAAAGTTCCCTTTGCAGTTTGCGAGAAGCCATGTGGGGGACACAGCAAACACGTGAAAGAAGGTGCTCTGCTCAGATGAGACCAAAATGTAACTTTTTGACCTAAAAGCAAAACGCTATGTGTGGTAGAAAATTAACACTGCACATCACCCTGAACACACCATCCCGCTGTGAAACATGGTGGTGGCAGCATCATGTTGTGGGGATGATGTTCTACAGCAGGGACAGGGAAGCTGGTCAGAGTTCATGGGAAGATAAATGGAGCGAAATACAGGGCAATCTTAGAAGAAAACCTGTTAGAGTCTGCAAAAGACTTGAGACTGGGGTGGAGGTTCACATTCCAGCAGGACGACGACCCTAAACATACAGCCAGAGCTACAATGGAATGGTTTAGATCAAAGCATATTTATGTATTAGAATGACCCAGTTAAAGTGCAGACCTAAATCCAACTGAGAATCTGTGGCAAGACTTGAAAATTGCTGTTCACAGACACTCTCCATTCAATCTGACAGAGCTTGAGCTATTTTGCAAAAAATTTACTCTCTAGATGTGCAAAGCTGGTAGAGACATACCCAAAAATACTTGCAGCTGTAATTGCGGCGAAAGGTTGTTCTACAAAGTTTTGAATCAGGGGCTGAATACAAATGCACGCCACACTTTTCAGATATTTATTTGTAAAAGAGTTTGAAAACAATGTATCATTTTCCTTCCACTTCACAATTATCTGCCACTTTGTGTTGGTCTATCACATAAAATCCCAATAAAATACATTTAAGTTTTTTGGTTGTAACATGACAAAATGTGGAAATTTTCAAGGGGTTTGAATACCTTTTCAATGCACTGTGCATAAAGGATAAGTTCACCTTTCAAGAAAAAATTATAAATGCACATATTTTTGCACAAAAAAATGTGCATTTTTTTCCTACAGGAGCCTGGAAATCATTGCACTCCTGATTAGTGGATCAGGGGTGCAATATCAGGATTCTGAACACAAGCCCTGCAGCTTTCTGCCTGTATCTTCGTACGGACTGTCTATATGAAAGTTGCAGGGCTTGTGAATGAATTAGGAGAGTCCTCATCAGTGCTGACGGTAGTTGTAGTTCATTTATTCACAGGAAACTACAAATGAATGACGTGGCCATCTAAGCAGAGCCCCGCATGCCAGTGCTGTTTTTAAATTGTGACAGCGGGTGTGGGGAGAAGATCCCCCACCCACATGTTTCATGTTCCAACCTAAATATGGGTGGAACATGTAACATGTTCCAAAAGATGAATTTGGCTTTAAGTGTACAACCATGTGAGGGCCATGTTATTACTTTTAGTGTGCTGAAAGAATCCATTTACCTAATAAGACATCAAAGAAGTGCCTCATGCCTTATCAGTAGGGATGAGCTTCGTGTTCGAGTCGAACATACGTTCGACTCGAACATCGGCTGTTCGATCGTTCGACGAAGATCGAACGATTTGGGCCGTTCGCGCCAAATTCGAGTGACGCGAACGGCCCACAATGCACTACGCCATCGCAGTGTCATCCAGGCGCTGTGATTGGCCAAGCATGCACTGTGACCCCGCATGCTTGGCCAATCACAGCGCCGGCAGCGAGGAGAGCAATGATTGGCCACAGGCAGGATGCCTGTGGCCAATTATTGCTGAGGGTGTTTAGTACACGCCCCACACTATAAAAGGCCGCCAGCACGGCGGCCTAGTGTAGTGTGTTCCGGAGCAGGGATAGAGCAGCATAGGCAGGGACAGTGACTGTTATTTCTTTCTTGCTTAACCTGGATTCCTTTAGTTTAGGGAAAGAGAAGGATAGGTAGGGAGAGTGTCAGTGTGTTTTGTGCTTGTGCTATAGTGTGCTTAAAAAAAACATTTATTCTAGGGACAGAAAACTGTAGGTAGGGACAGTGTCAGTTTCTTTCACTCTGCAAGTCCTTGTTTCCAGGGACCTGGAAGGACAGTGAGTGAATTGTCCTTGTGCTATATTGTGCTTAAAAAAAACATTTATTCTAGGGACAGAAAACTGTAGGTAGGGAGAGTGTCAGTTTATTTCACTCTGCAAGTCCTTGTTTCCAGGGACCTGTAAGGACAGTGAGTGAATTGTCCTTGTGCTATATTGTGATTAAAAAAAACATTTTTTCTAGGGACAGAAAACTGTAGGTAGGGAGAGTGTTTTTTTTCTTTCACTCTGCAAGTCCTTGTTTCCAGGGACCTGGAAGGACAGTGAGTGAATTCTCCTTGTGCTATATTGTGCTTAAAAAAAAACATTAATTCTAGGGACAGAAAACTGTAGGTAGGGAGAGTGTCAGTTTATTTCACTCTGCAAGTCCTTGTTTCCAGGGACCTGTAAGGACAGTGAGTGAATTGTCCTTGTGCTATATTGTGCTTAAAAAAAACATTTATTCTAGGGACAGAAAACTGTAGGTAGGGAGAGTGTTTATTTTCTTTCACTCTGCAAGTCCTTGTTTCCAGGGACCTGTAAGGACAGTGAGTGAATTGTCCTTGTGCTATATTGTGATTAAAAAAAACATTTATTCTAGGGACAGAAAACTGTAGGTAGGGAGAGTGTCAGTTTATTTCACTCTGCAAGTCCTTGTTTCCAGGGACCTGTAAGGACAGTGAGTGAATTGTCCTTGTGCTATATTGTGATTAAAAAAAACATTTTTTCTAGGGACAGAAAACTGTAGGTAGGGAGAGTTTTTTTTCTTTCACTCTGCAAGTCCTTGTTTCCAGGGACCTGTAAGGACAGTGAGTGAATTGTCCTTGTGCTATATTGTGCTTAAAAAAAAACATTTATTCTAGGGACAGAAAACTGTAGGTAGGGAGAGTGTCAGTTTATTTCACTCTGCAAGTCCTTGTTTCCAGGGACCTGTAAGGACAGTGAGTGAATTGTCCTTGTGCTATATTGTGATTAAAAAAAACATTTTTTCTAGGGACAGAAAACTGTAGGTAGGGAGAGTGTTTTTTTTCTTTCACTCTGCAAGTCCTTGTTTCCAGGGACCTGTAAGGACAGTGAGTGAATTGTCCTTGTGCTATATTGTGATTAAAAAAAACATTTTTTCTAGGGACAGAAAACTGTAGGTAGGGAGAGTGTTTTTTTTCTTTCACTCTGCAAGTCCTTGTTTCCAGGGACCTGGAAGGACAGTGAGTGAATTGTCCTTGTGCTATATTGTGCTTAAAAAAAACATTTATTCTAGGGACAGAAAACTGTAGGTAGGGAGAGTGTCAGTTTATTTCACTCTGCAAGTCCTTGTTTCCAGGGACCTGTAAGGACAGTGAGTGAATTGTCCTTGTGCTATATTGTGATTAAAAAAAACATTTTTTCTAGGGACAGAAAATTGTAGGTAGGGAGAGTGTTTTTTTTCTTTCACTCTGCAAGTCCTTGTTTCCAGGGACCTGGAAGGACAGTGAGTGAATTCTCCTTGTGCTATATTGTGCTTAAAAAAAACATTAATTCTAGGGACAGAAAACTGTAGGTAGGGAGAGTGTCAGTTTATTTCACTCTGCAAGTCCTTGTTTCCAGGGACCTGTAAGGACAGTGAGTGAATTGTCCTTGTGCTATATTGTGCTTAAAAAAACATTTATTCTAGGGACAGAAAACTGTAGGTAGGGAGAGTGTTTATTTTCTTTCACTCTGCAAGTCCTTGTTTCCAGGGACCTGTAAGGACAGTGAGTGAATTGTCCTTGTGCTATATTGTGATTAAAAAAAACATTTATTCTAGGGACAGAAAACTGTAGGTAGGGAGAGTGTCAGTTTATTTCACTCTGCAAGTCCTTGTTTCCAGGGACCTGTAAGGACAGTGAGTGAATTGTCCTTGTGCTATATTGTGATTAAAAAAAACATTTTTTCTAGGGACAGAAAACTGTAGGTAGGGAGAGTGTTTGTTTTTTTTCTTTCACTCTGCAAGTCCTTGTTTCCAGGGACCTGGAAGGACAGTGAGTGAATTGTCCTTGTGCTATATTGTGATTAAAAAAAACATTTTTTCTAGGGACAGAAAACTGTAGGTAGGGAGAGTGTCAGTTTATTTCACTCTGCAAGTCCTTGTTTCCAGGGACCTGTAAGGACAGTGAGTGAATTGTCCTTGTGCTATATTGTGCTTAAAAAAACATTTATTCTAGGGACAGAAAACTGTAGGTAGGGAGAGTGTCAGTTTATTTCACTCTGCAAGTCCTTGTTTCCAGGGACCTGTAAGGACAGTGAGTGAATTGTCCTTGTGCTATATTGTGATTAAAAAAAACATTTTTTCTAGGGACAGAAAACTGTAGGTAGGGAGAGTGTTTTTTTTCTTTCACTCTGCAAGTCCTTGTTTCCAGGGACCTGGAAGGACAGTGAGTGAATTCTCCTTGTGCTATATTGTGATTAAAAAAAACATTTATTCTAGGGACAGAAAACTGTAGGTAGGGAGAGTGTCAGTTTATTTCACTCTGCAAGTCCTTGTTTCCAGGGACCTGTAAGGACAGTGAGTGAATTGTCCTTGTGCTATATTGTGATTAAAAAAAACATTTTTTCTAGGGACAGAAAACTGTAGGTAGGGAGAGTGTTTTTTTTCTTTCACTCTGCAAGTCCTTGTTTCCAGGGACCTGGAAGGACAGTGAGTGAATTGTCCTTGTGCTATATTGTGATTAAAAAAAACATTTTTTCTAGGGACAGAAAACTGTAGGTAGGGAGAGTGTCAGTTTATTTCACTCTGCAAGTCCTTGTTTCCAGGGACCTGTAAGGACAGTGAGTGAATTGTCCTTGTGCTATATTGTGATTAAAAAAAACATTTTTTCTAGGGACAGAAAACTGTAGGTAGGGAGAGTGTTTTTTTTCTTTCACTCTGCAAGTCCTTGTTTCCAGGGACCTGGAAGGACAGTGAGTGAATTCTCCTTGTGCTATATTGTGCTTAAAAAAAACATTAATTCTAGGGACAGAAAACTGTAGGTAGGGAGAGTGTCAGTTTATTTCACTCTGCAAGTCCTTGTTTCCAGGGACCTGTAAGGACAGTGAGTGAATTGTCCTTGTGCTATATTGTGCTTAAAAAAAACATTTATTCTAGGGACAGAAAACTGTAGGTAGGGAGAGTGTTTATTTTCTTTCACTCTGCAAGTCCTTGTTTCCAGGGACCTGTAAGGACAGTGAGTGAATTGTCCTTGTGCTATATTGTGATTAAAAAAAACATTTATTCTAGGGACAGAAAACTGTAGGTAGGGAGAGTGTCAGTTTATTTCACTCTGCAAGTCCTTGTTTCCAGGGACCTGTAAGGACAGTGAGTGAATTGTCCTTGTGCTATATTGTGCTTAAAAAAAACATTTATTCTAGGGACAGAAAACTGTAGGTAGGGAGAGTGTCAGTTTCTTTCACTGTGAAAGTCCTTGTTTCAAGGGACAGAGAAGGACACCTGAAGGTAGCCCTTATTGCTTTTTTCCCATCTCCCTGCAGGCCATCTATTAGAATGTCTGGAAGGCAAACAAGGAGAGGCAGACAGTCAGGAGGCAATAAAAGAGGGCAAGCAGGCTCTGTGTCTGGGGGCAACAGTGCTGGTCGTGGACGCGGTGCATTGTCATCAGCACATGGCCATGGGACACGCTTGTCCTTCTTTTCGGCAGCTGGACATGTTGAGCCACATCATGCCGAAGACTTGGTAGAGTGGATGACCAAGCCCTCCTCCTCCTCCTCATCCTCTCTCACCCAGGCTCAGGGTACTGGAAAAGCAGCTGCCAAAGCGTCGTCTTCCCTGGTATCAATGTCAGACAAATCATCAGTCACTCCTTCCCTAGACCCACCATGTCCTCCTCCTGAGGAGTCCCCCGAACTGTTTCAGCACAGTGTTGGGTACATGCTCCAGGAGGATGCCCAGCGTTTCGAAGGGTCTGATGATGAAACCCAGCTAGAGGAAGGCAGTAGCGTGAGAGCAGACAGAGGGGATGCTCAAGAAGGACACCAATCTGGCAGTCATGTTCCAGCAGCTGCAGCATACTGCCAGATTGGCTCCAGTGATGAGGAGGGAGGGGATGATGAGGTCACTGACTCCACGTGGGTGCCTAATAGGAGAGAGGAGGAGGAGGAGGATGAGGAGGAGGCACATCTCCAACGAGGCAGGATGCCCTTTGGTGGCCAGCGTAAGGGCAGTACACCGACGGAATCACACCGCAGAGCTCCGCCTGTGCAGGGCGCTGCCTCTGCCCGTCATTCAAAAAGTTCTTTGGTGTGGGCCTTTTTTGAGGCTAGTGCATCAGATCGCACAGCTGCTGTTTGCAACATATGTCTCAAGCGTATATCGCGTGGCCAAAACATCAGCCGCTTGGGTACCACATGCCTGACCAGACATATGTTGACCTGCCATGCAGCTCGTTGGCAAGCCTACCTCAAAGACCCACACCAAAGAACAAAGCGGACCTCTCCTTGCACCGCATCAGCTGGGATCTCCAACCCCACTATAACTTCAGTCCTCTCTGAAACATGCACTGAGAGGAATGAAGGTGTAGAATTAGGTGTGTCACAGCCAAGTACTTGCGGCCACTCTGCTAGCAGTACACCGACGTCCGATTCTAGCAGGCAAATTTCCCTGCCCCAGCTGCTGGACCGTCGAAAGAAGTTCACTCCCAGCCATCCACATGCCCAGCGGTTGAATGCTAGCTTGGCTAAATTGCTAGCGCTTCAACTGCTGCCTTTTCAGTTGGTAGACTCGGCCCCCTTCCGTGAGTTTGTGCAATGTGCGGTTCCTCAGTGGCAGGTTCCCAAACGCCACTTTTTCTCACGGAAGGCTATTCCGGCTCTCTACCGGCATGTGGAAGGCAATGTCTTGGCCTCGCTGGACAGGGCGGTCAGCGGTAAGGTGCATATTACCGCTGACTCATGGTCCAGCAGGCATGGACAGGGACGTTACCTTTCTTTCACGGCCCATTGGGTCACTCTTTTGGCAGCTGGGAAGGATGCAGGACAAGGTGCAGTAGTGTTGGAGGTTGTCCCACCGCCACGCCTCCAAAATGCTACTACTGGTTGTGACACACCTCTCTCCTCCACCCCCTCCTCTTCTTCTTCCTCCATGGCCTCTTCCTGTGGTTTGTCCTATGAACCAGCGGTGCTCCGTAGCCGTTCACGGGGCTACGCAAGTACGCAGGCAAAAAGATGCCATGCCGTGCTTGCGCTGGTGTGTTTGGGGGACAGAAGCCACACTGGGGCAGAGGTCCTGTCTGCTCTGCAGGGCCAGGCCGAGAGGTGGTTGACGCCACGCCAGCTTAAGCCAGGAATGGTGGTTTGCGACAATGGCACCAACCTCCTCTCCGCCCTCCGACAGGGACAACTGACCCATGTGCCCTGTGTGGCTCACGTCCTTAACCTGGTGGTGCAGCGGTTCTTGGGCAGGTACCCGGGCTTACAGGATGTCCTGAGGCAGGCCAGGAAAGTCTGTGTGCATTTCCGCAGATCTTATAATGCCAGTGCTCGCCTGGCTGAGCTGCAAAAGGAGTTGAACCTGCCCAAGAACCGCCTTATATGTGACATGCCCACCAGGTGGAACTCAACGTTGGCCATGCTGCAGCGGCTGCACACGCAGCAGAGGGCCATCAATGAGTACCTGTGCGACTACGGCACCAGGACAGGGTCAGGGGAGCTTGGTTTTTTTTCTCCACGCCAGTGGGGCATGATCAGGGATGCATGCACTGTCCTGGCACCATTTGAGGAGGCCACGAGGATGGTGAGCAGTGACAGTGCATGCATCAGTGACACTGTACCTCTTGTCCACCTGTTGGAGCACACGCTGCGTGGAATAATGGACAGGGCACTTGAGGCAGAACAGAGGCAGGAAGAGGAGGACTTCCTTGCCTCTCAAGGCCCCCTTTACCCAGACAGTGTTCCTTCTGTCCCACCCATCGCACAGGAAGAGGAGGAGGAGGAGGAGGAGGAGGATTGTGTCAGCATGGAGGTGGAGGCTGGCACTCAGCATCATCAGCAGCAGTCTTTTAGGGATGATTTACAGTCCCAAGAAACCAGTGGACTTGTACGTGGCTGGGAGGAGGTGGCTGCGGATCATGTCGTCCTTAGTGACCCAGAGGACTCCGGAGCGAATGCCTCAGCAAACCTACGCTGCATGGCCTCCCTGATCCTGCAAAGTCTGCGGAAGGATCCTCGTATTCTTCGGATCAAGGAGAGGGACCATTACTGGCTGGCCACTCTCCTTGATCCACGGTACAAGGGTAAGGTTGCGGACCTTATGTTACCGTCGCAGAGGGAGCAGAGGATGAGACAACTCCGGGAGGCCTTGCAGAAAGGTCTGTGCAACGCGTTCCCAGAGACTGGGAGGTTACAAACTCCTGGTCCTGGACAACGAGTTGCTGAGGCTTCGGCCAGTCAAAGAAGGAGCGGTGGGGAAGGTGGCCGTCTGACCGATGCGTTCAGACAATTCTTTAGTCCGCAGCCCCAAAGTATGATCGGTTCCAGCAACCATCGCCAGCGTCTGATAAACATGGTGCAGGAATATCTAGGGGCAAGCTCACACTTGGACACCTTTCCCACCGAAAATCCTCTGGCTTACTGGGTCTTGAGGATGGATCACTGGCCAGAGCTTGCACAGTATGCAATTGAGCTACTGGCCTGTCCTGCATCCAGCGTTCTTTCGGAACGCACATTCAGTGCTGCTGGAGGATTTGTCACGGATCACAGGGTGCGCCTGTCCACCGACTCGGTTGATCGACTGACTTTCATCAAGATGAACCAGTCTTGGATCACCACCAGCTACCACACACCTGATGCTGATATAACAGACTAATTGATTTTAACATGTCACATCCCTTCAAGACTGATGCTGATGCTGAGTGCCTGTGCTGTTATGTTGACTGGCTATCCTCCTCCTCCGAGTCCTCAATGATACGATTGATGATGATAGCTTGGAAGATCATTTTTGTTTATGGGTGCCGCCACCAGTGGCTAAGGCCCAATTTTTCAGCCCCTGTTTTACAGGGGCGTGTAATTACAATTTTTTTAGCAATAATTTGCCATAGGGCTCATTGCTGTGCTCCAAGTACAGTATCTGTGAGGGGTTGGAGTGTTGTGGCACCAGTGCCTAAGGCCCAATTTTTCAGCCCCTGTTTAACAGGGGCGTGTCATTACAATTTTTGAAGCAATACTTTGCAACAGGGCTCATTGCTGTGCTCCAAGTACAGTATCTGTGAGGGGTTGTAGTGTTGTGCCACCAGTGCCTAAGGCCCAATTTTTCAGCCCCTGTTCAACAGGGGCATGCAATTACAATTCTTGATCTAATAATTCACAGCAGGGTCCATTGCTGCACCCACCAAGAGTAACTCTGAGGGCTTACAGTCTTGTGGCAACGCCACCACCACCACCACCACGAAAGGCCCAATTTTTCAGCCCCTGTTCAAAAGGGGCATGTAATTACAATTCTTGATCTAATAATTCACAGCAGGGCCCATTGCTGCACCCACCAAGAGTAACTGTCAGGGCTTACAGTGTTGTGGCACCAGCACCACCATCAAAGCCCCAATTTTTACTACCACTGTTCAACAATTATATGTAATTAAAATTCCTGATATAATAGTTGACAGCAGGGCGTTCCAGCACCAACCAAGAGTAACTGAGTGCTTACAGTGTTGTGCCAACACCAACAACTAAGGGGCCTATTTCTGCAGAGTATATACGGCAGGTCCCTACTTTCAAACATCCAACTTACAAACGACTCCTACTTGCAAACGAAAGAAGACAACAGGAAGTGAGAGGAAATCTACCCCTAGAAAGGAAAATTCTCTCCTGTAAGAATAAATATGGGAGAAAGGGGTCTCATCTGTACTGATGCTTTATCAGCAATCCTTGTTTCAAGAAAAACACCACATTTCAAAAACAGTTGTCATTGGGACGGAAAGTGAGGTGAAATGTTCTGAACAGGGGCACAGACAGCAAAACAAATGTTACAGGGGTGATAACCCTTACCTATGTTTCCCAAAAAGTTTAAAAATAGATTTTTGGGCTGGAGCTACACTTCAACAATGTACCTGTTCAAAATTACAAACACATTCTACATAAGAACAAACCTACAGTCCCTGTCTTGTATGCACCGCCTGTATACGGCTGTTCAGAGTATATAGGGCCTTTTTTATTTTATGTGCGGGGTTCCCCTTAATATCCATACAAGACCCAAAGGGGCTGGTAATGGGCTGGGGTAGGGGGGGGTCATGGGGTAGCTATGCCATTTTTCTTAAAGAATTTCATCCATATTACCGGGACCAGACATTACATTAAAGCCGCAAGCAGTTTTAAATGGCTTTTTTTTCCTTTAGAAGTGTCATTTTGTGCAGGGACAGTTCTAAACACGGGAAACACGTGGCACTTCACAGGCATACTTTAGACACCCCCCAGGTACGATATTTAAAGGAATATTTGACTTTTTTTTTTTCACTTTATGCATCATTAAAATGACTGCTCCCGAAAAACGACCGTTTTTAAAACTTCTTTTTGCATTGATACATGTCCCCTGGTGCACAACCCGGGTTCCCAAACCCTATTTATGACAATAACATGCATAATAGTTGTTATAATTAGCACTTTAGAATTCGAACGTTCGCATCCATTGTATTTAATAGGGTTCTAATGTTCGTTCGAACTTTCGGTCCGTTCGCGGGTTCTGGTGCGAACCGAACCCGGGGGTGTTCGGCTCATCACTACTTATCAGGCAGTTCAGTCCAAAGTTTTAATCAGCCTGCTTTGCTGTTTCACTAGTTAACCTTTAGTGCTTTGAGAATCCTTTGTTGTGCACTATTGTCAAACAAGGATATATATACAGTGCATCCAGAAAGTATTCACAACGCTTCACTTTTTCCACATTTTGTTATGTTATAGCCTTCTTCCAAAATGGATTAAATTTATTATTTTCCTACAAATTATACAAAATTATACAAATAATGCCCCATAATGACAACATGAAAGTTAGTTTGAAATCTTTGCAAAGTTATTAAAAATAAAAAACAGCACCTTTGGCACCAACTACAGCCTCAAGTCTTTTTGAGTATGATGTTACAAGCTTTGCACACATATGTTTGGGAAGTTTCTCCCATTCTTCTTTGCAGGACCTTGCATACTCCATCAGGTTGGATGGGGAGCATCGGTGCACAGCCATTTTCAGATCTATTCAGGGATGTTCAATCAGGTTCAAGTCTGGGCTGGGCCACTCAAGAACATTCACAGAGTTATCCCGTAGCCACTCCTTTGTTATCTTGGCTGTGGGCTTAGGTTCGTTGTCCTGTTGGAAGATGAACCTTCGGCCCAGTCTAAGGTCCAGAGCGCTTTGGAGCAGGTTTTCATTAAGGATGTCTCTGTACATTGCTGCATTTATCTTTCCCACCGTTCCTGACTTGTCTTCCAGATCCTGCCACTGAAAAACATCCTCACAGCATGATGCTGCCACCACCATGCTACACTGTAGGGATGGTATTGGCCAGGTGACGAGTGGTGCTTGGTTTCCTCCAGACATGATGTTTGCCATTCAGGCCAAAGAGTTCAATCTTTGTTTCATCAGACCAGAGGATTTTGTTTCTCATGGCCTGAGAGTCCTTCAGGGGCCTTTTGGCAAACTCCAGGCAGGCTGTCATGTGCCTTTTACTGAGGAGTGGTTTCCGTCTGGCCACTCTACCATATGGGCCTAATTGGTGGAGTGCTGCAGAGATAGTTGTTCTTCTGGAAGGTTCTCCTCTCTTCACAGAGAAACGCTGGTGCTCTGTCAGAGTGACCATCGGGTTCTTGGTCACCTCCCTGACTAAGGCCCTTCTCTATTGATCGCTCAGTTTGGCCTGGTGGCCCGCTCTAGGAAGAGTCCTGGTGGTTCCAAACTTCCATTTACGGATGATGGAGACCATTGGGACATTCAATGCTGCAGAAATTTTTCTGTTCCCTTCCCTAGATCTGTGTCTCAAATACAATCCTGTCTCGGAGGTCTATAGACAATTCCTTAGACTTAATGGCTTGGTTTGTGCTCTGACATGCACTGTTAACTGTGGGACCTTATATAGACAGGTGTGTGCCTTTCCAAATCATGTTCAGTCAACTGAATTTACCACAGGTGGACTCCAATCAAGTTGTAGAAACATCTGAAGGATGATCAGTGGACACAGGATGCATCTGAGCTCAATCTTGAGTGTCATGTCAAAAGGCTGTGAATACTTATTTACCTGTGATTTTTTTTTTTCGTTTTTTTTTTTTTTTTTTAAATAAATTTGCAAAGATTTCAAACAAACTTCTTTCACGTTATCATTAAAGGGTTAGGAAATAATAGCTGGGAGGTGGAAAAAATTAATAGCTATATGGTAACTTACTGTTCTTATTAGGAGTAATACAACTTTCTAAACAGTAGTAGTAAGCTTAGTTACCTGTTTTTTACTTTCCTTCTTCCCTGTCGCTTTATCTTCAATAAGCCCCTGTGGAGCACTTCCCTTCTCACTAAGCATTGCTCTAGGTTACTTAAATTGTTTGCCAAGTTTTCCTTATTGGAAATCTTTATACACAATGAGCTGCAGCAGACGCCAGCCAGTGTAAGCACCTGTTTCTCTGCAGATTTGTTTTCAATCTCTCTCTGTGTCATTAATTTGTAACTCGTGATCCCAAGTTTTCTCCCATGATCAGAAAATCGCCTCTCATTTCTTCTTTTTCCAGTACATTCTCCAGTAAGTTACCTCTCTTTTGAGAACAATTTGTTCTAGCTCTGTTGGATACGTGTTAGTCAATTTATTATTATGTAGCAGAAATTATTACATTTAAAATTGATAAGCCCCGGCCTCGTAGCAATATATTTCTGGGGCAATTTATAAGAACTTGTTAAAGAGATCAATGCAATATTCCATTTATAAAATTAATTTCTTAATAGCTTGAGAGACTCTACAGTGACGTGGTTAAAAAAAAAATGGTTAAAAAGAGATCTATCAACATGCTTATGTCAAACGAAATATATATCAATGCAGCGCATTTATGACAAAACAATAGTATAGTGGACACTGTGCCGCAAGTACCCATCTGACACCACCCTGGGCTTTAGAGGAGTGACTCAGTCACAATAAGATTCGATGGACAATTCTATAACCCTTCTACCCTTTCGGATGATAGAAAATGTCTAACTTTAAACAAAGGGTTAAGAGTTTGTTTATACAGTGGGGAAAATAATTATTTGATCCCCTGCAGATTTTGTAAGTTTGCCCACTTACAAAGAACTGAAGGGTTTATTCTATTTATCATAAGTGTGTTTTAATTGACAGAGACAGAAAATCAACCAAAAATCCAGAAAAAACACAATACAAATGTTATAAATTGAGTAAAATAAGTATTTAATCCCCAAGCAAAATATGACTTGGTACTTGGTGGAGAAGCCCCTGTTGGCAAGCACAGAGGTAAGATGTTTCTTGTAGTTGGTGACCAGGTTTGCACACATCTCAGGAGCGATTTTGGTCCACTCTTCTTTACAAATCTTCTCTAAATCCTTTAAAGGAGAAGTCCAGCCAAAGCTCATTTGGCTGGACTTCTCCTATGGATCACAGAAGTGCAATTTGTTTTGACACTCCCGTGACCCGTTTTCAACAGAGAGCGGGCTGCAGTCTGCTCTCTGCTGACGTCACGGATTTTAGACCAGGCACCGCGTCATCACGACAATAAAGTCTGGATCCGCCTGGTGCCTGGACTGACACCTGTCTCAGCCTCTCAGTGAGCCGCTAAGAGCCTGAGGCGGCCGCTCCCCACCCCTCCACAGCTCAGGGCTCCAGTGAGTGAGGAGGGGGCAGAGCAGAGAGCTGTGACTGACAGGCTACAGCTCTCTACTCACGGAGCTCTGGTTCTAGATGTAGAGGCGTCGGGGGACCACTGCTGCATCCACCGAGGTAAGTATGATTCGCAAAAAGGATTCTTGGCTGTCGCTTGGTAACTTGAAGTTTCAGCTCCCTCCATAAATTTTCTATAGGATTAAGGTCTGGAGACTGGCTAGGCCACTCCATGACCTTAATGTTGCCTCTTCTTGAGCCACTCCTTTGTTGCCTTGGTGGTAAATGTTGGCTCTTTGTCATGCTGGAAGACCCAATCAAGGCCCATCTTCAGTGTTCTGGGAAGAAGGCTCTCATCCAAGATTTTACAATACATGACCCCGTCCATTGGCTCCTCAATACGGCAAGGTCGGCCTGTACCTTTTAGCAGAGAAACGGCCCCAAAGCATAATGTTTCCACCTCTGTGCTTGACTGTAGGGATGGTGTTCTTAGGGTCATAGCATTTTTCTTCCTCCAAACACGGCACTTCTCATGATCATCCTTACCCCATGAAATTAAATCTTGCATGGACATCCAGACCAAGGGCGATTGATGGTTTTGTATTTCTTTCATTTGCGAATAATCGCTCCAACAGTTGTCTCCTTCTCACCACGCTTCTTGCCGATGGTCTTGTAGCCCATTCCAGCCTTGTGCAGGTCTACTATCTTGTCCCTGACGTCCTTGGACAGCTCTTTGGTCTTGCCCATGATGATGAGGTTTGAATGGAAGAAAGAGATTCTGTGGACAGGTGTCTTTTATACACATAAGGAGTTGTCGTTAGGAGTACCTATATAAATTGACAGGACTAATCTGTGTACCACATGAGCACATACTGCAGCCAGTCTGTAGGAGCCAGACTTATTGTTGGCTGGTAGGGGATCAAATACTTATTTTACTCACTAAACTGCAACTAAATTTTATAACATTTGTATCATCAGTTTTTTCTGGATTTTTGGTTAATATTCTGTCTCTATGATTTAAAAATACACATATGATAAGAATTAAAAACCCTTAATTTCTTTGTAAGTGGGCAAACTTACAAAAATCTGCAGGGGATCAAATAATTATTTTCCCCAGTGTAGTTTAACCACTCAAGCCCCGGACCATTTGGCTGGCCAAAGACCAGAGCTCTTTTTTTCGATTCAGCACTGCGTCGCTTTAACTGACAATTGCGCGGTCGTGCGACGTGGCTCCCAAACATCTTTTTATGGTGACTGCGATATTATGGCAGACACATCGGACACTTTCGAGGACCATTGTCATTGATACAGCGATCAGTGCTATAAAAATGCACTGATTACTGTAAAAATGACACTGGCAGTGAATGGGTTAACCAGTAGGGGGTGCTGAAGGGGTTAAGTGTGTCCTAGGGATGTGTTCTAACTGTAGGGGGATGGGCTACGCGTGACACGACACTGATCACCGCTCCCGATCACAGGGAGCTGTGATCAGTGTCCTGTCACTAGGAAGAATGGGGAAATGCTTGTTTACATTAGCATTTCCCCATTCTTCCTCTCTGTGAGGCGATCGCGGGTTTCTCCGCAGACTAGGAGTCCGCGGGACCCGTGATCGGACTCACGGAGCTCGCGGCGGGCAGGTACGTCCATCTGCCCAGCTGTGCCATTTTGTCAGCGTATATCGTCGTGCGCTGGTCCTTAAGCGGTTAAAAGCTGAACTTTATTCAAGTATAAGAAACACTCTGTTGTGTACTTATTCAAAAATCAAATGTATTTACCTGCCTGTGTTCATATTAACGCTCTAAATTCCTCTGCACACCAGAAATCAGACATAAAGTGACAGAATTGTGAGCGAATAATGCTATATTACATTGCTCTATTGCTCTGTCATCCTAACATGTTTCAGGCATGGGTGTTTATATAAGTCTGTGGGAGTTAGAAAGTACATTGTGGATATTAATAGTGAGGATTCGGAAGCTAAACGTGGGAAAGTGTCACAAAACAGTGTAGAACTCTAGGCCGTAAGTAATGGTGTCATTCTGTGTCTTTGATTCTTATCCTATATAAAGCCTGTATCACAATTTTGTTTCAGCTATTCAAATAAAGTTTTGCAAGAATACAATTTCTGTATGTTTACATCCTGAATACAATAGGTGGTGGTGCTAAATGAGATGTTTCAGCTTTGTATACATGTTATGCACGCCTGTATCAGTGTACATACTGGTTTAATTATTTGGTTTATATAGGGTTTTATGATATGAGACTTATGGTAAACTGAGTTTCAATTGTGTAATGTGGAATATCTTAAAGTAGTATTAAACTCTCCAAATTAAAACAACCCATGTACCTGAATGTCATCAATATAGTGATTACATACCGTATATACTCAAGTATAAGCCGACCCGAATATAAGCCGAAGCACCTAATTTTACCACAAAAAAATGGGAAAACGTATTGACTCGAGTATAAGCCTAGGGTGTCCATCTGCATGCCTCACTGTGCCTCACTGTGTCCATGTGCATGCTTCACTGTGTCCATGTGCATGCCTCACTGTGTCCATGTGCATGCCTCACTGTGCCCATGCCTCACTGTGTCCATGACTAGACTTACGTTTAACATGGGAGTATATGAAAGGAGTGCCCGGCTTTGAAAAATCGGTGCTCCCCGGCCGTAGGTCTCCCAGACAGCAAACTTTGCACACTTGTAGAGGAGAACTGGGGCTACGTGTGTGCCAAGTTTCGGGTCCAGGGGACCTACAGCCGGCTGCTACCGGGTCCCCAAATTCCGGGAGATCAGGTGCAAAAAGGTGACTCGAATATAAGCCGAGGGGGGCATTTTCAGCACAAAAAAATTGCTGAAAAACTCGGCTTATACTCGAGTATATACGGTACTTATTTTTCCAAATAATATGTTGGTAAACAGACTTTCCACATATCTTTAGCAGGCACCACTAACTTCCCTGCACCCGTGCTCCCCCTTCACTTCCAGCTAGATGTGTGCACACAATTGTATTCCTGTGTCCGATGCCAGTGCCTTGAAAAAGTATTCATACTCCTTGAAATTTTCCACATTTTGTCATGTTACAACCAAAAATGTAAATGTATTTTATTGGGATTTTCTGTGATAGACCAACAAAGTGGCACATAATTGTGAAGTGGAAGGAAAATAAGTGGTTTTAATTTTTTTTTTACAAATAAATATCTGAAAAGTTGGTGTGCATTTCTATTCAGCCCCCTTTACTCTGATGCCCCTAACTAAAGTCTAGTGTAACCACTTGCCTTCAGAAGTAACCTAATTAGTAAATAGAACCCACCTGTGTGTAATTTATTCTCAGTATAAATATAGTTGTTCTGTGAAGCCCTCAGAGGTTTGTTCGAGAACCTTAGTGAACAAACAGCATCATGAAGGCCAAATGTGGAAAATTTCAAGGGGTATGAATAATTTTTCAAGGCACTGTACATATCCTATAATGCACAGTGTGTAAAATTGCAATCAAAGCTTTTCTACTGGTTCCTCCTTCTCTAATACAGCTCAGTACTCCCAGGTAGGGAAGTTTGCCCACTGCAGTGGCTCCATATGAAGCTAGATAGCATAATCAGCAATAGAAGTAAATGGAAGGAAGAACAATAACGTTTTCAACACATAAAAGGAAAGCAGTATGACACCTTGTAGGTATAACTCTGTAATTTTCAATTAATTGAAATGAGTTTAAGGGATCCAATAGGTATAAAAACAATGTGGCAACTCCTGATCAAATTGGGACTAGCTGGTGTAACCTATAACAAAATAAAGCTGGGAGAGTAGGTTAGTAATGTGTGATCATTCTGTCTCAGAGCAGGGTATATTATTATTATTATTATTATTATTGTACTCTGGGAACTACAGCGTATGTTTAAATTGTACTTTAATGTTAAAAAACACAGTTTCATATGTTAAACTTAATGTTTTATTGTGTTTAAAATTAGGTTTAACATTTATATTTGGTACAAATAAATTGGTATGTAAATTACTTCACTTATATATCGTATATACTCGAGTATAAGCCGAGTTTTCAGCACATTTTTATTGTGCTGAAAATGCCCCCCTCGGCTTATACTCGAGTCACCTTTTTGCGCCTGATCTCCCGGACTTTGGGGGCCAGGTACTGGCCGGTCGTAAGTCCCCTGGACATATAACTTGGCACACATGTAGCCCCATTTCTCCTCTACAAGGGTGCAAAGTTTGTTGTCTGGAGGACCTACGGCCGGGAAGCACCGATTTTTCAAAGCTGGGCACCCCTTCCATAGACTCCCATGTTAAATGTCAGTCTAGTCATGGGCACAGTGAGGCATGGGCACAGTGAGGCATGGGCACAGTGAGGCATGGGCACAGTGAGGCATGGGCACAGTGAGGCATGGGCACAATGAGGCATGGGCATGGACACAGTGAGGCACAGTGAGGCATGCAGATGGACACCCTAGGCTTATAGTCAAGTCAAAACGTTTTCCCAGTTTTTTGTGGTAAAATTAGGTGCCTCAGTTTATATTCGAGTATATATACGGTAAGTAAACAAGTTATACAAGAACAAATATAATTATGCCATGACTATAGCAAGCAATTTTATATATTGTACATATATATTTATAAATTAGACAGACTTACTTGGATTTGGCTGAAGTAGTGGACAGTTGAATGAGCATTTGTCCAAGTTGTTCATTTCTCTTGATAAATTGGCCATTTTACTGTCGACGTAATCTTCCACGCTGTTCATACTGACCGAGTTCATCTTTTCCAATTGATCCTGCAAGGTGGTTATTTGGGATCGAGCATTCTTGAGACTTATAGACATTTTCTTCACCTTAGACTGCAGATCTTGGATTTGATTCCCCTGTCCCCCATCTGGCACCTCATCTTTGTCCTTCTCCAGATTGTCATCTGCCTGCAGTTTGCAGTCCTGGCATGATTTCTTCAAGTTATTTACTATTTCTTTCAGGCTCTGGACTTCTTTGAGAGTTTTCTCAAGCAGCTGAAACTGCTTAGGTAGCTGAATAGTCATGGGAGGCATGGTTATCTGATAGGGACAATTGCCATCTTCGTCACATTTACCCCCAGTCTTCATTTTTATAGGACAGGCATTTTCAGGCTTTTGTGATGGAGCATTCTGTTCTTCTGCAGCATGTATGCCAGTTAGCAAAGTAAGAGAGGCTAAGACACAGAAGAGAGACCTCATCTTTGCAGTGAAGGATGCTGAACGGAGAAGCTGCACAGCTTATATAGAGCCAGCAAGCTGTGCTGAAAGAGCGTTGGCTTTCCTCTGAAATGGGTGGGAGCGCTTACAAAATAATGTCACAGAGATGTTAAGGGGAACTTCCTGGCATAGTAGGATTTGCACAAAATAACATTTCTTTCTGTTTAGAACATCAGCTAAAAATAAATGAACAGAAGTATGTTAATGATAACTTTTACACTTATTGTGACATCTTTTGAGAAATAAATAAAACATATATTACATTTTGCTATTTTGGGCTATAGGGATCACATATTTCTTTTAGTATGCTTATGTAAAAAAAAAAAAGAAATTGCATAAATCTGGGTATACACAAGGCAATCTTACCTTTTTTTGTTTCTGCCTAATTAGACCCCAGAAGAATATTTTCAACCAACACACATATCCGCGGTTGAACCTCCCTCTGTAAAACACAGAGTGCCACTGTGAGGCTTTGCTGGGTTTGTTAGTTGCCTGGCTGTTATCTATTCTAGAAGATAGATAGTAGAATAAAAATTAAATTTTGCAGCTTACTAGTCCTTGGACGTGGTGGCTGCATTCGTATTTTTTTAAGACTTTTTATTTTTATTTTATTTTTACCTGGATATCCTGCATGTAACACAGTTACTGTCTTAATCATCGTACACACGATCGGACTTCCAACCAACTTTTCCGTGGATTTTGGTCCGAAGGGCGTTGGCCGTGAACTTGTTCTGCATACACGCGGCACAACATTTTCAGCCAACATTCACCAAACCACGTGGTTTTTCAGCTATTTACCGCCACCCGTTGGGCAATTTCTGCTATTGTTGTCTAATGCTTAGCATTGGTTTCCGAGCATGTGTGTTTCTACTTTGGATTTTAGTTGGACGGACTTTCGTACACATGATCGGATAAACCGACGTAACAGATTTATTGCTCAACAATTGGTGAGCATGAACAGCCAACTTTTGTTGTCGTTAATTCAGCCAACAATTGTCTGATGGAGCATACACACAGTCAGATTATCCGACACAACACGTCTGTCAGACAATTATGGCCATAAAGTTGGATCATGTGTACGAGGCTTTAAGCCCCATACACACCATCAGATTTTCTGCAGATTTTTGTCTTCAGATTTACCAAAACTATGTAGTGCGAGGGCCGGCCTGATTGCATACAAATTGAAACTCTTAAGCCCCATACACACTATTGGATTTTCTGCAGATTTTTGTCTTCAGATTTACCAAAACCATATAATATGAGGTCAAACCTTAAAGCCCTGTACACACGATCGGTTTTACTGATGAAACCCGTCCGATGGATTTTTTTCATCGGACAAACCGATCATGTATGGGACCCATCGGTCTTTTTTCCATCGGTTTTAAAAAATAGAACATGTTTTAAATTTTTCCGATGGATCAAAAAACCGATAGCAAATTCCGATCGTCTATGGGCAAGTCCATCGGATAAAAAACTCACGCATGCTCAGAATCAAGTCGACGCATGCTCAGAAGCATTAAACTTAATTTTTCTCGGCTCATTGGAGTGTTTTACGTCACCACGTTTGGAACGGTCGGTTTTTTGACTGATGGTGTGTAGGCAAGTCTGATGAAAAACAGCTTCATCGGATTTCCGATGGACAAATCCATCGGACGAAAATCCATAGGTTATCCGATTGTGTGTACAGGGCTTAAGAGTTTACATTTTTATGCAATCAAGCAGGCCTTTGTACTACATGGTTTTGGTAAATCTGAAGACAAAAATCTGCAGAAAATCTAATAGTGTGTATGGGGCTTTAAGGTTTGACCTCATATTATATGGCTTTGGTAAATCTGAAGACAAAAATCTGCAGAAAATCTGATGGTGTGTATGGGGCTTTAGGGTGACAGTACTTACTTCACCTACTGTAACTATTAGAGCAGCTTTTCCTTACACTAGGGCAGAAGGTATTTTAGGACTACAGAATACTTCCCCCTCTTCTCTTTTCCATATCATTGGGGAGATGTTCTGTAGTCCACATGTAGACTAAAACAATGATAACTGATGTTAGTCAGCAGAAGCACGAAGGACAGGAATTTTACAGCTCACGTTGGGGTTGATTTACTAGAACTAGAGAGTGCAAAATGTGGTGCAGCTGTTCATGGTAGCCAATCAGCTTCTATCTTCAGCTTATTCAGTTAAGCTTTGACAAAAGACCTAGAAGCCGATTGGCTTCAATGCAGAGCTGCACCAGATTTTGCACTCTTCAGTTTTAGGAAATCCATCTTAATGTGTTTGGCAGTATGTACAGATTTTATTCTTCACTTATCAAACAGATTTTACTTTCAATTGTATATTTAAAAGACCAAAAAGGGAATAAATAAGATAAGTTATTTCTTAGGCTTTACATACACTTTATGCTGACCTACTGCTTTCAAAACTCCGAGATACTGATTAGGAATATATGTGCAGATAAGCACTTTTAGCTTTGTTCTTGTTTTCCTGATCGGTTTTGTTTGTTCTGGGCCAGTGATTCAAACTTGAAGCTTGTGAAGCATCATAACATCCAGGCAACTGTTATTTTCCAAGGGTCATCAGTAAAGGCAGCCCTGTTATTTCTCTCATGAGAGATTTACTTTACAAAGTCTTTAAATGATCAGACCACTAAAAACAGACGTGTCACATTCTAATAGATGTTAAAGGGTTAGTTATTTAACAGATTTCTGAGCTTTGGCATCTGGCACCACCCACCTGGTCCAGTCTTTAGAAGAGATCTTGCTTCTCGTGTGAGAATTTTATTGTATTCTACAGTACAGTGAATGTAACAGAATGGGTTAGATGCCCCATAATGCAGTAAAAGGAATAAGACTCTAAAGCCGGGTACACACTATGGGTTGAACGAAAAAAAAAAACTGCCAGCTCCCGTCGCAGAACACTCTGATTGGCGGAGAACGCTAATCGGGAGTCGTCCGCTGCTGGTATTCCAGCATGCTCGTCCGACAAAAGTCGACTTCTCTCAGACAGGGGGGGGGGGGGGCATACACACAGGCCGTATGTCGGTCTTTTTTTTTTAACCGGCAGGTGTCTCCCGACATTCGGCCCATGTGTATGGAGCTTTAGGTAACAGTAGAACCATAAATTGCAAGAGGAAAGCCAATGTTTTTTTTTATCAGATTATGTCTGATTGAAAGTGTTTTCAGAGTAATACAGAATCCATTAGAAGAAACATACATTGAATTATAAGGTAATCTTCCATATTTCTGAGGAAATAAAGCTTAGTTTACACATAAACCAGATATAATCTGTACATACGTCAGGGTAAGGGGGTGTTACAGTAAACACCACATTCTATTGTGTGGTAACTGAAATGTTGTCTTTGAGTTAATTTAATTATATATAGCATTTAGAGAAGTGTCTAGTGAAGTCAAGAAGTCAAGTTTCATACCATTGCTCTGGAAGAACACAATACCTCCAACGATTCCCCTTTGGATTACCAAGGTGGAAGAAATAAAGCATATGGAGGATCTTATCCTCACGGCACAAGACAGGCAGGAGACGTTTAAGAACACCTGGCAGCTGTGGAATATCTTTCTATTCTCGGCTGAAGGTCAAGCTCTGAGAGAACTCGAGACTGCGGGGTAACTGTACCCCTCACACACCGCCAATTGCCCTCTACCATACGGGGGGGTGGTGTGTGACTTCTTGATTTCTAATGTTTTCTGCGGAGACAGAGGAGGACAATCCCCTCCCTCCCCTCCCCTTCCCTTTCCTTTTCCTATTTCTCTATAAGAGTTTACTACTTCTCCCTCTCCTATTTTCCTTTTCTATGTTTTATTTTTTCTCTATTGATACGTATTTCTATGTTTGTTAAGGACCCCTGTGACCTGGGGACTTGTTCCTTTCATTTGTTTCTATTTGAAAATGTGGAGGCCGGGCGCACGGGCCCACACCTATGCCGGAAGCAGGCACATACACACTCTCCCTCGATGGGGGGGGGGGCCTTCCCTGTCAACACCTTAGGTTCCCTGATAAGGGGATATCGGATAAGACTCGGAGGGTAAATGTCACACTTGATAGTTAGGGAGCACTATAGCAGCCCCCCCGGTTCAGTATTCAGTTGTCTGAACAGTCATATTAAGTGAGGTGAAGTGATATGCCATGTACTGTGATTGTATGATCGTATACTGCATAGATCCTTTGTATTGAATCGGCCTGTGTTGACCCTGTCTCTATTAAAAAAAAAAAAAAAAAAAAAAGAAGTCAAGTTTCAACATTTAGAGTATCAATTTGCACTTTTTTTTAGGGTAGGTTTGATTGTAGATGCTATAGAGCAGCAGGGTTCTTATGCAACACTCTTAATAAATTAGACCCAAAGTTGTTGCACCAACTACTGTTACGTCAATACTATATCAACTAAGCTTTCCTTTGTGTCTGAAGGCTGCAGATTGTATTAGAGCTAGTACTGAGTCTTAAGCCTGGTACGCACTAATCGTAAACTGACAGCTCTTATCCACCCCACTGAGCTGGTCAGCGCACTTAGCCATAGCCTGAGAGCGCTGATCAGGAGACGGTCAGCTGCTGGTTTTCCAGGTTGCTCGGCCGGCTTCTGTCGGACTGACTGACATACTCACGGGTCGAATGTTGGCCGGTTTTTATTGAATCAGCTGATGTCTCCTGACATTCTGCCCATGCGTACCAGGCATTAGTCTGTCTGCATAAAACGAGATGGTCACTAAATCCACATAAATTTATGAGAAAATCTATGCAGCGTGTGTAGACAATTTATATATACTGTGTGTGTATATATATATATATATATATATATATATATATATATATATATATATATATAGGAAGGCCAGTATGCTGGCCTGAAATTATGGGAGGAGTTTGAGGGGTACTTAAGCAGACCATCCACGATGGTCAGTGTCGGCTCTAGTGCGCGGTACCCACCCTCCCATATCCCATTATTTCTATCTTAAGGTATGGCCCCTTCTCTTGGCATACCGTCCAGCAGGCCAGGCCACACTTCAGGTCTTATTTGTGTTGTTAGTCTTGTGACGTGTTTATGTGATCCATATCTCTTCAGACAGAGGGCTCCGACCATAAATATATATATATATATATATATATATATATACTGTATATGTGTATAATCCCAAAAATCCTCAGTATATCAATCCGAGACATCTTTACACAATCATCACAATAGTATTATAATTCAAAGTAATGTGATGTAACCATCAGCTTGGATAATTTAAATGATCAGCAGAATATGGTACTACAATGCTGTATAACCCCCATTAGATCTCACAGTCCAGAAGCTCTGCAAATATATGAGCTTGAGTATCCTGTATGGTAAAGTTAAACAAATCACAGTGTCATTATTAAAACACATGGCAGACCACCCAAGCTAACTATTTACATTGATATTAAAGCTGGCATTCTACTTTGTGCTGAAGCAGTACTCTAAAACATCAGTGCTCTACCTTTGCCTGCAACCTTATAACTACTGTCAATAGCTGTGCTATGTGAGAGGCACTGCTGCCTCTGATTGCTATTCTTGTGAATTTTGGAGTGGGATTAGGTGATGTGCTTTTCACTGTTCTTCTGCTTGATTCATTATATGGATCTGTGCTTCATACATCTGTCTTGCTGCTTCTTGATCATTACCCACACTGTTATCTGATCCCCAGTCACCAGGGCGAGCTCTGACATGGGAAAGCAAAAGCCCTATTTACCTACCAAGTACCAAGATGGCCGCTTCATACAGAGACACAGTGCAGAACAATGCAGCATATAATGCCGGTAATGGGGAAAAAATCAGCTACAGGGAGACTACGAGCAATACTGGTGACTAATCCTTTGACCTCCTGCTTGCCTTTTTTTTTTTTGTACAGCTTCCACAGTTCAGATCCATTTTAAGATGATTGAATTTATTCTAGAAATAATTTCATTTTCTGAATATAGCTGTTGCACATGTGCCAGTTCTAAATAAATGATTCATATTTATGTAATAATTAAAGTACAGCCAATTAATGTAATTAAAGTATAAGCAGCTGTTTTTTCATCATAAACTAGAAAAGTTCTTGGCTATCCTTCTGTTTTGGAAAGTATGGTGCATTCTTGAATGCTGTCGATGGTTGCTCATGTATTGACAAGACCCAAAATTATTCAATATAAATAACATGAATATCTAAGAAATATATCGCATATGAAAAGCAATAGGCCTTACACATATTAATTTGTCTTTTTGAAGGCAAAAATTGGCACAGAAGGCAAAGTACCTTTGCAATGCAAACCTACATTGCAAATTAAGGAAATGGAAAGAGAAAATCCCCAATGATCAGAAGTAGCATAAAGTCAAGGGCAAATGAGACACACGCATTTAACAATGTTGTCACATAAATTAGAGCATACTGTTCAGTTGTATTATTTAGGTTGCAAGGAAGAATTACAACAGGGCACACTTTGACCAGGTATTTATTTAGTAAAATTGGTATAGCACTACCCCTGTAGGGGTTGCTGATGTCCGGGTCCCCACTGCTGCACAAACAGTCACACAGAATTTCCTTCATTCACTCAAAGGCAGTAAACAGTCCTTGGCTTGTTTTTTGTTGTTGTTTTATTAGGGATAATAACTTTGAAGAGGTAGGTAATTATGGGATGCCCAACTTGAAAATGTCCAGAACTTAGAACAAAAATGGGGCAACTTCCTCCCTATTTACAAAGAAATCCTCTTCTCCCTTCCTCATGCACAAACTTGGTTCACGATGTACAGAACCTGTTGATCACTCTGGATGGAGTTAACAGCTCCATCCATTTAGCAACAGCCCACTACAGGCTAGGAACTTCCCGTCTTTTTGTGGATAAAGTAGCACATGTGGAGTGAACAACATCTCCTTCTGCTTCCCTGTAGACACTGAGCCCAGTTCTACCACTTCAGAAAATGTTAGCCTGCCTGGCTGCCACCAGCCCACCTGGCTGCTTGCTTTTTCCCAGTCCTCCCGACTGGCACACACACATAGAGATTCCCTAGGGCAAGGTTAGATGAAGACTTGGCACACCACTGTTTTCAAGAGAGCACTGTTACAGCTGACAGTCTCTCCAGTTATCTTGTCCCTGCACCGTGCTGATCTAATCTCTCCTTGCTCTCTACTGCTGCCTCTCCGGCATGAATGCCCCAAACTGCCTTCTGTGGTGGGATCCTTCCGGGCCAGCCTCCCAAACTCCAACCCAAGGTAAAACCCCTCCCAGCAGGGGTCCCTCAAGGGCCACCGACAGCCTCTCCTCAGCACTGCTTTGCCATCATCCATCTTCCACCAGACTCCCCTGCTGGGCTTCTTCAGCTTCCTGCCAGGCCCCCAACCTGGGGATTGGCTAAAGGCCCCTAAATATTCAAGACAACCCCTCCTAGCTTCTCCAACATTCTAGAAACAGGGGGAGGCACTAGAGAGCTGCCAGGATGAGTCATCCAGCCCTGGCCTCTAATAACCCTGACCCAGATTCAGTGACTCAGGTTTATCCCTGTGCCAGAATATGCTTTTACCTACTCTCACTACTAGTACACACTAGAGGGTGCTACACTGGGAAGCAAGCAAATTGGCTCTCTTAAAAAGGAAAAGGATCCTTTAATACTGTATACAACGTAAAGTTTTGAAAAATTGCATATGGTTGTTTACTATTCATTACCACATTTTGCACTACTTTATTAGCTCATAAAAGTTACACAGACTCATGTACACATATTTAGAAAGTAAAATGGTGCTTCCTGTATACTGTAATATATAAATGGTTAAAAAAAAATTAAGGAAAAGGAAAAACTTGTTTTGAAACAGAAATATATTCCAACTAACAGAACTAGTGTTAGGTATAGCCGACTAGGGATGGCACAATCCTAATTCATTAGGCTATTGCATACTGTAGGCACAGAATTAGGATGTTTATGGCTACCCTAAACCTAGGGACATAACTGTAGAAAGTAAGATGACGTTATAGAAAAGTAATCAAAAAGGAAAGATTACATGCTACAACATGAATCTGTCCATGAAAGCTCAGCTAATCCAGGCCACTCTATTTCAGTGACAATTAAAGAATAATTGAATTTGCCTGGGTTAAAAACAAATCTCTCTATTTTGTTTCTTCTAGCTTTTGGCATCTGGAAAAATCCCTGGAACCAGAGTAGCTGAGCTCAAGGCAAAATATACTTTGCTATATGAAACACTGAAAAGGTATGTTGTTACCATCTCATCTTAAATGTACTGTAAAAGTCAGAATTTCACCTGCTCAAATAGTATTCTTTTTCCATTACTACTGGGGTTCCCAGACTATTCTACCACTCTTTTTTTTTTTTTTTTTATTTATGTTTATTGATTTTTCCATTGAACAGAGAAAAATTACAGAGCATATCAACATATACGCTTACACATTATTTTCTTGTATTCAGTAGCAATATACCAGTATTACACCGTGAAGCGGGAGCATAAACAATATAGTCTCGAAATAACATTCAAGCCTAATAAGGCCTACAGCTTGTGGCCACATGGCCACATAGGTGTCCCAGTTCCTCAACGGAGGAGAAGAAAAAAAAAAAAAGAAACACAAAACCCTAATACCAAAGGTGTATCGAGAGTATTTAACTGTGATTTTCACAGGACTCATTCGGTTATCCTTATTCAGTAATACTTAAGTGCTTGCATTCACTCACACAACACTCATACCCATTCACCCAGCACTTCCACCCATTTCCCCAGCCGAAACTACAGCTGGGTGGGGGCACTCCTCCTACTCCCCCCCCCACATTTATGTGGGATATGTTTCATGTCCCCAGCTTCTTTATTTAGGATAGGAGGTAGTTCTCCCCCCCCCATCAAACAGGAGGGGCTGAATCAGGGCCCACTACTGCTGAGACAGAGGGGTATCCTTCCAAAAGGAGCTGTCTATATCCAGCCAAGGTTGCCAGATCTTGTAGAATTTCTGTATACAGGCCCTTCCTTTATAGATTAGTTTAAAGGTTGGTACGACTTTGTTTATCATGCGGTACAGCAGTTGGATGTTGGGAGCAGATTCACACTTCCATTGTAGTAATATCAGTTTTCTGGCATAAAAGAGTATCAAGGGTCCGTTCGTGGGTTCTGGGTATGTGGTCATTAAGGATGTGGTCATTAAGGATGCCCAGGAGCCCCACTTCAACAGTGTGGGGGGTCACTAGGCATAGATTGTTTTCAAAAAAAGAGAATAGGTCCACCCAGAACCCCAAGAGGGCCGGGCAGGACCAAAACATGTGTACATAACCAGCATTGGTGCACTTACATCTAGGGCAGAGGGCCCCTGAATCATAACCCATGCGAGCCAGACGGGCCGGCGTGTAATGCAGTTGATGAATAAATTTGAACTGTATATATTGGTCGTTAGACCCAACAATATCCAAGAAACAGGCCCCAGAGGCCTCCTCCCACCCCTCCTCTGAAAGCCCAGGGATGTCGACCATCCACTTCCGCTGTGCAGCACGGAAGGGAGAACTCCCACCCGTCTGCAGTCGGGAGTAAATGGTCGTGGCTAATTTCGTAATGCCAGAACACGACATCAATGCCTCAAGCGGGGATTCAGCGAGCTCAAGAGTCAGGCCATGAAACTGCGCACGGACAGCGTGTCGTATGAGAAGATATTTAAAATAGAATTTATTTGATAATCCACTTGTAGCTTTTAGGACTTCAAAAGAGATAAATTCACCATTGAGAAAAATGTGGGCAGCGTGGGTAATGCCCAGCCGTGTCCACCACAATGCATCGGGGTGACCCATGAGCTCCAGAAGATTGGGGTTATGCCATAGGGGGGTTTTCGGTGAGACCCCCCCCCCAATTCTGAAATCGTCTTATTCCCTTCATGCCAGGCCAACCAACTCACTTCTATCGGGGAGCCGCGGGAGCATCGTTTTGGTAAAGATCTATGCATAATATCTACCAATGGGGTCTCTAGGCCAGCAAGTGCCTGCAGTAGATAGGTAGAGCAGGATGCGGAGGCCCCCTGGAACCATTCATAGACATAGGTTAATTGGGCTGCTATAAAATAGTGTCGCAAGTTGGGGCAGGCCAGTCCCCCATCACCCTTAGAGGCCTGGAGGGAAGCCTTCGCTATTCTGGGATTGGTCCCCTGCCATAGGAAGGAGGATAATAACGAGTCTATTCTTTTGAAGAGCTTTTTGTAGAGAAAAATAGGGGATGCCCTAAAGGCATATAAAAATTTAGGTAGGTATATCATTTTAAATATGTTCACCCGCCCTATCAAATTCAAAGGTAATGAGGCCCAAGTTTGCAACCTGGTCTCCATGTGTGTAACAACTGGGGCAATGTTAAGAGATTCAAAGAGGGCCAGGTCTGCATTAATGTGAATGCCCAAATATTTAAATGTGGATCTGACTGACAGGTTAGAGTGAGATAAGTAAGTATAATCCTGTTTGGGGCCTATGGGAAAAGCAACAGACTTGTCCCAGCCCACCTTTAGTCCAGAGACCCTCCCGAACTCCTCCACCACTTCCATTAAAGATTTAAAGGACTGTTCTGTGCCATCAAGGTATATTAATGCGTCATCAGCATATAATGAGATCTTCTCTGTAAGATTACCATAACATATGCCGCCCACCGACGCCGTCTGTCGCACCGCCAGAGCCAAAGGCTCTATGGCAAGTGCGAACAGGAGTGGCGAGAGCGGGCAGCCCTGCCGTGTTCCCCTGTGTAAAGAAAAGACATCCGATACATCCTTGTTAGTACATATTCTTGCCCTGGGATTGATATATAGCAGGCGAACCCATTTTATAAATTGGTGACTAAAACCCATTCGGTGCATGACTTCCCACAAAAAGGTCCATTTCACAGTATCAAAGGCCTTCATCACATCCAGGGACAACACCAGGCCACTTTTATGCTCAGTGTCAGCTCTATGGATATGTATGAACAATCGTCTAATGTTGTCATATGTACTCTTTCCAGGCATGAATCCAGTTTGGTCCCTATGGATAAGGTGTAGGATAATCTTTTGTAGTCTCACTGCCAGTACCTTGGCCAGTATCTTAACATCGCTATTGAGTAAGGAGATTGGACGGTATGAGCCACATAGCGTTGGATCTTTATCAGGCTTGGGGATCACCACAATCAGGGCCTCACACATGGAGGAGGGGAGAACGCCCTCCTCCATTGCCTGCCCAAACTGAGAGTGCAACCTCTGTGCCAAGTCCCCAGCATAGTGTTTGTACCATTCAGCGGGCAAACCGTCCAATCCAGGAGTTTTGTTCGGGGGGAGTGAGTATATGGCAGTGGTAATTTCTTCTACCGTCAAAGGTTCATTTAAGATGGATCTGTGTGAGTCCTCCAGTACAGGGAACCGGAGAGACTCGAAGAAACCCATAGTTTCCCATTCAGGTGGAGAGGGCTGGGACGAATATAGGTCCTCATAGAAGGATTTAAAAGTTAGATTAATGGTCCTAGGGTCTGAAGCGATGGAGCCATCCGGCACCTGGATTTGCGGAATAGTCCTATCAACACAGTCCATGCGGGAGAGATATGCCAACATCTTGCCATTTTTCCCACTGTGTTCAAGCAGCCTGGCCGTCAGATATCTCTGTTGTTTCTGCGTTACATCCACCCTGTGGAGGTCCAGGGCCCTATGCGCCCCCACCAGGACCCCGTGGGAGTCCGGGGTGGGGGACGCAGAATACTGGGCCCTCGCAATCTCCAAGGAGGACTCTAGGGCTAAAAGAGTGGCCTGGAGGTTTTTTTTATGTCTGGTAGTGTTAGAGATGTATGAACCCCGCACAGTCGCCTTAAAGGCGTCCCATATGGGGCCAGGGGAGGCAGATCCTTCATTATCCGCCCAAAAGTGGGACATGTCCTGTCCCACCGGGTCCTGTATTTCGGGGGTGGAGATCCAGCAAGGGCTGAGCCTCCACTGCCGAAAAGAGGGTCGGTGACCCATCACCAACTCTATCTTAAGGGCCGAATGGTCTGAGATTGTCTGCGAGATGTATGCGACCGACTTAACATAAGGGACCATATCAGAGGTTCCCAGGGCATAATCCAGCCTGGAAAGAGTACCATATGTTCTGGATTGACAGGAGTATTCTTTTATCAGTGGATGGCCACGCCGCCAAAGGTCGACGTAACCAAAGGAGGCACACCAGTGGCTAAATAGCTTGGATTCATATTGGAGGGGCCTCAACCTGTCCAGACCTGGGTCCAGGACAGAATTGAAATCCCCCAGCACAAGGGTAGGCAGACCCGGCAATTTAGAAAACTGTAAACTTAAGTCAGTGAAGATTGCAGCCGTGACAGGGGGGGGGGCATACACCACCACCAAGAGCAATGGGGTGGCGTGGATTTTACACAGTAAAAAAACGTACCGACCCATTGGGTCAATAACTACCTGGTCACAGGAGAAAGGGAGTCCCTTCCTTATGAGGACAGAGACTCCCCTAGCATAATTTGAGCACGTGGAATGATACCCCTGTGACACCCAGTGTTTTTTCAAAGCAAGTATTTTGGAGCCTAGGAGATGTGTCTCCTGTAGGCATAGTATCTGTGGCCTATGTGGCTTGAGAAATTCAAATAAGGATGCTCTTTTAAATTTAGAATTTAACCCCCGGACATTCCAGGAGATGCATGTGATTATAGACATGGCGGGGGGTTAAAAAGGGGCCCATATATGGTAATACAAATCAGACACTTGTCACCGGCGCGGCTGCAATCCAACACTGGGGGGGAGCAGGAGAAAAGGAGTACCCATGAACACATCCACACAACCACCATCCATGCAAACACACAAACCATTACACATACATTACCAGTTGAAATCCACATTGATTTCGTTACTACCCCTGCCGTACCCCAAGAACAAGGGGCCGGCTTTGTCCCAAAACTGCTAGTAGACACTAGGAACATGGCCAATACAGGCAAGTCAGCAAACTATTTCGATCAGTCAATGATCAGAGAACAAAAAAAGAAAAAAAAAAAAGAAAACCAAAGGGGAAAGAAAAAGGAAAACAACTGCAGCATCCCAATCTTCCCCTTAAAGATCCATAGCCTCTTGTCGAGCTGTAGAATAAGGTACCTGCCATAGGCACAAAGAGCCCCCGATTGGGGCGAGAAAAAGAAAATGAAGTGGCTTTGTAGCCTGTGCGGGGGGGATACCCCGATCAGGTTGCAGGTGGTCGGTCAGATGCGCGGCCGGGTTTGGACAGGGATTCATACCAGGAAAGCGCAGTAGCAGGGTTCTGAAAAAAGTGCACTTGGTCCTGGTGGACGACTCTCAGCGTCGCGGGAAATTGCATGGAGTATTGTATGGTCTGTTCTCTCAACTTCTGTTTAACATGTTGATACTTGGCTCTCGCAGCACGAACTGCTGGGGAGTAATCTGGGTAGAGGGAGACTGATGCGTTGTTGATTTTCAGGCTTCCCTTTATGCGGGCAGCCCTCAGGATAGCGTCCCTGTCCCTATAATTTAGGAGACGGATAACCATGGTGCGAGGGGGGTTTCCAGCAGGGAGCGGTCTCCCAGGGACCCTGTGGGCCCGTTCGATCACAAAACATGGGGACAGGCAGTCTTTGCCAAATTCCTGGGTAAACCAGCATTCAAGGAAGGATACCGGGTCTGCACCCTCGACCCGTTCTGGGAGGCCCACCAGGCGCAGGTTATTCCTACGTAAACGATTTTCCAAATCGTCGATCTTATCTGCCAACGATTGAATTCTGTTGCCATGGGTTTTCAGCACAGGCAGGGCCGGGCCTACAGTGTCTTCCAGGTCACTAATGCGGCGTTCTGTCTCAGCGACCCGGTCCCTGACCTTATGCATGTCCTGGCGCATTATAGTAATGTCCAGCTTTAGTTCCTCCACCTTCCCCATAATATCAGAATGATTTACCTTCAGGATTTTGAGAACATCCAGCAAGGTGGGCTCCGGTTCCGGCCCCTCCTCGAGACCGTCATCACTCGGAGCGGGGTGGGCCAGGGGTATTGAAGGGGCTGAAGCCCCAGGGGATGGTGGTAGTGAGGGGTCCAGATCGTCACCGAAGAGTTCCGGTGTAGATGAGAGAGGCACATGTAGCATGGTGGAGCGGCGGCCATCTTGGGAGGACCGAGTGGTAATATTCATCCTGACCGGGGGCTGTTTTCTCCCTTTTCTTCCTCCCATCCACCAAAATTCTTCCGTGGATGAGTAGCAGGGTCCCTCTTGGGTGTCTGGAGAAAGTTTTGGGCCGATTGGTTTGGCAGGTTAGCAGGATTGCGAAGGATTGTGCAGAGGGATCTTGGAGCTGCAGAGAGGAACGTCTGCTCACATGCTGCGTCAGGCCACGCCCCCCCCTATTCTACCACTCTGATTGTTTGATTGTTATCTTCATAATTTCTACCAGATGAATGTAGTATTGGAGCTTTACTCCATAAACTCTCCATAAGACCCAATTTAGAATAATGGGAGAAGGGTGCTTGAAGACAACCCAAGCTGGATGAAGCAAAAATAAGGGAACTAATGTAATTGTCTCTTTTCAAGTAGCAGGTTGTAAAACCAGATACCTGTCCATGCCTAATCAAGTAAAACTGACTTTGTTACTATCTACCCTGGTGCACTGCACTATTACAGACAGCATGCAGTTAGTCCATGCAACATAAAAAAAAAATGTCATGATGCATTCTCAGCTACAAATTTGCAAAATGCATTGTAAATATAGTTGGAGAGAAGTACAAGATACAAAAAGTGCTAAAAAAAAAACAGGTGGGAAATTTTGGGAAATAATTTAAGGTACAGTAAAACCTTGGTTTGCAAGCATAATTCGTTCCAGAAACATGCTTGTAATCCAAAGCACATTTTTTTTACAGGGTATGAAAGAGAAGCAAGGCATCTCTAAGTGTAGCAATAAGTTGCTAAATGTTGTACCTTCATTAAATGTAACCATATTGCTACACTTAGAGGCTCCTCTCTTCTTTTTTATACTCAGTTGTGAAATGACGCTACTCTTATATCAAGACATCGCTTGTATATCAAGGTAAAATTTATTAAAACATTTTGCTTGTCTTGCAAAACGCTCTCAAACCAAGTTACTCTCAAACAAAGGTTTTACTGTATATACTTACCTGACTGGAGTTGTTGTAAATATTTTGTATTAAACAATATCAAAGTTTTTATATTTCAAATTTGTTTCTAAATTTACTTGTGCAAATAGTTTTTTGTTTTTGATATGTTTAATCTAATTTAGAGCACAAATTTCACCCTAATCTAAAATAGTATTAACCGGATGTTATTGCATGAAAATTAAGTATTATTGCAAAGTAGAAAGTACACTCTTGGCACAAGATACAAGGTAAAGTTATGTACCTTAAAAAAAAGTGCCGCTTCTGACATCACATTTCATAATTCGTTTTTGTTTTCGGATGTGGTTTTTGTATTTATGTTCTTGTTCACAGCAAGGAGTGTCTTCCTTTTCTGATGTATATCAGTGATAACAATATTTTAAAATATCATGTGAAATTGTATTATCCTCACAGACTTGACATTCATTTATCCTCTGATTGTTACAACTCAACTCTATTTTTCAGTTTTAATTTGTTATTAATTTATCTATATACTACAAACGTGTACAAATGTGTGCTGAAATAGTTTTACACACTAAAATCACACTAAAAAGTCTATTTATCAAAGACCCAATGGCATTTTGTCTGACATTCACCCACAATTCCTTTTTTTTAACATTAATAAACTAAATATTAGTGCAGTGCAACACACATATGAATAAACTGTATATAAATTGCAAGTGCAAAAATATTGCATATAAAATCAATATAGCATAGTATGCATAAACTGTGCTGATAAATCCACTTATAATGTTGCGTATATAATCAGTGCCATTAGTCCATATAGCCCAAAAATTATACAAAGTTCATAAATCATACTCTTCCACCTTTGTGTATATAAAGTGATTTTGTAGAACAACTGTACATAAAGTGCCCGTGCAATCCTCCCACCAGTGCTCACTGGCCACTCACCTCACACTAAGACCCCTGCTTTTCCAGTGGTTCATAGCAAGCTGTTCCCCTTAGGGATTTAATCAGAACTGCATAACGTGTTATCCTTCTGTTTTCCTTAATCAGCTCCTCGTATCACAGGTGCAGATACGGGATAGCGATATATGAAACAGAACATAAAACACCTAGTGCTCTCTGACTGATAAAAGATTTTTTCCAATAAAAAAATACACAGATATACACTCACATAAATGGCACTTGAGCCGTGCCAGTTGATAAGGGCTTGTATACTCGCATCGGCTTGCCGCTGTGTAGCCAAGGATGGCCGTGGAATGCTGTCAGAGATCAGGCTCCAATCCCCATACGTGTTACATCCTGGGTGTCGCCTCATACACACGGACGTTTTTACAGCAGAGTTTTTGAGCTTTTTTTTTGCAGCTGAAAAACGCCACTCCATTTTATTCAATGACCTCATACACACCATGGCGTTTTTGAGCTGTAACAGGCATTGGCGTTTTTAAGCTCCAAAAAAACCCAGGACCAGCCCGTTTTGAGACTCCAGCACTAGAGCTGTAAAAACAACAGATGCCGGTAAAAGGTGTTAAACGCGGTTTAACGAGGCTTAACACTGTATACACAGCGTTAAGCCTCGTCCAGCGTTTCTCTGCCCCTATTCAAAATCAATGGTTCCCTATGGGAGCCCATTGATTTGACTAGAAGTCGCACCAGAAGTCGGATTAAGATGATCCGACTTGCGGTGCGACTTGTGTGCTGAGAATCTTGAAGAGGAACCCCGCTAAATTGTAGAATTTTTTTTTGCGCGGGGTTTCCCCCAAGACGATACCAGACCCTTCGGTCTGGTATGGATATTAAGGGGAACCCCTGCGCCAAAAAAATGGGACCCCCCAAGATTCATACCAGACCCTTATCCAAGCACGCAGCCCGGCAGGTCAGGAAAGGGGGGGCAAGCGAGCGCCCCCCCCCCCTCCTGGACCATACCAGGCCACATACTCTCAACATGATGACGTAATTTGGAGGCCATGCCCCTTGTAACATCATCGCCCCATCATGCCCCGAGCGGTGACGTCACAAGGGGCATGGCCTCCAAATTACATCATCGGATGTCCCCGCCCCATGCCAATATAAGTCATTGCAAACAACGGACCCAGCATTACACCGGGAGATCGCGTTGAGTCAACAACGGAAGAAGAACCGTGGGAGAAGACCCAGCAAAAGAGCAAGAAGGCAGCAGAGAGAGAAGACGGCGCAGAGAGGAGAAGAACCAGAGCGGGGAGAAGGACCGGCAGAGGGAGAAGACGTTGCCAGAAGAAGGAGAAGAGCTGGAGCTGCTTTAATAAAATACATTAAAATCCATTGTAGTGTGTTTATTTTTTACACTTTTTTTAGGTGAATGGGTAGGGGTACGATGTACCCCATACTCATTCACCTAGAGTGGGGGGCCGGTATCTGGGGGCCCCCTTGTTAAAGGGGGCTTCCAGATTCCAATAAGCCCCCGCCTGCAGACCCGACAACCAACGGCAAGGGTTGTCAGGAAGAGACTCATAAACATGGGGACAGGGTGATTTGGGGTGGGGGGGCGCAAAGCACCCACCCCCATGTTGAGGGCATATGGCATGGTCCAGGAGCGGGGCACTCGCTCACCACCCCTTCCCGACATGCCGAGCAGCATGCTCGGATAAGAGTCTGGTATGGATCTTGAGGTGACACCATTTTTTTGGTGTGGGGATTCCCCTTAAGATCCATACCAGACCGAAGGGTCATGTATCGTCTTGGGGGAAACCTCACGCAAATTTTTTTTTTTACATTTTGGCGGGCTCCCCTTCAAGATTCTCAGCACACAAGTCGCACCGCAAGTCGGATCATCTTGATACGACTTCTGGTGTGACTTCTATTCAAATCAATGGGCTCTCATAGGCAACCATTGATTTTGAATAGAGGCAGAGAAACGCGGCTGAAAGCTAGTTCGGCTAAACGCGTATTGACTCAAATTCAAAAATCGCACTTTTAACGCCGTTTTTTTCCTGGCGTTGGTACTAGCTCTACAGCCCATTTTTTATAAACGTCCGTGTGTATGAGGCCTATACATAAAAAGGTAAAAACCCCATGTCACCCCTGAATGCTGAACCCTAAATATAAGTTAGTCATCCTAGTGCTGAAACTACAGTATATGTAAAGACAGTTTCAGCACCACGGAGAGCTTATGCTGGCAGATTTTCCATCAGGGTAAATACAGACTTTACTTCTGTTGTAAAATTAAGATTCAGTGGTTATTTGCCGCCTGCTGCATTCTACTGGTGCACATTCATCCTACTGTAAGTAGGGTAATAGGCTAACTGTAACTGTGGAATGTCAGACGAATGGCACAGAGTCTCTGTTAAAAAAAATTCTGTAAAGGATTTATTGGGCGAATTCTTCATAAATAGACCCCTAAGACTATGCAGGCCCATTCATTGATCAGGAAAATTCAGAATTGTGTTGTTAGTCTTTAGAAATTTGAGATTTGTTCAAACATTTGTTGATTTTTTTTGGTAATTTTTTTTTTCAAAACAAGTCAGCAGGTGTCTTCTATATGCCTATATTCCTACCTTGACAGGTCCTGTTTAAAATATCTTTTTAGAAAAGTGGACTCTTGACATTGGATAAGTTATTGTCTTAAATTCTTATTCTTGTATGCAATTCATTTAAAATATGTTTGTATGTCAAAAACAGGCAAATCTAGCTCTTTTTGTAGCTGACTTTATTGTGTGTGTATATGTATATACAATTTAATTCCCGGAATGGACTGTGGGAAAAAACTTTGCTTACCTATACACTAGCGGCTGTTGTCCCCTTCAAAGTAGTCCTCTTGTGAAGCGACACACTCTTCTAGACAGCTGTGTCTGTGCAGGAAAAATTATTGGAATTCATTTTCTGGAACATTGAGCAGTATCTTTGTTGCAGCACTGGATGACCAGAATGTCATCAAATCTGTGTCCTTTTAAGGTATATTTTTAATTTTGGAAACAGCCAAAAGTCAGAAGAATAAGGTGGTTGATCAAATTTTGGGATGGATTTCTGGGCCAGGAACTTGCAAGCATTTAACCCTTTCGCTGCCAGGTCCGTACGTCATAAGGGCCTAATGGCGGGGGGTATTGCACACAATCCAGTGGCTGCAGCCACCAGGATTGTGTGTGAACCTGACAGGCAGACTCCTGCCTGTCAGGTGAGAGCACTTGGGCGGTACCGGTGCCCCCCGTGCGCTCCAATGCTTACCGGGCTTCTGCTTGCCCATCGGGCGGGCCCTGGACAGTCATAGCAGGTGGTAGCAGGTAGAGGGAAAGGAGAAGAGCGCATACACGTCCGCTCTCCTCCCCTTCTTGCAGTGACCCAGAAAGCAAAGTTTCTGACATCACTTCCAGGTCACATTCTCGGTGTCCAGTGAAATACAGGGGAGACATGCAGGGTCTTTTTTTTAACAGTAAAGTTTTTTATTAACACATTAACAACTTACAAAGCAATGACAGTTCAAAGGGTAAAATCTTTGCACCATATCTCAAGTTACAGCAGTATTCCGGTTATAAGGTGAAAAACATCAGGTAAGCAACAAAGAACAACTAAATAGAAACACAGCATTTGAAACTTCATAACTGAACAGAGGAGAAAATTGGTCAGAATCAATGTGAGCAGCTACCTCCCAACCCCCGAGGGTCGGGGGAAGAGCAGAAGGAAAGTGTGGTGGGGGGAGGTGGAGGGGAAATAGAGGAAGGGGGGGAAGAAAAGGGGGGGGAAGGGAGGGAGGAGAGGGGGAAAGCCCAGGGCCACCCATCACAACCAGTCAGCCTCAGCATTCAGGGAGGATGAGGTCAAGGGGGTCTCAGCCGCAGGCGTCGACCCAGCTCGACCAGATTTTGTCAAATTTTGCTGGACAATTCCTGCTCTCATAGGTGATTTTGTACAACGGCAACACCCTACTAATCGCAGTCTGCCAAGAGGATTTCGTAGGAAGCTCTGACCCCTTCCAACGGAGCATAATTTCCCTCCTAGCATAGAATAAGGCAAAGGTGATGCATAATTTGACATATCTGTCACCCTCTGTGTCTCCCAAGCAGCTGAGCAATAACAAGCGAGGATTGAATGGTATTGCAATTCCACACAACTCCGTCAGTGTCTCTGCCACCTCCTGCCAGTAGGGGCCAAATCTGGGACAGGACCAAACCATGTGAAAGAGTGATCCCGGTTCGAGGGAACATTGCGTGCACAATGAACTGGGTGAAGGATATATCTTGGTCAGCCTCTGCGGGGTGTAGTATGCCCTGTGGAGAAACTTTAACTGAATAAAACGATCTCTAGAAGCAATCAAGGAGGGGATATAGGTGGAGACACACTACTCCCACATTTCCTCATCAAGATCAGGGATGTCAGAGCTCCATTTACCCAAAACGACCGCAGTGTCAGTATCATGAGCCACTGTGGGGTATAGGTAAAGGGATGAGAGGGGCTTTTTCCATCACTCCCGAACTCAGGAGACGCTCGATCGAGTCGGACTCGAGAGTCACCGGATCCGGAAACTGTGAGTTGAGGGCATGCCGCAGCTGCCAGTACCTGAATTGGAAAGAGGCAGGGAGGTGATAGGTCCGTCTTAGTTCTTGAAATGTCATGACCCTACCATTCGGCATCACATGCCGCAGGGTAAGGATTCCTCGTTTAGCCCATATTGCAGGGTCAGGCAATGTGTGTAGGTGCGGAAGAAGGGGGTTACCCCAAAGTGGGGTATGGGGGGAGATGGTCTTTGGCTTAATACCCACCGCTCTGGATGAGCCCTACATTCCCTAAAAACCAGATTGGAGAGTGCCGCATACGAAACCCAGGATGGCAGCCTCCAATGTGATGGCCTGATTCTGCGTAGGTTGAGAAAACCACCATCTAACCGTCACTAGGACCGCCGCCCAATAATATATGAGGAAGTTTGGGAGAGCCAGCCCGCCTCCCGACAGAGGGAGATAAAGGCTACGCCGAGCCACCCGGGGGGGACGTCCAGCCCAGATAAAGGTGGTCACTATACTGTCTAACTTACGGAAGAAGGATCGAGGGATAGGGGTCTGCCTGAAAAAGTACAACAGTTTGGGTAGGTAAATCATCTTAATGAGGTTCCCTCGTCCCACGGGGGGGGAGAGGAAGGTTGCGCCACGTCGCACACCGCTTGGTCAATTGGTCCAACATCGGGAGCACATTCCAAGCTAGGTAGCTCCCAAGCTTGAGACCCACCCTCACTCCCAAATAGGTAAATTCATCAACCCAGCGTAGAGGTGTGTGAGAGTTCGTTCGGGGCATCGACATGTGAAGCGGGAACAGCACCGATTTGTCCCAGTTGATACGAATCCCCGAAAAGCGGCTAAAGGTGTTAAATTGGGTCAATGCATTCCTCAGGGAGGCGGAAGGGTCCGCCAGATATAACAGGGAGTTTTCCGCATATAGCGACAACTTTTCTTCTAGTGGGCCTACCCGTATGCCCCTAACCCCGGAGTCTCTCCTAAGATGAGCAGCCAACGGTTCCAAAGCCAAGACAAACAGTGCCGGTGATAGTGGGCAACCCTGCCGGGTCCCCCCGCCCCAGAGAGAAGGATTCCGACAGAGCTCCGTTAGTGCGTGTTCGTGCTCTGGGATGAGCATATAGCATCTGAATCCAGGACAGGAAAACGAGGGCCGAAGCCAAATCGTGAAAGGACTGTCCACAGGTAGCCCCACTCGACCGAGTCGAAGGCCTTCTCAGCGTCAAGTGATCTGTGGTTAGTTCTCCAAGATGTTTGGAACAACCTACCTGCAGAATTCTTTCATAAACTGTGTGGAAGTGTACCTAAAAGGACTTGAAGAAATGATGCTGTTTTGAAAGCAAAGGGTCACTCCAACTCCAAATATTGATTTGATTTTTCTTCTGTTCACTTACTTTCTATTTTTTATCTTATTGATAAAAATAAACTATTAACACTTCTATTTCTGTAAGCATTCCTAATATACAGCATTTTTTTACACCTAATCACTGAAAACTAAAAGTGAACAGCAGCACTAAATGCCAGGGCTATTCATTGAAATAACAAAAAGTCATCAACACCACAATAATAAAATGTGAATCTCCTTGAGACCAACAAAGTAAACCCCAGAAAAAAAGTTGTAGGAAATGGAAAATCAGTAAATGAAAGTCCATGAAAAAGGTCATACAAATTATGCAAAAAGATGCCAAAGTAGATTAGCCGATCCTCCAAAGAGTGATGATATCTTGGTTAAAGTAGATATTCCCGCGCTCCTATGAAGTCTAATAAGACAATATTCAAAGGTGCGGCAACCACCGTGTGGGCCAAACACTACCCACTGTAAGTTTTATATAGAGAAAATCAAAGGAAGGTAAGCAGCATTCAATAGAAAACAGTGGGGTCACTCTGGGGCAAGAGGGAGATCTCCTATTCGTTCCTCCTGAGGGGGTTTCCAGTGTGTGCAGCGCCTAGGGGGTTATGCCTTTCTCCAGGGCTAAGTAGACAGCAAGGTAACCGCTTCAGGTATGTCAAACCTGGAGGCCCAGGTCCCCCCTGTGGTCCTCCAACAAACGAAAGATCCACCAGTGTAAAAAAAATACACAGCCGATGACCACTCTTATACTGCTTAGACACGGATATTTGTCATTCTTTTATGCATTACTTCTGGACTGTGTTGCATCTGCACCATTTGCACCTTTCATATACTTGAACATTGCAGAAGTTTTATATACCATTTATTTGTTCTCATGTCGTGACTTTTTTAGTATTCATACACCATAGTCACTTTTATCTGCATTTTTTTGCACTTTTATGTATTCAGATTACTGTTGTATTTATTGTGACTTTTTTTTGTATTTATACATCACAGTCACTTTATTTGCAATTTTGCACCATATTCATCACCGGTTCACCAATTTATCTTTTGGCAACTTGTACACTTATTTTTGATGTATAGTGTCACTTTAATTTTAGCACTGTAATTTTACAGTGATGAGATCTTCACACAACATTGTGAGTGTAACAAGCACCTCTCCCCATCAGTAATGAACTCACCAAAGGTAGTTGCCTCACACTCGCGTGTTTGGCAGCATAGCAGTTACCCATGTAGGGTTAATAACATCAATACGCCAATCTCCAACTGGTGCAATCAAAATGTAGCACATTCACATAGAGGGGAGATAAAAGAAAGCTCCACTAGTGCAATAACATCTAAAACCATAGTAAATTTATTGTAAAATCTTCAAATATTGCACTTACAAAGTTCACATGTATAATGAGCATAGGAAAAGATGTAACCTAGAGCACTGAGGCGAAGATGAACAACAAACAGGAGGCAATGTCTCACCATGCTGAAGATTCAGCCAGAGCGTCTCTCTTGATATCTAACAAATCCTTCTAGTTGCCGTACAGCCACGTCCACGGGAGTGGTGAGACCCTACATGGGTAACTGCTCTGCTGCCAAACACGCAAGTGTGAGGCAACTACCTTTGGTGAGTTCATTACTGACGGGGAGAGATGCTCGTTACACTCACAGTGTTGTGTGAAGATCTCATCACTCTTTGGAAGATCGCCTAAACTATTTTGGTATCTTTTTGCATCATTTGTGTGAATTTTTCATGGACTTTCATTCACTGATTTCCATTTTCTACACCATTTTTTCTGGGGTTTACTTTGTTAGCCTCAAGAGATTCACAATTTAATATTGTGGTGTTGATGACTTTTCGTTTTTTCAATGAATTGCCCTGGCATTTAGTGCTGCTGTTCACTTTGTTTTCAGTGATTATGTTTACCAATCATTTATGTTATAAGCAGCTGCTTTTTTGTTTTTTCCCTGTAGTATATAATTTTGTCTTGCTTCCTCATTTTATGTTTTCTCACTTTTTGTTTGACGCAATGGTGAATGAGTGTTTTATGTTTATTTAAATCACTTGTTTTTTCACATTTATTTTATCACACCTGCCTAAAAGTTTTGCACACTAATATATAGATATATATATATATATCTGTAGCGGCCTCACCCCTCTCACCCCTTCTTCTTCTCGGCTTGTTGTCTGGTCTAGGGGGATTAGGGAGGAGGGATGCGGTACACTACGGCCTATGTCCTCTTATGTGTAGAGGTGAAAGCCAACACCTGTTTACCTTCGGGTCGTGTGTATAACCCAGAGCCAAGTCCGTTCTACAGATGACCCCCCTTTGCTCCCAGTAACTGGAGTTCCACACCACTGAAAAGGTCCAAATCTTATTTATTCTCTAACAGCAATAAATCGTCCTTTAACAGCAGACAGGTTGTGACCCAAAGAACAGTTCAGTACAAGTGGGGAGTAGGTCAAGGCACAATGCTCAAATAGAACTAACCATTGTAGTGTCACCAATGGTTATGACGCACAGCCGCTGCCACCGACCGTGTAGAACAGGAACAGAATTACCTTCGCTAAATGCAGCCCCTGTCAGTGCAATGCTGCACCGGACTGTTCGGAGGGGTTACGCTCCCTGGCCTCCTCGTCTCAGATTCGGGCGCCCAAAACCTTAGGGGCCCTCGGACTCTTCCACCCCTGCGGAACCCAGTCGAAGGTACTGGGCCCCAGGCCTCCTCCGTAGTACCTCACCCCAGGCTGAAGGTGCCTGGAATGGACTCCATCTCCCGTTCCGGCCAGGTCAAGGGCACCTGGGCCCGGAACTCCGGAACACCGGCACCCAGGCTGAAGGTGCCTGGGCGCGGCTCTGACCTCCGACTCTGAACCTCGTGTTGAGGGCGTCTCTCCCCTTTATCTCCTCTCCCGACAGGCACAGCAGGTTCCCCGCCTTGCCGTACGGCTGCCGAAACAGGACAAAAAGGGAACAGCACTGCAGTGATGGTTCAACCCCGGCCCAGGGCGACAGCACCACCCACAGGCCGCAGGGAACTGCACACCACTGGAGTCCTCCACGAACAGAAAATGGTCCCAAATTCCCTAACAATCAGTGCATCTGGGTCATACTACCACCCAGATGCTCCCCCTAAATTTAAATACCCGCTACATATCTATATAGAGAGAGATATAGATATATCTATCTATCTATCTATCTATATCTATCTATATACATACATACACACTAAATAATTTAAACTGTAGCGGCACCCCCTTTTCCCACTTCTCCCTTCTTCTCTCTTTGGCTGACTCGTCTAGGGGTACCAGGGAGAAGAATGGGGGGGGGGACGCACCACCGGCTCGTGCCCTCTGATGTGTGTTATGCAGAGGCGTGAGCTAAACCTTTACCATCGGGTCTGTGTTCACGTCCGGAGCTTCTGCTTCTCTTGTGGAGGATGATTGCCCCAGTCACAGGCAGGGGCGCTTAGCTCCCAGTAAACAGGAACAAAAAAAGTCTTCTGGACTGCAGCACTCCAAAGATAAAAGCCTTTATTAAAATAGGAAATCCAAAATGCACACTGTACAACGGTACACAGGTCAAAAAAATCTGGCTAACATGTTTCGCACTGTGCTAGTGCTTATTCATAGGCATTTTAATAAAGGCTTTTATCTTTGGAGTGCTGCAGTCCAGAAGACTTTTTTGTTCCTGTTTGCTGTTAGTAGCATTGTCTGCACCCTTGGCTGCTGGGAGGAGATGATTGGAGGATTCCCACACCTGAGCGGCTCCCTTTTTTTCTGCTTAGCTCCCAGTAACTTGAGTTCCACACCAAATAAAGTCCAACACTTATTTATTCTGTTAGAGCAACAAATAGTAGGCTGGTTGAGCTTAAAGAACAGACAGGTGTGGGAAGGAGAAGGTCCAGGCACAATCAAAGAATTAATGTTCTCTCCTGTTCCGTTTAGTGCAAACAGGCTTGACGCACAGTCGCTGCCACCGACCGTGAATTTGGTTTCTGCCACAAACCTTGGTGAAAGTAGAGGCCTCTGCCACAGACCTTGAGTAGAGGTCTCTGCCACCGACCTGGTTCAGTTGGATCCCCGCCACTGACCACAAGAACATAGAATACCTTCGTTAGGATAAATGGCCCCTGTCAGGGAAAGACATCCATCCGGACGGTCTCCAGAGGCCCACACTGTCACCGGCATTATGCTGTACCAGCTCTTCGGGAGGGTCACATCTCTGGTCCCTTACGCCCTGGATTTGGGCACCCAATTCCAGGGGCACCCTAGGAATACTTCATCCCTCGCTGGACCCAGTGGAAGGTACTGGGCCCCAGGCCTTCTTGCAAAGTACCTCACCCCAGGCTTAAGGTGCCTGGGATGGAACTCGACTCCACGTGCCCAGGCCAAGGGCAGTTGGACATGGACGAACGGACAGCAGCCCCCAGCCCCCAGGCTGAAGGTGCCTGGTGCTCGGACTTCTCGTGCGCAAGATGTCCGGCCCCTTTATACCCTCTCCCAGCAAGCACAGCGGGTTCCCCGCCGTACTGCTGCTGCGAGAGGACAAAAAGGGCACGGCCCTACAATGGTGGTTAAACCCCAGCCCAAGGCATCAGCGCCACCCAGGGGCCGCAGAGAACTGGACACCATTGATATCTTCCACGAACAAAAGACAACCATGAAACCCTCATAATTGTTGCATTTGGGCCATGCTACCGCCCAAGCACTCCCTCTAAATATTGATACCCGCTACAAAACAATGGTTTGAAAAAGGGTGTAAAGCAGTGGTGGCCCGTAATGCAGGCCCCAGGGGAGCCGCCCCCTATCCATGCGTCCGGCCCCCTAACCTACATGCAGGGTGCCGGACGCATAGATCCAAATCGGTTTTTTATTTTTTTTTTGAAGCATGCGATTAGAGCCAGAGGCTCTAATAGACTTTAAAAAAAGGTGGACTTGGGGCGCAGAGCACTGCGCCCCAAGCCCACTTGTTGTGTGACAATGGTGAATTAATATTCGCTATTGTCACTCTGATTCTCCTCCCGGCCAATCAGTTTCCTGAAAGGAGAAGCAATCCTATTGGCCTAGAAGGAGGAGGAAGGAGACCCACGGCCGCCGTGATGCCGAGGAGGATACGCAGGGGAAGACGTCGCCCAGAGGGAAGCTGATAGGGTAAGTGTGGGGCTGGTGACCCGACCGACCCCCCGAAAGGGGGGGTGGGTGACCCGACCCACAGGGGGGGTGGCTGTGGGTGCATGGTTTGCCGCCCCCCTAAAAATATACTACCAGCCGCCACTGGTGTAAAGGTTGTTTTTAATTGATTCTATGTGCTATTGTCATCGATCTGGCATACTTGATATTATTGTATTTATATTACAGAAAATAATTCAAAACATAATATAAACTGCATGAGGTACATTACAGCATTTATCATCTGACATACAACATGTAGTATGGAGAAAAAAAACAGACTGATATGATCCAGATTGCAATGCATAAATGTTACATTTATTAAAACTGGATAGCATGAAAATATAAAGAATTACCTTTTTACTGTAATTTCACAGTATACAGGAATCAGAAATACAACTGCTACAAGATGCTAAGCGATTCACACATCAACTTGAACAACAGCAACATGAACTCCAAAAAGTTGATCAGTTTCCTGAGAGCTCCAACACAGAAGTATCCAGGATGAGGCAGCAATTGCTGAAATATAACAAAGATTTGCGTGAAGCAGAAGACAGAGAATATCGTCTGCAATTTAAACTTGACTGGTAAATGATCTTGAGTGAAAGTATATTTTTTCATTCTTTATTTTGCTTTTAAATATTTTAACATAGAAGTTGGCAAGATCTTGACACAGTGATCACCAGTCACAAAATAGGGTAGACATCACTATAATGGTACAGTAGGTCAAAAAGCAACTTACCATAGCGATTTAATAACCAACTCTCCTTACTAGCTTTAGCCTAGAAAAATAAGAGTCAGGGATAGAGTGGCAACATTATTCAGTTATAGTATATAGTTCTAGAGTGATCAATTATAGTTTTAATTTTCTGGCACCTTCATCCCTTTGTGAACAAAGATAACGATAAAATCCTATAGTAATGGGACTTTAAGGGTGCTAATGACGAATCAAAATGCAAATATCATTTATAAAAATATATTTTATTATACATACAAAAGTCAAAAAGTAAGAAAGAGAGAATACAGTGGGGCAAAAAAGTATTTAGTCAGCCACCAATTGTGCAAGTTCTCCCACTTAAAAAGATGAGAGAGGCCTGTAATTGTCATCATAGTGTGAGGGGGTTAGCTCGGCAGCGGGTGTGTGTGACCCCCGGGATGGGCTCCCCACACAAAAACAGGCCCAGCAGACGGAGGTTGTGGTTTTCAAAATCAAAAAGGTGCGGTTTATTTTCTATTTACAGTGACAAAAACACAGCAAAGCAAAAGAAACATAAACAAAATAAATCCTGGTCAATTTGACCTCTGACTAAACATACAGGTTTCCTAACTAACAACTGGGATCAGCCTAGTGCTGTCCTAGTCCCTAAGTCCCTGGTTTTAAATGTCCAAGCAAATAGCCACACAGGCTTTGTCTCACCGCACAAGGGTTCACTCTCTCCAGGAAGTCCACACAGGTCTGCTTCCAGGCATGAGCTAACCCCTAATGAAGCTGGGAGTTCTTATAGAGGCCTAAATGAGCTGACAAGCTTCAGCTGGTCTCATCAACTCCCTGTCTGCACGACGCCCCACACTCTCCCTAGAGGTATGAGTCATCCATGAGCCCACTATCCTCAGCTGGGCTTATACAACTCTCCACCTAGTTGTATAAGTCGGCGTAAAGCCTGAATCTGGGCGAAATATATCTACCCCCCTGGATGCAACCAGGTGACTTTACCTTCCTGCTGTCACATACCCCCCCCTCTTGTTTTAACCTCGGGGTTGGAACACCAGCAATCAGGCATTCATGTACTCGAGACAAAGCATCCACATTCCCCATTTGAACGCCAGGGCGATGCTTTACTGTGAAGTTGAATTCCTGGAGGGCCAGGAACCACCTATTCACTCTTCTATTTGTTTCCTTGTTTTGAGCCATCCACTTTAACGGAGCGTGATCCGTAACCATGTCAAAGTGCCTACCTAGCAGGTAGTACCGAAGGGAATCTAGAGCCCACTTCACCGCTAAACACTCCTTTTCAACGGTGGCGTAATTTACCTCATGGGACTTCAACTTCCTGCTGAGGTAAATGACTGGGTGCTCTTCCCCGTTCCAGACCTGGGACAATACTGCTCCTAACCCCACATCTGACGCATCACTTTGTACGACAAAGTCTTTAGAGAAGTCGGGTGAGTACAACACTGGCTGGCTACATAAGGCTTGTTTCAAGAATTGGAATGCTGCCTCAGCCTCGGGGGTCCATTTAATCATGACCGACCCTTTCCCCTTCGTCAGGTTGGTTAGGGGCACAGCCTTAGAAGCAAAGTGGGGAATGAATCGCCGATAATACCCAGCGATTCCCAGAAAGGCTCGTACCTGCTTCTTGCTGTTGGGACGTGGCCAACTCTGGATGGCCTCGACTTTGTTGAGTTGGGGTTTTATTACTCCCCTGCCAATGGTGTACCCAAGATATTTGGCCTCCTCCTGCCCAATGGTACACTTCTTGGGGTTAGCCGTAAACCCCGCTTCCCGAACAGAGTCCAGGACTGCTTGCACTTTTGGCAGATGTGAGGCCCAATCTGTGCTATGGACAATTACGTCATCCAGGTAAGCCGCAGCATACTTCCGATGGGGCCTCAGCATCTGGTCCATTTTCCGCTGGAATGTGGCCGGCGCATTCTGTAACCCGAACGGCATTCTTTTATATTGGAACGCCCCGTCTGGGGTTACAAATGCGGTTTTCTCTTTGGCCGACTTCTCCAGGGGGATTTGCCAATACCCTTTTGTGAGGTCAAGAGTCGTCATGTATCGGGCTGTTCCCAGCCGGTCGATCAACTCATCTATACGTGGCATGGGGTAGGTGTCAAATTTTGTAACTTTGTTCAACTGACGAAAATCGTTACAAAATCGCCAGCTCCCATCCGGTTTAGGCACCAACACAATGGGACTAGCCCAATCACTTTGGGACTCCTCTATCACCCCTAAGTTCAGCATTTTCTGTACTTCCTCCCGTATTGCCTCCCGTCGGGCCTCTGGGATCCGATAGGGTTTTAACTTCACCCTTTCACCGGGCGGGGTAATAATGTCATGCTCTACCCCAGATGTTTGTCCCGGCAGCTCAGAGAATACCTCCTTGTTGCGAAGCACAAACTCCTTAACCTCCTGTTGTTGGGGTTGTGACAAGGTGGCTGCGATTCCAACCTCAGGAATCACGCAACCAGTTTGAGCTGGTGACCAAGTGTCTGCGACTAGGGACTCTCTATCCCTCCAGGCTTTCAACAGATTAACGTGATAGATCTGTTCGGGCTTTCGCCTTCCTGGTTGTCTGACCTTGTAATTCACTTCGCTCACTTTTTCCATTATCTCGTAGGGGCCTTGCCATTTGGCAAGGAATTTACTTTCAACCGTAGGGACCAGTACCAGTATCCTATCCCCCGGGGAAAAGGTACGGGTCTTGGCTCCACGGTTGTACACTCTCTGCTGTGCTAACTGCGCTTGGGCCAAATGTTCCTTCACGATGGGCATTACCTGTGCAATTCGGTCTTGCATCAGGGCGACATGCTCAATCACACTCCTGTGGGGAGAACTCTCACTTTCCCAAGTTTCCTTGGCAATATCCAACAGCCCTCTTGGGTGTCTCCCATACAGTAACTCAAAGGGGGAGAATCCCGTAGAGGATTGGGGCACCTCCCTAATAGCAAACATCAGATAAGGAAGTAGACAGTCCCAATCCTTTCCATCTCTATCCACCACTTTCTTCAACATTTGTTTTAGGGTTTTGTTGAATCTTTCAACCAGCCCATCGGTTTGGGGGTGATACACAGATGTACGTAATTGCGTCACTTTGAACAATTTACATAGCTCCTTCATAACCCGGGACATAAAGGGTGTACCTTGGTCCGTAAGCAGTTCTTTACAAATACCCACCCGGCTAAACACAAGAGATAGCTCTTTGGCTATGGTTTTGGCCGAGGTATTTCGGAGAGGGATCGCTTCTGGATAACGGGTGGCATAGTCCATTATAACTAATATGTACTGGTGCCCCCTAGCGGACTTGATTATAGGACCTACCAAATCCATGGCGATCCTCTCAAACGGGACCTCAATGATGGGTAGAGGGACCAGCGGGCTACGGAAATGTGGCATCGGGGCCGACCTCTGACACACAGGGCAGGAGGAACAATAATTTTCTATGTCCTTCATCACCCCCGGCCAATAGAATCTCTGTAATACCCTCTCTCGGGTTTTCTCTGTCCCCAGATGACCTCCAAGAATGTGCCCATGGGCCAACTCCAACACCAACTTCCTGTACGGTTTGGGCACCACAAGCTGCTCAACGGTTTCTTCTGCCCTTTTTGCCACCCGATACAGTAGGTCCTTCTCTACGCTGAAGTATGGGTAAGTGCAGGTATTATCTGGGTTCACTAACTCGCCATCTATTTTCACTACGTTTTCCCGTGCCTTTATTAGGGCGGGGTCTTTCAACTGTTCTGTGGCAAAGTTTTCCCTGTGAACCTCAAGATCAGAAAACTCCACAGACGGTAGGTTTTCGTCTGAGGAGGTGGGCTCCTCTCCAGTTTCTTGAGTCTCCCCTGCCAATACTGACAAGGGAAATTCCGGAGAGTCCTCACCACTCTCAGGGGAGTTCTGGCTATCACATTCCTGGTACATAGGGGCACCAGTGGGGGGCTCAGGATCATCCCACAGTTCCCAGAACTTCGGAAAATCCCTTCCCACAATGGCGTCATGCGGTAACTGAGATACTAGGCCCACTGGATGAGAGAGGGTACCTTTGGGGGTCTCGAAACACACTGTAGTCACTGGATACTCTCGGGTGTCCCCATGCACACAAATAACAGCTACCTTGCTATTCCCAGAGACCTCTGTTTTAACTAACTCAGCCTTTATCAGGGTCACAAGGCTACCTGAATCCAGCAATACCACAACATTTCTACCATTAACACACATTTTGCATAAATGTTTCTCAGTTCCTCGAATGGCAGTGCATGCGACTGTCGCACACAGCGACTGACGTCTGCCCGTCAGAAAGTCACACTGCATGGGTTCCTCCACAACCGGGCAATTTGCTGCAATATGTCCCGCTTGCCGGCAGCGGTAGCAAACGATCCTTCTTGCCGCCTCTTGAGCCGCTGATTTCCCAGGCTGTTCTCGCCAAACTTGGGGTAGAGCTCCCACCCTCTCACTCTCTCCACCCTTACCCCTTGGAATCATGTTATCCGCCCCTGGGGATGGTCTGGTCTTAGGGTGGAAAGTCCGAGTGTCTCTGGAAGAGACCGTCAGGTTCTCTGTAGCCAAGTATTTCTCCACACGATCCACAAGACCATCGGCCGTCTCTGGGTCTCCATGGCTTACCCACTTTTGGATGGCAGTAGGAAGAGCTCTCAAAAACCGATCCATTACAATACGTTCCACAATCTTTGGTGCGGACAAAGTCTCTGGCTGTAGCCACTTTCTGCTCAGGTGAATGAGATCATACATTTGAGACCTGGGGGGTTTTCCAAGCTGGAAAGTCCAGTTATGCACACGCTGAGCCCGGACAGCCAGGGTGACACCCAGCCTTGCCAATATTTCAGCTTTTAGCATCACATAGTCTTTTGCTTGGTTAGGCTCTAGGTCATAGTAAGCTTTCTGCGATTCACCAGTTAACAGAGGAGCCACTAGTCCAGCCCACTGCTCCTCAGGCCACTTTTCTCTTTCAGCGGTCCTTTCAAATGTGGTCAAAAATACCTCTGGATCATCCTCTCCAGTCATTTTTGTCAATAAACGACTCACCCCAAAGGACGCGGTATTAGTGGGACGGCTTTCCTCACTGGTCTGCGGACGTTGCTGCATTACTGCTTCCATCTGTTGTTGTAGTCTCTGCTCTTGCTTCTGCAACAGGTCTATGAAGCGGGCCTCAGATTGCTGCTGGGCTTGTTGCTGAGCCTCCAGACTCTGTTGCAAAGTTGCGTTTGTCTGCTGCTGGGCTGCAAGGCTCTGTTGATGAGCTTGCTGCTGGGCTGCGAAGTTCTGTTGTTGAGCTGCAAGGCTCTGTTGATGAGCTGCAAGGCTCTTTTGCAAACCTGCATTTGTCTGCTGTTGATTGGCATTTGCTAGAGCCAGCTGTTTCAGTATCTCCTCCATGCTGGCTTAAAAAAAACTGCCACTGGTTCTCCACCAACTGTGAGGGGGTTAGCTCGGCAGCGGGTGTGTGTGACCCCCGGGATGGGCTCCCCACACAAAAACAGGCCCAGCAGACGGAGGTTGTGGTTTTCAAAATCAAAAAGGTGCGGTTTATTTTCTATTTACAGTGACAAAAACACAGCAAAGCAAAAGAAACATAAACAAAATAAATCCTGGTCAATTTGACCTCTGACTAAACATACAGGTTTCCTAACTAACAACTGGGATCAGCCTAGTGCTGTCCTAGTCCCTAAGTCCCTGGTTTTAAATGTCCAAGCAAATAGCCACACAGGCTTTGTCTCACCGCACAAGGGTTCACTCTCTCCAGGAAGTCCACACAGGTCTGCTTCCAGGCATGAGCTAACCCCTAATGAAGCTGGGAGTTCTTATAGAGGCCTAAATGAGCTGACAAGCTTCAGCTGGTCTCATCAACTCCCTGTCTGCACGACGCCCCACACTCTCCCTAGAGGTATGAGTCATCCATGAGCCCACTATCCTCAGCTGGGCTTATACAACTCTCCACCTAGTTGTATAAGTCGGCGTAAAGCCTGAATCTGGGCGAAATATATCTACCCCCCTGGATGCAACCAGGTGACTTTACCTTCCTGCTGTCACATACCCCCCCTCTTGTTTTAACCTCGGGGTTGGAACACCAGCAATCAGGCATTCATGTACTCGAGACAAAGCATCCACATTCCCCATTTGAACGCCAGGGCGATGCTTTACTGTGAAGTTGAATTCCTGGAGGGCCAGGAACCACCTATTCACTCTTCTATTTGTTTCCTTGTTTTGAGCCATCCACTTTAACGGAGCGTGATCCGTAACCATGTCAAAGTGCCTACCTAGCAGGTAGTACCGAAGGGAATCTAGAGCCCACTTCACCGCTAAACACTCCTTTTCAACGGTGGCGTAATTTACCTCATGGGACTTCAACTTCCTGCTGAGGTAAATGACTGGGTGCTCTTCCCCGTTCCAGACCTGGGACAATACTGCTCCTAACCCCACATCTGACGCATCACTTTGTACGACAAAGTCTTTAGAGAAGTCGGGTGAGTACAACACTGGCTGGCTACATAAGGCTTGTTTCAAGAATTGGAATGCTGCCTCAGCCTCGGGGGTCCATTTAATCATGACCGACCCTTTCCCCTTCGTCAGGTTGGTTAGGGGCACAGCCTTAGAAGCAAAGTGGGGAATGAATCGCCGATAATACCCAGCGATTCCCAGAAAGGCTCGTACCTGCTTCTTGCTGTTGGGACGTGGCCAACTCTGGATGGCCTCGACTTTGTTGAGTTGGGGTTTTATTACTCCCCTGCCAATGGTGTACCCAAGATATTTGGCCTCCTCCTGCCCAATGGTACACTTCTTGGGGTTAGCCGTAAACCCCGCTTCCCGAACAGAGTCCAGGACTGCTTGCACTTTTGGCAGATGTGAGGCCCAATCTGTGCTATGGACAATTACGTCATCCAGGTAAGCCGCAGCATACTTCCGATGGGGCCTCAGCATCTGGTCCATTTTCCGCTGGAATGTGGCCGGCGCATTCTGTAACCCGAACGGCATTCTTTTATATTGGAACGCCCCGTCTGGGGTTACAAATGCGGTTTTCTCTTTGGCCGACTTCTCCAGGGGGATTTGCCAATACCCTTTTGTGAGGTCAAGAGTCGTCATGTATCGGGCTGTTCCCAGCCGGTCGATCAACTCATCTATACGTGGCATGGGGTAGGTGTCAAATTTTGTAACTTTGTTCAACTGACGAAAATCGTTACAAAATCGCCAGCTCCCATCCGGTTTAGGCACCAACACAATGGGACTAGACCAATCACTTTGGGACTCCTCTATCACCCCTAAGTTCAGCATTTTCTGTACTTCCTCCCGTATTGCCTCCCGTCGGGCCTCTGGGATCCGATAGGGTTTTAACTTCACCCTTTCACCGGGCGGGGTAATAATGTCATGCTCTACCCCAGATGTTTGTCCCGGCAGCTCAGAGAATACCTCCTTGTTGCGAAGCACAAACTCCTTAACCTCCTGTTGTTGGGGTTGTGACAAGGTGGCTGCGATTCCAACCTCAGGAATCACGCAACCAGTTTGAGGTGGTGACCAAGTGTCTGCGACTAGGGACTCTCTATCCCTCCAGGCTTTCAACAGATTAACGTGATAGATCTGTTCGGGCTTTCGCCTTCCTGGTTGTCTGACCTTGTAATTCACTTCGCTCACTTTTTCCATTATCTCGTAGGGGCCTTGCCATTTGGCAAGGAATTTACTTTCAACCGTAGGGACCAGTACCAGTATCCTATCCCCCGGGGAAAAGGTACGGGTCTTGGCTCCACGGTTGTACACTCTCTGCTGTGCTAACTGCGCTTGGGCCAAATGTTCCTTCACGATGGGCATTACCTGTGCAATTCGGTCTTGCATCAGGGCGACATGCTCAATCACACTCCTGTGGGGAGAACTCTCACTTTCCCAAGTTTCCTTGGCAATATCCAACAGCCCTCTTGGGTGTCTCCCATACAGTAACTCAAAGGGGGAGAATCCCGTAGAGGATTGGGGCACCTCCCTAATAGCAAACATCAGATAAGGAAGTAGACAGTCCCAATCCTTTCCATCTCTATCCACCACTTTCTTCAACATTTGTTTTAGGGTTTTGTTGAATCTTTCAACCAGCCCATCGGTTTGGGGGTGATACACAGATGTACGTAATTGCGTCACTTTGAACAATTTACATAGCTCCTTCATAACCCGGGACATAAAGGGTGTACCTTGGTCCGTAAGCAGTTCTTTACAAATACCCACCCGGCTAAACACAAGAGATAGCTCTTTGGCTATGGTTTTGGCCGAGGTATTTCGGAGAGGGATCGCTTCTGGATAACGGGTGGCATAGTCCATTATAACTAATATGTACTGGTGCCCCCTAGCGGACTTGATTATAGGACCTACCAAATCCATGGCGATCCTCTCAAACGGGACCTCAATGATGGGTAGAGGGACCAGCGGGCTACGGAAATGTGGCATCGGGGCCGACCTCTGACACACAGGGCAGGAGGAACAATAATTTTCTATGTCCTTCATCACCCCCGGCCAATAGAATCTCTGTAATACCCTCTCTCGGGTTTTCTCTGTCCCCAGATGACCTCCAAGAATGTGCCCATGGGCCAACTCCAACACCAACTTCCTGTACGGTTTGGGCACCACAAGCTGCTCAACGGTTTCTTCTGCCCTTTTTGCCACCCGATACAGTAGGTCCTTCTCTACGCTGAAGTATGGGTAAGTGCAGGTATTATCTGGGTTCACTAACTCGCCATCTATTTTCACTACGTTTTCCCGTGCCTTAATTAGGGCGGGGTCTTTCAACTGTTCTGTGGCAAAGTTTTCCCTGTGAACCTCAAGATCAGAAAACTCCACAGACGGTAGGTTTTCGTCTGAGGAGGTGGGCTCCTCTCCAGTTTCTTGAGTCTCCCCTGCCAATACTGACAAGGGAAATTCCGGAGAGTCCTCACCACTCTCAGGGGAGTTCTGGCTATCACATTCCTGGTACATAGGGGCACCAGTGGGGGGCTCAGGATCATCCCACAGTTCCCAGAACTTCGGAAAATCCCTTCCCACAATGGCGTCATGCGGTAACTGAGATACTAGGCCCACTGGATGAGAGAGGGTACCTTTGGGGGTCTCGAAACACACTGTAGTCACTGGATACTCTCGGGTGTCCCCATGCACACAAATAACAGCTACCTTGCTATTCCCAGAGACCTCTGTTTTAACTAACTCAGCCTTTATCAGGGTCACAAGGCTACCTGAATCCAGCAATACCACAACATTTCTACCATTAACACACATTTTGCATAAATGTTTCTCAGTTCCTCGAATGGCAGTGCATGCGACTGTCGCACACAGCGACTGACGTCTGCCCGTCAGAAAGTCACACTGCATGGGTTCCTCCACAACCGGGCAATTTGCTGCAATATGTCCCGCTTGCCGGCAGCGGTAGCAAACGATCCTTCTTGCCGCCTCTTGAGCCGCTGATTTCCCAGGCTGTTCTCGCCAAACTTGGGGTAGAGCTCCCACCCTCTCACTCTCTCCACCCTTACCCCTTGGAATCATCTTATCCGCCCCTGGGGATGGTCTGGTCTTAGGGTGGAAAGTCCGAGTGTCTCTGGAAGAGACCGTCAGGTTCTCTGTAGCCAAGTATTTCTCCACACGATCCACAAGACCATCGGCCGTCTCTGGGTCTCCATGGCTTACCCACTTTTGGATGGCAGTAGGAAGAGCTCTCAAAAACCGATCCATTACAATACGTTCCACAATCTTTGGTGCGGACAAAGTCTCTGGCTGTAGCCACTTTCTGCTCAGGTGAATGAGATCATACATTTGAGACCTGGGGGGTTTTCCAAGCTGGAAAGTCCAGTTATGCACACGCTGAGCCCGGACAGCCAGGGTGACACCCAGCCTTGCCAATATTTCAGCTTTTAGCATCACATAGTCTTTTGCTTGGTTAGGCTCTAGGTCATAGTAAGCTTTCTGCGATTCACCAGTTAACAGAGGAGCCACTAGTCCAGCCCACTGCTCCTCAGGCCACTTTTCTCTTTCAGCGGTCCTTTCAAATGTGGTCAAAAATACCTCTGGATCATCCTCTCCAGTCATTTTTGTCAATAAACGACTCACCCCAAAGGACGCGGTATTAGTGGGACGGCTTTCCTCACTGGTCTGCGGACGTTGCTGCATTACTGCTTCCATCTGTTGTTGTAGTCTCTGCTCTTGCTTCTGCAACAGGTCTATGAAGCGGGCCTCAGATTGCTGCTGGGCTTGTTGCTGAGCCTCCAGACTCTGTTGCAAAGTTGCGTTTGTCTGCTGCTGGGCTGCAAGGCTCTGTTGATGAGCTTGCTGCTGGGCTGCGAAGTTCTGTTGTTGAGCTGCAAGGCTCTGTTGATGAGCTGCAAGGCTCTTTTGCAAACCTGCATTTGTCTGCTGTTGATTGGCATTTGCTAGAGCCAGCTGTTTCAGTATCTCCTCCATGCTGGCTTAAAAAAAACTGCCACTGGTTCTCCACCAACTGTGAGGGGGTTAGCTCGGCAGCGGGTGTGTGTGACCCCCGGGATGGGCTCCCCACACAAAAACAGGCCCAGCAGACGGAGGTTGTGGTTTTCAAAATCAAAAAGGTGCGGTTTATTTTCTATTTACAGTGACAAAAACACAGCAAAGCAAAAGAAACATAAACAAAATAAATCCTGGTCAATTTGACCTCTGACTAAACATACAGGTTTCCTAACTAACAACTGGGATCAGCCTAGTGCTGTCCTAGTCCCTAAGTCCCTGGTTTTAAATGTCCAAGCAAATAGCCACACAGGCTTTGTCTCACCGCACAAGGGTTCACTCTCTCCAGGAAGTCCACACAGGTCTGCTTCCAGGCATGAGCTAACCCCTAATGAAGCTGGGAGTTCTTATAGAGGCCTAAATGAGCTGACAAGCTTCAGCTGGTCTCATCAACTCCCTGTCTGCACGACGCCCCACACTCTCCCTAGAGGTATGAGTCATCCATGAGCCCACTATCCTCAGCTGGGCTTATACAACTCTCCACCTAGTTGTATAAGTCGGCGTAAAGCCTGAATCTGGGCGAAATATATCTACCCCCCTGGATGCAACCAGGTGACTTTACCTTCCTGCTGTCACAATAGGTATACCTCAACTATGAGAGACAGAATGTGGAAACAAATCCAGACAATCACATTGTCTGATTTGGAAAGATTTTTTTGCAAATTATGGTGGAAAATAAGTATTTGGTCACCTACAAACAAGCAAGATTTCTGGCTCTCACAGACCTGTATCTTCTTCTTTAAGAGGCTCATCTGTCCTCCACTCATTACCTGTATTAATGGCACCTGTTTTGAACTTGTTATCAGTATAAAAGACACCTGTCCACAACCTCAAACAGTCACACTCCAAACTCCACTATGGTGAAGACCAAAGAGTTGTCGAAGGACAGCAGAAACAAAATTGTAGACCTGCACCAGGCTGGGAAGACTGAATCTGTAATAGGCAAGCAGCTTGGTGTGAAGAAATCAACTGTGGGAGCAATAAATAGAAAATGGAAGACATACAAGACCACTGATAATCTCCCTCGATCTGGGGCTCCACGCAAGATCTCACCCCGTGGGGTCAAAATGATCACAAGAACGGTGAGCAAAAATCCCAGAACCACACGGGGGGACCTAGTGAATGACCTGCAGAGAGCTGGGACAAACGTAACAAAGGCTACCATCAGCAACACACTACGCCGCCAGGAACTCAGATCTTGCAGTGCCAGACGTGTCCCCCTGCTTAAGCCAGCACATGTCCGGGCCCGTCTGAGGTTTGCTTAAGAGCATTTGGATGATCCAGAAGAGGATTGGGAGAATTTCATATGGTCAGATGAAACCAAAGTAGAACTGTTTGGTAGAAACACAACTCGTAGTGTTTGGAGGAGAGAGAATGCTGAGTTGCAACCAAAGAACACCATACCTACTGTGAAGCATGGGGGTGGCAACATCATGCTTTGGGGCTGTTTCTCTGCAAAGGGAACAGGATGACTGATCCGTGTACATAAAAAATGAATGGGGCCATGTATCGTGAGATTTTGAGTGCAAACCTCCTCCCATCAGCAAGGGCATTGAAGATTAAATATGGCTGGGTCTTTCAGCATGACAATGATCCCAAACACACCGCCCGGGCAACGAAGAAGTGGCTTCGTAAGAAGCATTTCAAGGTCCTGGAGTGGCCTAGCCAGTCTCCAGATCTCAACCCCATAGAAAACCTTTGGAGGGAGTTGAAAGTCTGTGTTGCCCAGCGACAGCCCCAAAACATCACTGCTCTAGAGGAGATCTGCATGGAGGAATGGGCCAACATACCAGCAACAGTGTGTGACAACCTTGTGAAGACTTACAGAAAACGTTTTACCTCTGTCATTGCCAACAAAGGATATATAACAAAGTATTAAGATGAACTTTTGATATTGACCAAATACTTATTTTCCACCATAATTTGCAAAGAAAAATCTTTCCAAATCAGACAATGTGATTGTCTGGATTTGTTTCCACATTTTGTCTCTCATAGTTGAGGTATACCTATAATGACAATTACAGGCCTCTCTCATTTTTTTAAGTGGGAGAACTTGCACAATTGGTGGCTGACTAAATACTTTTTTGCCCCACTGTATACATAGGGGCAATAATCTCCATATAAATGTTCAGTACTTGTCGTTCTACATGTTTCGCTAAATGGCTTCGTCAGGAACAGACGTGAACATTATTTTCTCAGATAATCAAGGAGACCTTAGAAGAGTTTCTCTGAACTCGCATATAGTTTGTTCAGAGTTTGATTAGTGTTGTTTAGAGCTACTTATCAATTACGACTTCCTAATGGGGGAGCTAAACAACGGTCCAGTTTGATAATACACAAGTGAGGAGTATATCTCTTGAAAAAAAAAAAAGTGTGTGGCCCTTTAAAAATCTTTAATTACAAAGAAGGTTATCACTCAGAACATGGTCTGGGAGCCCTTATAACCTTCTTTGTAATTAAAGATTTTTAAAGGGCCACACACTTTTTTCAAGAGAAAAACTGGACCGTTGGAAAGTAGGGTGCAATCTAAATGAAAAATATGGAAGTTTCCAAGAAAGAGGAAGTAAGAAAATGCTCCAGGAGAAGGGAAAAGGTAAGAAAAAGTGGGTGTGGATAGAGCGCTGGGGGGGGGGGGTTGGGGCTAGTTTTTGGTGGGGGGAAATCTCAGCAGACCATGAGTATTGCTTGGAGAAACAGAGACTGGTTTGCAATGTCCTATCAAACCATAAAGAAAATCCCTTATGGGGTTAAAATTGGGGAATTGTCTTCTTACGTAAATGTGTAATCTATCCAATAAAACCAAGTTTTACTGATAGTTTTTTCCCTTTTTTTGTTTGAGAAAGCCAAGAAACCTTCTATTGTTTTGATTTCAATAATTCTGGAAAGCCATACACTAATTGGTGAGGGAGCCGTCTGTTTCCAGTATAATGGGATACAGGCTTTCACAGTGTTCAGGCGGTGTATCAAGCGAGACTTAAATCATAAAATTATAATCACCCAACTCAATGCTACAGACAATACCCCAAAAATATGAATTAAATATGCAATATCACTGCAGCATTTGTTATGCTTTGCGTCTATCTCTTAATTTCTTGCAGTAAAACCAAGGTGCTTAGACTTCTGTTGTGTATCAATGCTTTACTAAACAGGAAAAAATGCACAAACAACTGTAGAATACACAATACAGCACAACTCATAGCTTACAAAAATATGCCTACAAATATAAGCATGTACAATATGTACACATTAAGTAAACTAAACAGTTACTCAACTTAGGGTTTAAGATGTAATGTAAACTTAGGGTTTAATATGTTCCTTGCTCAGTCCAACTTAAAATGTCTCCAAAGTTTCAGGAGCTCCTGGCATCCATGTCTTCCTGTTCGTCCTTCCAAACACATCTCCCTTCCTCTCTCTACATGCTTGTTTCAAAAGACCCCAAACCCCTCCCACCAACTTCCTGCATACCAACTTTCCCTGCTCATCTCCAAAACCTATCCAACTGGTTTATTTACATATCAATGAGGGGGGGGGGAGCCTGGATTCTCTGAAAACATATGCTCTTAAAAATCTGACTTTATATTGTTGCTATCAAGACAATACAAATGGCCATAGCAACACATACCACCTCTTGACTTTATAGCATAATATAGGAAACTTCAACATCTCTTAAAGCCTTTTGTCCAGGAAAGGGCAAAATAAACCCCCCCGTATTATAAATGGGAAGAAAAAATTCCCTTTTGACCCCCGTATCTTCTGGGCGGTCAGACTTTTGTCTTGTTGTCCCTGGAAGACTGCAACATTACTTTTGAGCAGAATTAACAATGTATTTGGCAGTCTGTGTAAAGAAAGTCCCAGATCAAAGTCTCTTGTTCTCTTGGTCATAAGGAAATGCTCAGATGAAAGTCCACGCCAATTCAGCCACCATCAGGAAACCATCCGCATCTTCCTCAGGCTCTCTTCTGGTCTGCCTCCTCCCATCTAGCATGGTCATCTGCTCTGCCTGCTCCACCTCTCGATGCTCAGTACCTGAAAAGAGTAAGAGACAAAGCAGATTATATGTTCCTTCCAACTGTGCCAAAAACATAGCTCACTGCTCACATTTCTCTATCTGCACATTTCTAATTGCAAAACTATTGTAGGGTGCCCAGTGTTGCCTTGAAACACTTTCACAGAAAGGCATTGACTTCCCTCGTAACTAATAAACTTGCATGTCTCTCTGTGCTGTCCTGGGAAGCATACAGACCTGCTGTTGTCCAGTCTTCACAGCATGGCACATTTTTGCAAAATGCCCCATTTTATGGCAACAGAAACACTTAATATAATGTAATCTACCATTCCCAACAACTTGCTTCCACTTCTTAAGCAATGCTGGTGTAGGAATCCCATATATTTCCTCTCTAGGGACCCCCACCTTAAGTAAATCAATCCACATGTGTCTCCTGGAGATCATAGGCTTTTCCTTCCTTGTATCTGACTCAACTCGGTCATTTGAGCTGATCAAATCCTCTGCTTCCCGCTTATGGGAAGTAACAGTGACACATGTCCTACTTCTGCTTACAGGCTTCAGGCCTTTGTCAGGGCATCATTAGACTTGTTTATGAGGGCTGCACACTGCTCATTCAAATATTCAGCTCGGCCTACAGGGGTTTGAACACGCTTCAAAGCCACTGCAGGTTTAACTTTGATTACCCTCCTTTCTAAATCTGTTGCCTTGCTTGCACTTTCTTCCAAACACTTGGATGCTACTGCAAGCTGCTCCTTCAGTAATTCTTTCTAATTCTGTCTTTTCCCTCTTTTCAGATTCAATATGTAGAGCATGCAGGAAGTGCAATTCAAACACAGCAACTGCCCACATCTTTCCCTCACTGAACCCAAAACGTTAGACTAAAATCTGAGGAAAGATCAGAGACTCCACCCCCTCAAGCTCTGTTCAAAAGGTGAAGCATGTCCAGCCAGCTCCTTTACAACAGACATCCACTGACTATTTCTGGCCCAGGTAGGAAGGGTGAATGCCTTTAAAGTCCTCCTGGACACCAGAAACCTATGCAGCCTTACTCTTCCTAAACAGTGTACGCAGCATTTTCCCCCAGCACAAGCAACAAAACACACCACAGAAAACAGGTCAGTTGAGATTTTAGCGCAAATCTTGGCTTGAGCCCCCAATGTTATTCTTTTCCGTCTATCTCTTAAGTTCTCGCGGTAAAACCAAGGAAACTTAGACTTCTGTAGTGTATCAATGCTTTACTAAACAGGAAAAAATGCACATACAACTGTAGAATACACAATACAACACAACTCATAGCTTACAAAAATATGCCTACAAATATAAGCATGTACAATATGTACGCATTAAGTAAACTAAACTGTTACTCAACTTAGGGTTTAAGATGTAATGTCCGTCATGGTTCCTTGCTCAGTCCAACTTAAAAGGTCTCCAAAGCTTCAGGAGCTCCTGGCATCCATGTCTTCCTCTTCGTCCTTCCAAACACATCTCCCTTCCTCTCTCCACATGCTTGTTTCAAAAGACCCCAAACCCCTCCCACCAACTTCCTGCATACCAACTTCCTCTGCTCAGCTCCAAAACCTATCCAACTGGTTTATTTACATATTAATGGAGGGGGCGGGGGAGCCTGGCTTCTCTGCAAACATATGCTCTTCAAAATCTAACTCTATATTATTGCTATCAAGACAATACAAATGGCCATAGCAACACAGCGTTCAATTTAATATACCCAAAATATTTAGCACAATATAACAATAAGAAAGACGCTGCGAAGGCAAGGGTGTGAGATCGAGGAGGAAGAAGGCCACAAGGTCATCACCTAGACGGACATTAGGAGGAGATTTTCTTCACCCAATTCCAAAAACTGCATACAGGTAGCCTGTAAGTACAGTATGTATGTTCAGTTATCCTAAAATAAATTACCATTAAAAATCACATTTTAATTAATCCAAGGTATACATTCACTAGTCTTATGGTGTAAAAATATAGTTTTATGCCCTATTTCTAATATGCAAAGACATGAAATTCTTCACGAGGTTAACAGTCGTACATTTTGTGAGCCAACAACCTAATTTCTAGCTTACGTAAACCATGGCAAAACATCAGGTCTTTAACGTGACTGGAACTTGATTTTGCTTCCTGGATATTACTCATTTCCAAGCCTAAAATGCTCAGACTGGAAGTGATTAGTTTAATTGATCAGATTTAAAAGTTCACAAAGTGAAATGCTAAAAGATAAATGGTTTATGAGTTGAAGATTATTGTCTTTGGATATCCCTTTTTTGTGGATTGGTTTCTACCTGATCATCATTATGTTCAGAGTTTTTCACCAGATAGCAATGGTTCCTATCTAAAAACCTAGTAGAAATGAATTCCCTTCAACCTGGGAAAACTCCAGGAGTGGATTACCTATTATAAACCTACTGGAACAATCTGGCTCCTATATTGCAAAAGACCTGCTCGGAAGCATTGAAGCAATAGTTCCTTTCAATCTCAATTATTGTTTTTCTTGTTCTGGCTGTACATCTTTGCATATTAGTTCCGACTTCTAAAACACTGGTGGCCCACCTGTTAATTCTGGGACTCCACCTGAAACTTACAACAGCTCCAAAGAGCCTCAGATTTTACTTATATTGTTAGATGAATGAGAAGCAAAAATTGGCAAAAGACCAAGTATAGCTTCCATTAGAATTTTCATGACTTATATTGCCCTATAGTGTAATAATGTCATAAGATAATGATGATACCTGGTATTAACATGGAAATATCCCAAAAACTTTCAATACACCTGCCCTGCATTTTTCAGTTCAAATGAATGGGATCAGAAATTTAAATGCATTAGTGAACATAAATGCCAGGTGTGAATTAATTTTAAACAGGACCTAACCTGTAGCAGCTGCGCCCAAAAAAACAAGGACTAGTCAGGCACTGCTGCCTCTGGTTTCCAGTCATAGATCTCACAATGTAGATGTACATATTATATATATCTGCAATTTTTTTAGGGCAATTACAGTCAAAAAGTATTTTGCTTAGGCACAATTTATATCTCTATATATTCACTATAATATAGCAAATCATATTTTAATATAAGGAACGACAGTACAGTAGAACAAAAGAATAAGAAAACACCACTGACATGATCAAGTTCAAGTCAGTAGTAGGAAAGAGCTCTTGCAGTAAAGTACAGTCTCAGTCTTATTTGGTATATTTGTGGCACTACACCAAAAATACCAAGGAACTGTATCATAGTGATCTGTTTACTTATGTGAATTTCCATTCAGCTAGGGAGGATAAAGAGTTTACTCCGGTGTCAGAGTGGTTTGTAGAGATTTGGGAAAAGGAAAGGAGGAAGGCAGAGGGGAGTGAATGTCTATGGGGAGGTGGAGAAGGATGGGCTCTGTTAAGAGATGGGAGGATGGCAGGGGAATGGTCTCCCTAGCCACCCAGTCAGGCGTCTCCAGATGCGGAAAAGCAAATCAGTGCCTAAAGGTTGGGTATTATGACTGGTAGTAGAGATAGGTAAGCTAGGCTGGATGTGAATGAATAACAGTAGTGCCATATTTTCTTAAAATGGTCACTCTTATTCTGAAGGGAGCGGGTTAGGTCCTCTATGTCTTTTGCTTCATTTATTTTTGTGAGACATAGTTCTAGAGCAGGGGTCTCCAAACTTTCTATACAAAGGGTCAGTTTACTGTTTTTCAGACTTTGAGGGTGTCGGTCTGTTGGTGTGAGTGGAAAATACCCTGGCATCAATGGGAGTAAACAATGACACATCATTGGTGTCAGCGGGAGAAATAGTGCCTCATCATTGGTGTCAGCGGGATGAATAGTGCCCCATCATTGGTGTCAGCGGGAGGAATAGTGCCCCATCATTGGTGTCAGTGGAATGAATAGTGCCCCATTGTTGGTATCAGGGAAATAAATGGCGCCCCATCATTGGTTTCAGTGGGCGGAATAGTGTCCCATCATTGATATCAGTGGAAGGAATAGTGCTCCATCATTGGTATCAGTGGGAGGAATAGTGTCCCATCATTGGTGTCAGTGGAAGGAATAGTGCCCCATCATTGGTGTCAGTGGAAGGAATAGTGCCCCATCATTGGTGTCAGTGGAAGGAATAGTGCCCCATCATCAGTATCAGGGGAAGGAGTAGGTCCTATATCATTGGTTTCAGTGGAAGGAATTGTGCCCCATTGTTGGTGTCAGTGAGAAGAAGTTCCCCATTATTGAAATCAGGGAAAGGAAAAATGCCCCATCTCTGGTGTCAGTGGGAGGAATTGTACCCCCTATTTGGTGTCACTGGAAGTAATAGTGCCCCAAGGGTTGGATATAGGCAGGCAAAGGGCTGCTTCTGGCCCCTGGCCACAGTTTGGAGATTACTGTTCTAGGGGAATGATTTGTTGTAACAACATTACAGAAATTAATGGAGGTGTAATAACATAGCAAATCTGCACCTTTTGAGTTCATACTCAGTTAAAAGTAAACCCGCCGTTAGACATCACTAAACTAGTAACAGGACTGTAAGGTACGCATACATAGTGTGACAGCAGGAAGGTAAAGTCACCTGGTTGCATCCAGGGGGGTAGATATATTTCGCCCAGATTCAGGCTTTACGCCGACTTATACAACTAGGTGGAGAGTTGTATAAGCCCAGCTAAGGCTAGTGGGCTCATGGATGACTCATACCTCTAGGGAGAGTGTGGGGCGTCGTACAGACAGGGAGTTGATGAGACCAGCTGAAACTTGTCAGCTCATTTAGGCCTCTATAAGAACTCCCAGCTTCATTAGATGTTAGCTCATGCCTGGAAGCAGACCTGTGTGGACTTCCTGGAGAGAGTGAACCCTTGTCCGGTGAGACAAAGCCTGTGTGGCTATTTGCTTGGACATTTAAAACCAGGGACTTAGGGACTAGGACAGCACTAGGCTGATCCCAGTTGTTAGTTAGGAAACCTGTATGTTTAGTCAGAGGTCAAGTTGACCAGGATTTAATTTGTTTATGTTTCTTTTGGCTTTGCTGTGTTTTGTCACTGTAAATAGAAAATAAACCGCACCTTTTTTTTGATTTTGAAAACCACAACCTCCGTTTGCTGGGCCTGTTTTTGTGTGGGGAGCCCATCCCGGGGGTCACACACACCCGCTGCCAAGCTAACCCCCTCACAGTTGGTGGAGAACCAGTGGCAGTTTTTTTTTAAGCCAGCATGGAGGAGATACTGAAGCAGCTGGCTCTAGCAAATGCCAATCAACAGCAGACAAATGCAGGTTTGCAAAAGAGCCTTGCAGCTCAACAACAGAACTTCGCAGCCCAGCAGCAAGCTCATCAACAGAGCCTTGCAGCCCAGCAGCAAGCTCACCAACAGAGTCTGGAAGCTCAGCAACAAGCCCAGCAGCAATCTGAGGCCCGCTTCATAGACCTGTTACAGAAGCAAGAGCAGAGACTACAACAAATGGAAGCAGTAATGCAGCAACGTCCGCAGACCAGTGAGGAAAGCCGTCCCACTAATACCGCGTCCTTTGGGGTGAGTCGTTTATTGACAAAAATGACTGGAGAGGATGATCCAGAGGTATTTTTGACCACATTTGAAAGGACTGCTGAAAGAGAAAAGTGGCCTGAGGAGCAGTGGGCTGGACTGGTGGCTCCTCTGTTAACTGGTGAATCGCAGAAGGCTTACTATGACCTAGAGCCTGACCAAGCAAAAGACTATGTGATGCTAAAAGCTGAAATATTGGCAAGGCTGGGTGTCACCCAGGCTGTCCGGGCTCAGCGTGTGCATAACTGGACTTTCCAGCTTGGAAAACCCCCCAGGTCTCAAATGTATGATCTCATTCACCTGAGCAGAAAGTGGCTACAGCCAGAGACTTTGTCCGCACCAAAGATTGTGGAACGTGTTGTAATGGATCGGTTTTTGAGAGCTCTTCCTACTGCCATCCAAAAGTGGGTAAGCCATGGAGACCCAGAGACGGCCGATGGTCTTGTGGATCGTGTGGAGAAATACTTGGCTACAGAGAACCTGACGGCCTCTTCCAGAGACACTCGGACTTTCCACCCTAAGACCAGACCATCCCCAGGGGCGGATAAGAGGATTCCAAGGGGTGAGGGTGGAGAGAGTGAGAGGGTGGGAGCTCTACCCCAAGTTTGGCGAGAACAGCCTGGGAAATCAGCGGCTCAAGAGGCGGCAAGAAGGATCGTTTGCTACCGCTGCCGGCAAGCGGGACATATTGCAGCCAATTGCCCGGTTGTGGAGGAACCCATGCAGTGTGACTTTCTGATGGGCTGACGTCAGTCGCTGTGTGCGACAGTCGCATGCACTGCCATTCGAGGAACTGAGAAACATTTATGCAAAATGTGTGTTAATGGTAGAAATGTTGTGGTATTGCTGGATTCAGGTAGCCTTGTGACCCTGATAAAGGCTGAGTTAGTTAAAACAGAGGTCTCTGGGAATAGCAAGGTAGCTGTTATTTGTGTGCATGGGGACACCCGAGAGTATCCAGTGACTACAGTGTGTTTCGAGACCCCCAAAGGTACCCTCTCTCATCCAGTGGGCTTAGTATCTCAGTTACCGCATGACGCCATTGTGGGAAGGGATTTTCCGAAGTTCTGGGAACTGTGGGATGATCCTGAGCCCCCCACTGGTGCCCCTATGTACCAGGAATGGGATAGCCAGAACTCCCCTGAGAGTGGTGAGGACTCTCCGGAATTTCCCTTATCAGTATTGGCAGGGGAGACTCAAGAAACTGGAGAGGAGCCCACCTCCTCAGACGAAAACCTACCGTCTGTGGAGTTTTCTGATCTTGAGGTTCACAGGGAAAACTTTGCCACAGAACAGTTGAAAGACCCCGCCCTAATAAAGGCACGGGAAAACGTAGTGAAAATAGATGGCGAGTTAGTGAACCCAGATAATACCTGCACTTACCCATACTTCAGCGTAGAGAAGGACCTACTGTATCGGGTGGCAAAAAGGGCAGAAGAAACCGTTGAGCAGCTTGTGGTGCCCAAACCTTACAGGAAGTTGGTGTTGGAGTTGGCCCATGGGCACATTCTTGGAGGTCATCTGGGGACAGAGAAAACCCGAGAGAGGGTATTACAGAGATTCTATTGGCCGGGGGTGATGAAGGACATAGAAAATTATTGTTCCTCCTGCCCTGTGTGTCAGAGGTCGGCCCCGATGCCACATTTCCGTAGCCCGCTGGTCCCTCTACCCATCATTGAGGTCCCGTTTGAGAGGATCGCCATGGATTTGGTAGGTCCTATAATCAAGTCCGCTAGGGGGCACCAGTACATATTAGTTATAATGGACTATGCCACCCGTTATCCAGAAGCGATCCCTCTCCGAAATACCTCGGCCAAAACCATAGCCAAAGAGCTATCTCTTGTGTTTAGCCGGGTGGGTATTTGTAGAGAACTGCTTACGGACCAAGGTACACCCTTTATGTCCCGGGTTATGAAGGAGCTGTGTAAATTGTTCAAAGTGACGCAATTACGTACATCTGTGTATCACCCCCAAACCGATGGGCTGGTTGAAAGATTCAACAAAACCCTAAAGCAAATGTTGAAGAAAGTGGTGGATAGAGATGGAAAGGATTGGGACTGTCTACTTCCTTATCTGATGTTTGCTATTAGGGAGGTGCCCCAATCCTCTACGAGATTCTCCCCCTTTGAGTTACTGTATGGGAGACACCCAAGAGGGCTGTTGGATATTGCCAAGGAAACTTGGGAAAGTGAGAGTTCTCCCCACAGGAGTGTGATTGAGCATGTCGCCCTGATGCAAGACCGAATTGCACAGGTAATGCCCATCGTGAAGGAACATTTGGCCCAAGCGCAGTTAGCACAGCAGAGAGTGTACAACCGTGGAGCCAAGACCCGTACCTTTTCCCCGGGGGATAGGATACTGGTACTTGTCCCTACGGTTGAAAGTAAATTCCTTGCCAAATGGCAAGGCCCCTACGAGATAATGGAAAAAGTGAGCGAAGTGAATTACAAGGTCAGACAACCAGGAAGGCGAAAGCCCGAACAGATCTATCACGTTAATCTGTTGAAAGCCTGGAGGGATAGAGAGTCCCTAGTCGCAGACACTTGGTCACCAGCTCAAACTGGTTGCGTGATTCCTGAGGTTGGAATAGCAGCCACCTTGTCACAACCCCAACAACAGGAGGTTAAGGAGTTTGTGCTTCGCAACAAGGAGGTATTCTCTGAGCTGCCGGGACAAACATCTGGGGTAGAGCATGACATCATTACCCCGCCCGGTGAAAGGGTGAAGTTAAAACCCTATCGGATCCCAGAGGCCCGACGGGAGGCAATACGGGAGGAAGTACAGAAAATGCTGAACTTAGGGGTGATAGAGGAGTCCCAAAGTGATTGGTCTAGTCCCATTGTGTTGGTGCCTAAACCGGATGGGAGCTGGCGATTTTGTAACGATTTTCGTCAGTTGAACAAAGTTACAAAATTTGACACCTACCCCATGCCACGTATAGATGAGTTGATCGACCGGCTGGGAACAGCCCGATACATGACGACTCTTGACCTCACAAAAGGGTATTGGCAAATCCCCCTGGCCAAATTGGCCAAAGAGAAAACCGCATTTGTAACCCCAGACGGGGCGTTCCAATATAAAAGAATGCCGTTCGGGTTACAGAATGCGCCGGCCACATTCCAGCAGAAAATGGACCAGATGCTGAGGCCCCATCGGAAGTATGCTGCGGCTTACCTGGATGACGTAATTGTCCATAGCACAGATTGGGCCTCACATCTGCCAAAAGTGCAAGCAGTCCTGGACTCTGTTCGGGAAGCGGGGTTTACGGCTAACCCCAAGAAGTGTACCATTGGGCAGGAGGAGGCCAAATATCTTGGGTACACCATTGGGAGGGGAGTAATAAAACCCCAACTCAACAAAGTCGAGGCCATCCAGAGTTGGCCACGTCCCAACAGCAAGAAGCAGGTACGAGCCTTTCTGGGAATCGCTGGGTATTATCGGCGATTCATTCCCCACTTTGCCTCTAAGGCTGTGCCCCTAACCAACCTAACGAAGGGGAAAGGGTCGATCATGATTAAATGGACCCCCGAGGCTGAGGCAGCATTCCAATTCTTGAAACAAGCCTTATGTAGCCAGCCAGTGTTGTACTCACCCGACTTCTCTAAAGACTTTGTCGTACAAAGTGATGCGTCAGATGTGGGGTTAGGAGCAGTATTGTCCCAGGTCTGGAACGGGGAAGAGCACCCAGTCATTTACCTCAGCAGGAAGTTGAAGTCCCATGAGGTAAATTACGCCACCGTTGAAAAGGAGTGTTTAGCGGTGAAGTGGGCTCTAGATTCCCTTCGGTACTACCTGCTAGGTAGGCACTTTGACATGGTTACGGATCACGCTCCGTTAAAGTGGATGGCTCAAAACAAGGAAACAAATAGAAGAGTGAATAGGTGGTTCCTGGCCCTCCAGGAATTCAACTTCACAGTAAAGCATCGCCCTGGCGTTCAAATGGGGAATGTGGATGCTTTGTCTCGAGTACATGAATGCCTGATTGCTGGTGTTCCAACCCCGAGGTTAAAACAAGAGGGGGGGGTATGTGACAGCAGGAAGGTAAAGTCACCTGGTTGCATCCAGGGGGGTAGATATATTTCGCCCAGATTCAGGCTTTACGCCGACTTATACAACTAGGTGGAGAGTTGTATAAGCCCAGCTAAGGCTAGTGGGCTCATGGATGACTCATACCTCTAGGGAGAGTGTGGGGCGTCGTACAGACAGGGAGTTGATGAGACCAGCTGAAACTTGTCAGCTCATTTAGGCCTCTATAAGAACTCCCAGCTTCATTAGATGTTAGCTCATGCCTGGAAGCAGACCTGTGTGGACTTCCTGGAGAGAGTGAACCCTTGTCCGGTGAGACAAAGCCTGTGTGGCTATTTGCTTGGACATTTAAAACCAGGGACTTAGGGACTAGGACAGCACTAGGCTGATCCCAGTTGTTAGTTAGGAAACCTGTATGTTTAGTCAGAGGTCAAGTTGACCAGGATTTAATTTGTTTATGTTTCTTTTGGCTTTGCTGTGTTTTGTCACTGTAAATAGAAAATAAACCGCACCTTTTTTTTGATTTTGAAAACCACAACCTCCGTTTGCTGGGCCTGTTTTTGTGTGGGGAGCCCATCCCGGGGGTCACACACACCCGCTGCCAAGCTAACCCCCTCACAATAGGTGCCTTCAAACAAATCTACATAGCTTTATGTACACCATGGAAGTCCCGAGAACCCTGGGGGACAACTGTGCATATCTCAGCTGCAGCTCTGGAAGTTATGGCTTGATGTGCACTTTCCCACCTCTTGTTTTTTGCTATTAGTCATTGAGCCACCCTTAATATTTTGGGGTCAACAGTCAGGTGTGGGAGGCAAGAGAAAATAGCTTAATTTTTAGAACTGAAGTTGAGATTTGCATACATGAGCACCTCAGATTATGAGCTAGAAGATATCTAGCAGTATTTGCAGGCATCCTAATACAGGTGATACTCGAAAACCTTTTAAGTTGCATTTGTGAAATAAATGAACTTTTGCACGATATTCTAATTTTTCGAGTATCACCTGTATATAAAGTGCATTTTATAGTCCTGTAAGTATTCAAGGGATGTTAATCTAACAAAAAGTTGACTTTAATTATATTTGTGTATGGGCATTTTTATCTTTGCTTTACCCTTTTTTAAAGGAATGCATGTAAAACATCACAGTTGGATAATGCATCCACGTTGTGAAAGAACCAATTTCCATGTAGGGATTACAGAATTAACTCTGTTTAGCTTGTAGACAGGTTGCCTACAGAAGTGTTGGTTTTAGTTAGTGGCTGGGGGGGAAGAGTTAATATGTGTGCTGCTGTTGCCGGGTCTTTGTGGATTCAGCCTACCCACGGTTATATAAAAAAGGGGGGAGAGCTGTGTTTGGGACACTCTAAGCAGGACATGTTGTGACTACTGTGGAGGACTGCTGTGCTTTTAAGTCCTTTGGAGGCACCAAGAATCCAGAGATCAGCTAACACTTGGAGGATGCCTAAATGAACTACTACCGGGGGGCGTGGCCGCGGCATGAGAGAGTGAGGACATGCTCTCCCTGAGCTCCTTGTGACCGGCGCTTCTATACAGCCCGAACGGCGGCATCCCTGGGGGGATTCGCTCATAAAAATATGCCATCAAAGCGCAAACCTTCTCCGCAGCCTCAGTGGACACCCCGGGGCTGGGCTGGATCACTGGATGACTTCTTTGGAACCCGCAAAGACACGGCAAGTACATCCAAGATGGCGCCCGGCGCCCATGCTGCTAGTGCTGCCTCCCCCATCAGCTTCCCAAACATGCCTGTGTCTGCTCTACCTTCCTCCCCCTCTCCCTCCGGCTCTGAAAGCATTGAAGAGCCCGCAAATGGAGGTGATCCGTGGGAGGATAAGGACATCCACTCACACATACTCTCTCTCCCCACTAAGGCTGGGTTCACACTAGTGCGACACGACAGCCGTCCTACTTTGGATCCGACTTTGCCCCGCGACATGAAGCCGACATATGTCCGACTTTCAATGAACGGGGATCCGACTTGGATCCCCGCCAGTAGCAGGCACTGTGTTTGGTATGAATCTTGAGGGGGAACTCCACGCCAAATTTTAAATTAAAAAAAAAACTGCATGGGTTCCCCCTTCAGGAGCATACCAGGCCCTTAGGTCTGGTCTGGATTTTAAGGGGAACCCCTACGCCGAAAAAACAGCATGGGGGTCCCCCCAAAATCCAAACCAGACCTAGGGGTAGGGGGTTCTCCTTCAAATCCAGACCAGACCCAAGGGCCTGGTATGCTCCTGGAGGGGGAACCCATGCCGGTTTTTAATTTAAAATTTGGCCTGGAGTTCCCCCTCAAGATTCATAGCAAACACAGTGCCTGGTGTTGGCGGGGATCCAAGTCGGATCCCCGTTCATTGAAAGTCGGACATATGTCGGCTTCATGTTGCGGGGCAAAGTCGGATCCAAAGTAGGACGGCTGTCGTGTCGCACTAGTGTGAACCCAGCTTTAGAGCGGTTTGCTAATAAGGTGAAGGCCCTGAGATAGGACATTAAGGACTTGCAAGTAGATACAGCACACTTGGGGGGTAGAGTGGAGACCCTGGAAGCACAGTGGGAAGAAACTACTCCCACACTGCAGGCTCTCACTGATCATTGTAAAAGGCAGGATCGCAGGCTTGAGGCCCTGCTTGATCAAATGGATGATTTTGAGAACAGGAGCCGCAGGGTCAACATTCGCATTAGTGGCCTGCCTGAGGCGACAGGCCCGAGAGACATTATCCCCAACCTGCAAGGGGTCTTTAAGCAAATACTGGGCCGCCAAGCACCCGACTTCATTGAAATAGACCGGGCTCACAGAGCCCTACGCCCCCCCTCTGATGATTCTGATAAGCCTAGAGACATTATCTGTAAACTACACAAGTACTCGCTTAAGGAACGCATCATGAATCAAGTGAGAGGGGTCAGACATGTGGACTTTGATGGAGCCAAGTTAACCTTCTTTCCGGATCTCTCTAGGCGCACGCTGATGCAACATCGTGCTCTTAAGCCGCTACTGGAGTCCATGCAGGATGCCCAATTACCTTACCGGTGGGGCTTTCCATTCAGCCTCTCCGCTACCAAGGATGGCCAGACGCATACTCTCCGTAACAAAGGTGATCTACCCCATTTCCTGGAGTCCCTAGGATTGCCTCAAGTGGACATTCCGGATTGGAGGACATCGCCTGACATACCTCTTCCCACCCGCTCTGAACAGTGGCTCCCAGGCCGTCGCCGCAAGCGCCGCTGTGGCCCCAGGCGGGCCCCCCTGGACACACTCTGCTTCCTTACTCCCCAAGGGAGGAGGCGTGAGCTGCTGCATTTTCTACTGATGACTCCTGAGACGTTTTCAGTTGTTTCCTGAACCCCCCCCCTAGATGCCATGTCAATGTTCTCCCCTGTATTTAGGGGTAGATTTCACACCTCCTACTGTCCGCGGGTCACCTAACGGACTCGCTCCCTGTGCCTTGTCACTTTTCCCCCCATAGGTCAACTCCCTGGAGTTATGCCCCCTTTTTGGGGACTGCCTCTGCTCGCTGGCCTCCGCCGTCTCCCAGTCTTGGGAGGGGGGTGGTGGCTCCCGACCAGTGGCACAGTTGTACTATGTTGCGCCCTTTGGGCCTCTTGTTTTTTCTTGTTTATATGTTCTTGTTCTCAATGTTTTTTGTTTTTCACATCTGCTATAATTGTAATTCGTTTTTTAGGCTCCTGCACGTGCTCAATGTGCTCCGCGTGCTCCTGGCTGCTGGCTGGGGTGTGCGGTGGGTCCCTTCTTCCTCCCGTCACCGGTTGGGTGGCTCCACTCCCTGATTTCCTACCATGGCTGCCTTGAAAGTTGTATCCTACAATGTGCGTGGTCTGGGCTCCCCGTCAAAACGCAGTAAGTTGTGGCTTGAGATGAAACGCATGGGGGCACACATCCTTTTTTTGCAGGAAACGCATTTTTGCACTGACTCGGTCCCCCGCCTTCCCACACACCTGTACACTTCTTGGTTCCTCAGTAACTTCCCTCATCCTAAATCAGGGGGGGTTGCCATAGCAGTACACAAACATTGTCCCTTTGTCATGACGGATCAATTGCTTGACCCAGAGGGACGATTTGTGTTTGTTAAAGGTACCATTAACAACCGTAAATTTACCTTTGCCGCTGTGTATGCCCCGAATAGCGGACAGATTACCTTCATGGACTCTGTCTTGGAATCCTTGTCTACCTTCCGGGAAGGCCAGCTCATCCTGGGGGGAGACTTCAATGTCAGCCCTGACCCATGCATAGACACGTCCTCGGGCAGTTCAAAGCACTCATTCGCCTTTCTGAAACATTTCAGAAAATCCCTGCAGGCACACCATTTGGTGGACTGCTGGAGACTGCTTCACCCGACTGACAGGGACTACAGCTATTTCTCGGCCACGCACAATGTCTATACCCGTATAGACCTTTTGATGATGGAGCAGTTCTCCCTTGATTCTCTGTCTGGGGCCTCCATTGGGTCCATTACCATTTCTGACCATGCACCGGTTTCCATTTCCCTGCCTCCCCTATCGGTGGAGGCACGGACATGGACCTAGCAATTGAACAATGGCATCCTGGATGATGCGGTTGCTCAAAAAAAGGTTTCAGACACCATTTCCCTGTATTTCGCAGAAAATAAGCCAGGAGAGGTGGGCATGGGATCCATTTGGGAAGGCCATCAGGCAGTGGTTCGGGGGGGGAGCTGATATCCCAAGGGGTGAGACTGAAAAAAGCTAGAGAGGGTGAATTACAGACCCTTTTGGCCAAAATTCGTGCGGCAGAAATGACGCATAAGAAAAATGTCACCCCGGTAATGGCGGCAGAACTACACTCCCTTCGCCAGGAATTAGCTACATTAGTTGACACTAAAATTAAGGCGCGTTTACGACACATGGCACACAAATTTTACGAATTCGGTAATAAATGTGGGAGGATGCTGGCTAGAGCCCTGAAGAGTCAACGTGCTTCTGGCCACGTGCATAAACTTGCTTCGGCGACGGGGAAACCGGTTGTCCACTCCTCCAAAATAGCTGCTGCATTCAAGGATTTTTGTGCTCAGTTGTACCATCTCCCAGATACATTGCCCGGCTCCTCAGAACCCCAACGGGTGGCCCGAGTTCTCCAATACCTCACAGATGCGCAGTCCCCACAGCTGGAAGCCTCAGTTGGCGAGCAGCTGGATGCCCCTATTGCCTTATCGGAGATTCAGGCGGTGGTGAAGGACCTTCCCAATGGGAAAAGCCCTGGCCCAGACGGCTATACCAATGCCTACTATAAGAAATATGCGGAGGTGCTGTCTGGCCCCATGTGTGCTTACTTTACAGCCCTGGCAATGCCCTCTGAGGCGCTAATGGCACACATCACCGTCCTACCAAAGGAGGGGAAAGATCACTCCTTGCCGGGGAGCTATAGGCCTCTATCACTTTTAAACACAGATATTGGCGAAAATTTTGGCCAATAGACTTGAGCCGATCCTACCGACAGTTATCCACCCTGACCAAATGGGATTCATTATGGGCAGAGAGGCCAGGGACAATGCCAATGGGGCGCTCCAACTGATACATTGGGTCGAATCGCAGGCGACGACACACCCTTGTCTCTTGCTTTCCATTGATGCCGAGAAGGAATTTGACAGGGTGGATTGGACGTACATGAGAACAGTATCCTCCCTGTATAGCTCCCCGTCCGCCAGAGTAAAGGTGAATGGGCTTCTGACGCCTTCCCGATTAGCAATGGGACACGACAGGGTTGTCCGCTGTCCCCCCTCGTGTTTGCTCTAACACTCGAACCACTGCTTAATAGGATTCGCCTTAATAATAATATTAAAGGTTTTACGGTAGGCCCGACAGAACATGAACTGTCCGCCTATTCAGATGATGTTTTATTCTATGTTTCCGAACCCCTAATTTCGCAACCTAACATTATGGCAGAGTTGAAGGAATTTAACCTACTGTCCAACTTTAAGATAAACTATGCCAAGTCGGAGATCCTGTCCCTGAATATCCCCCCAGGGTTACGCACTCAGTTGCCATCGGCCTTCTCTTTCACCTGGTGCCCAACATCTCTGAAATACTTGGGGATCCATCTGCCCACAGACTGCTCTCGGCTCTATGACTATAATTTTGCGCCACTGCTCTCCGCTGTTAGAGTGGATTTGAAAAGATGGGACAAAGCTGCATTTTCGTGGATGGGCCGAGTCAGTGTTCTAAAAATGAATGTGTTACCTTGTATATCCACTTGTCCCCCGCCCACTGTCAATTGACGGCGGGCGGAGGATACTCTCGTTCTGGGAGGACGCCTTAGACGTCCTCCCTTTAAAACGAGCTAGGAGGCGCGCGCTCGCCGCCAGCGGCGCGCCCCCGCCGCGTTCACAAGGCCCCGGTGCGCGTGCCCGGCGGCCGCGATTGCCGCCGGGCACCCGCGATTGCCCGGGAAACGAGCAGGAAAGTGGATCTCTGTGTGTAAACACAGAGATCCACGTCCTGTGAGGGAGAGGGGACCGATGGTGTGTCCCTTGTACATAGGGACAACCATCGGTCACCACCCCCAGTCAGTCCCCTCCCCCCACAGTAAGAACACATTGAGGGAACATATTTAACCCCTTCCCGCCCCCTAGTGGTTAACCCCTTCCCTGCCAATCACATTTATACAGTAATCAATGCATTTTTATAGCAGGGATCGCTGTATAAACGTGAATGGTCCCAAAAATGTGTCAAAAGTGTCCGATGTGTCCGCCGCAATATCGCAGTCACAATAAAAAATCGCAGATCGCCGCCATTACTAATAAAAAAATAAAAATGCTATAAATCTATCCCCTATTTTGTACACGCTATAACTTTTGCGCAAACCAATCAATACGCGCTTATTGCGATTTTTTTTTTTTTACCAAAAATATGTAGAAGAATATGTATCGGCCTAAACTGAGGAAAATGTTATTTAAAAAAAAAATGGGTATTTATTATAGCAAAAAGTAAAAAATAGTGTTTTTTTTCCAAACTGGACGCTCTTCTTTTGTTTATAGCGCAAAAAATAAAAACCGCAGAGGTGATCAAATACCACCAAAAGAAAGCTCTATTTGTGGGAAAAAAAGGACACAAATTTCGTTTGGGAGCCACGTCGCACGACCGCGCAATTGTCATTCAAAGTGTGACAGCGCTGAAAGCTGAAAAATGGCTTGGGCAGGAAGGGGGTTTTCGTGCACAGTAGAGAAGTGGATATTGTTTGCCCTGCAGATGGTGCCGATCGCGTTACCCAGGGCCTTTTTCTCAACCCTCAATAGCTTATTTATTCAGTATATCTGGAGTGGGAAATGCCCACGGCTGGCACTCCGCACATTACAGCACCCTAGGTCGGGGGGAGGAATGGGGGTCCCAGTGGTCCGTAGATACTATGAGGCTATAGCCCTACAGCGCATTTTGTTTTGGCACCATAGTGTCCACCACAAACTGTGGGTGCCCCTGGACAAGTTCCTGGTGGGGCATAATCTGTCCCGCGCCCCGTGGGTTCCTTGGGAGAGTAGGGGCCTCTCAGCACTGGTCTGTCCGTTGGCCGCTCATGCCTTGGCAACTGGTATGCCTTGAACAAAGGGGGGATGCTCGCTCCTACGACTTCCCTCTTGGCACCCCTTGGCGGCTTCCCCTGGTTTGCTCCTGGGGAACACCCATCCTTCTTTCGGACCTGGGCGGCAGACGGAGAGTCCAGATGTGGCAGATTTGTACAGGACCATGGCCTGCTGCCTCTGGTCAGTCTAAGGGAACAATACGGCCATTTCCCCATGGATGATTGGCATTACCGACAACTCCAGCACTTCCTCACCAGCCTACCCCAAGGGGTTCGATCGCCTACCCTAGCCTCTCCCTTTGAACGACTATGTATGTCGACTTCTGCTATCCCCCACGCCATATCAGTGCTGTATAACTTGCTACAATCCCTACATACTGAAGGGAAACCGGGGTTCATTTGGGAATGGGAGAGGGACCTTCAGCACGTCTTTACCGAGCCTCAGCTGGACCACATGTATAGACACATTCGAGCACGGTTGATACGAGAATGCAGGAGAATAGCTATAAAGTCCTGACCAGGTGGTATAGGGTACCCTCCAAACTCACCAAGATCTATCCTTCTCTCCCAGATGCGTGTTGGAGAGGTTGTGGCCACAGGGGCACTTTCCTCCACATTTGGTGGGAATGCCCCAGAATACAACCCTTCTGGCAAGATGTCCATGCACAGATTAAGCTCATTCTAGACGTAGAGCTACCAGATTCCCCGTTGGAATCTTTGCTACACTTCCCCACTATTCCCATCAGCCAGTATCGCAAGTCCATATTGCCCCATCTGCTCAACGTGGCCCGTCGGTTAATTCCGATTCATTGGAAGACGCCACAGGTACCTACCCGTTCTAAATGGGTGGCATTGGTAAATAAAATTATGGCTGCCGAGGAGTGGATGGCGCAGCATAAAGTCAAGTATGAAAAGTTCTACTCCACTTGGGCCACCTGGATACATTGTGCAAGACCGGATGGGCTGACTAAACCAGGACCCTCACCGGACTCGGCCACCTCGGGTAATGGGGCCGAACAGGTGAGAACCCGAGTTGCTGGAGGTTCAGGAGTGGAGGAGAGATAGAGCCTCGCGAGATTTGCTACAGTTTATACTTTGCATAGTGCAAATAGCGGATGTTCTTTTTCTTTTTGTCCCCAGTTTATTGTTCTTGTATTATTTCTCCCTCCTTAATTTGAGTTTCTCTCTCTACTCCCCCATTGTATATGGGCCCGATACCCAGTGGTTCGATCTGATTTCTATGATTGATTGGAGGCATTTGCCCTCCACAGGTGTGTGCCTGACAGGGGTGACCCACTGCTGAGCAAATTTATAACATGGGTACAATATGTTAATAATCATTCCCCCAGATGTGTCTCCTGAATTGGGTATGTCCCTGGATTGTTCCTACTCTTGCTACTCTTATACTGAATATGTGTACCCGGTATACGGCCCGATATGCTATGTGATGTCCTTGTCTTCCTCTTTCTGTGCTATGTTGAAAGTCTATTTGTCTGATTATTTGAAAATTTTCTAAATAAAGATTACATAAAAAAATAATGAACTACTACCTTTCTGGGGATATGCCTGGACAGCCAGCTAGGCATAGATAGGGTTTTTCTAAAGCCAATGTTCATCATGGACTGTAATGCTGAAAGACAAAAGTAAAGTGGCATCAACTGTTCTGAGCCTGGTCTGATGTATTTCAAAAGGGTATTTTAAAGGGGCGCATGTTAGTTCAAAAGAACTTGGGTAAAGCACATATGGGGTGTGAAGTAAAGTCACTACCAGAGGTATACTCAGCAGGACAGGCAATGTAGTTGCTATGGGTAACCAAGGACTAGAGCAAGGTATATCGCAGCCAGTCGTGAAGAGTGGTACCTGGTATAGGTGACAGGTCCTCTGGTAGCGAGGGGGGGTCGATGTTCTGGCTCCCTTCCCAGTGGTTGGTTTCCCATAGCAACCAGCACCGAACATGCGTTACAGAGATCCATGACCCTTTTACATGGTACAAGAGTGAAGGAGTTAAATGCACGCATGAGGTCAGCAGGACCCAATTCTGTCACTGGGAGTGGGGTGGCAGAGGTACCCTGGACTGGTGGAGAGGGCATGGGCTCAGCAGTGTCACTTGTAATTCCAACATACATCAAGCCAAGGTGTGAAGAGACACAAAAACAACATGTTTCAGAGGAACTCTGTACTTTTATAACTGCACACAATGACATGGCACATCTCTAAGTCGAGGAACTGCCGTAATGTTAGATTCTCGCTTGACCGCAGTTCATGGCAAAAGGTACCCCCATGTGCAGGGCGAGTGTCCCCACCCACAAGCTACCTTCTAAGTGAAGCTCATTTTTAGTGTACCACTAACATTGTGAATGGTTGTATGCAGACAAACCCAAAAGTCACACCACAGGCAATCATATGCATGTCTTGAATATGACCATTTCACACTAGTTTCTCTAGTATATGTTAAATATTCTAGTAAAGCTATGATTACAAATCGGCTTTGCTGAGTTTTAATTGTTCTTCCCTCAGAAGGGTGACCTATTTACAATTTACTATTCAGAACACTGAATGTATAGAAAGATGGTTTGAACTATCAGATTTTCCGTATGGGTGAAGAGTAGGAAAGCGGCAACAATTGTTGCTTGTCCATTACATGTGTTATGAAGAATGCTTGACATTTTCATCATCAGAGCAAATGCTGTTTGAGTCATATGGTATTAAGGACGATGCTTCTTATACAAAAATCTATTGTTTTGCAGATGGACTATGCCATTCGTTATCTCATTACTTCCTATTTATTTCATATCCTAAAAAAATGTCACGTTATTAATGAGATAATAACAATGACAATATTTCTGGTACATTATGAGTAGAAGTTTCATGACAAGTGTATGACAGCCAATTCAAAAATTAAATGTCACAGTTAAATATACATCAGTGCTTTGCCCGAAAATGTATTTATGTACACATAGTACAAGAATAAGAAAGGAACGTAAAGAATTCTCTTCTGATCACCTAAATTAAATAAAAAATTGCACCTCTGCTGAGATATACTGTACAATATGCCCTACTGATAAACTTATACACATATTGAGGTTATATTACATATTAAAACGTATAAATGCAGTCTCCATGCATTTGTAGCTTTGTTACTGTTACATCTTTTACATGAAGCTATGATTTTTAACTCACTTTTTTCCTTTATATTTAATACTCTTCCTGTTCTAAATGGTGTTTCTGGCTGACAGTTTTAGCAAATCTGCCTTGTCTGATGGATCATTCATTAAAGTGCATCTATAGCCCAAAAGTTTTTTTTATTTTTGGATAGCGTAGGATAGGAATAGAACCTCTGCAATCACCGTCCAAAGTTTTTTTTTTTTTGCAGAGAGATCACATCACAAAGACAAGTGCAACGTTTTAGAGTCACGCAGGACCCCTTCATCAGGCATGACCCAACGTAGGGGTCCTGCGCAACTCTGAAACGTTGCACTTGGCTTTGTGATGTGATCTCTCTGCAAAAAAAACCTTTGGATGGTGATTGTAGATCCTTAGTGTGCTGGTGAATAAGTACACTTTCTTGATGTCTCCAGTATGCAGCTGGTAAATGCTGCAGCACCCGCCATTATTGAGCCTTGTTTTCCAGGAACGTGTGCGATAGGAATATAGACGAGGATTTGAACCTCTGTCATGTTTTTTATTGCTGTCTGGGCCCCCACTAGGTAGATTTCCCTTCTCTTATTATCTTGGTGACCTGTGTCACCAAATCAGAAAGTGACTGGAAATACAAAATTGTACAGTTGTCACCAGAACATAAGCAGTGAGGGAAAAACTTTGAATGTGAATATCTGTTCCGTTGATAACAGTCTAAAAGGGCAGGGGCATAGCCAAAAATCACAGGACTCTAACAAAAATGTAACTTTTTGAAACTTTTTTTGCGGTACCCAGCATTGCTGGCCATTGGATAATACTGCATCCCATATAGCAACAGCTCTACTACTACACCCCTGATAACTGTCTCTTATTACATTGCTGCCTCTGTTATACACTGGTGGTCAGTGCAATTAGGGACCTGTTAAACATTGGCAGTAAGCTCAAACAAAGCCCTGTTAGTACCTTGGTGATTACTGGAAACATGGCCTCGATATACCTTATACCATTGCAAAAGAGATTGACCTGCGGCATGTTTTTCTCAATGCAAACCTGTCAGTGTTGTGTGTTGGTGGTCAATACATGCCCCCGTTTTACATTGGTAGCCAATGTAATTGTAGCCCTGTCGTAACTGATGTTCAGTATAGTTCATCAGTGGTTACAGCAAACATGCCACTGTTGAACGTTGGTGGACAATGCAAACATGTTCTCGTCATAAGTTGTCGGTCAGTTTAAACATGTTGGTGTTGACAGTTAGTGCTCAGTGCAACCACAGACCTGTCATAGTTGGTGGTCCAGGCAAAAGTATTCTTGTCATACCTTGGGGATATATGCAAATGTAACCAGGTTGTCAGTGGTCAGTGCAAATTAAGGCCCTGTTGAAGTTATTTGTCATTATTAAGATAGCTCTGGGGGTTATTTACAAAAGGCAAATCCACTTTGCACTACAAGTGCAAACTACAAGTGCAAAGTGCACTTGAAATTGCACTGAAAGTGCACTTGGAAGTGCAGTCGCTGTAAATCTGAGGGGTAGATCTGAAATGAGGGGAAGCTCTGCTGATTTTATCATCCAATCATGTGCAAGCTAAAATGCTGTTTTTTATTTTCCTTGCATGTCCCCCTCGGATCTACAGCAACTGCACTTTCAGTGCAATTTCAAGTGCACTTTGCACCTGTAGTGCAAAGTGGATTTCCCTTTCGTAAATATCCCCCTCTGTCTTACATTTTTGCTCAGTTTCAAAGTGCAAAAATGCCCCGTGCTATTGTAAATTGGCAGTTATTGCAAATGTAGCCTTAGGCTGGGTTTACACTGGAGAACGCAGCGGCTCACAGCAGTAGTCCAGTGCGTCTACATTCACTGTTTTAGGTCTGATTTCAGCCCAAATTTTTTGCTAAATTCGGACCTCAAATGGACCAAAAGACGCACAGGACTCCTGTGCAATTCACATCGGAGCCAATTCGGAGAAGTGTGGAAAAAAAGCTCTGTGCCCAAGTAGCCACTGTTATCCCCTGGACCACCTGAAACTATATTGGCCCGAACGGGTAGGCCAATCTGTGAAAAAGACATCCACTTTTCTCAGGCCTGGCCCGGTCACTATTTTGATAGCAACAGGGAGAGAGGATACCTAAGCTTAAGCTGGGTAAACTCTAGTAGAATTTTGTGAGACATTGTTGCAAGAAAGCTGCAAGAACATTGTTTCATTTTTCTAGTCATTAGTGGAGTCAAATCGACATTCATTTTCGACCACAGTGAAGTGAAAATTCAAAAGAACTGGATTTCTAACATTGTATGTGGTTTTCATAATCTTCAATTACTTTTTAATGATGTAGCGCCCTCCTCTCTCCCCTCTTTCTCTTCAGCTCGTCTGTCTCTTGTCTAGGGGTATCTTTCAGAGGGGAAGGGAGCGGGGACACCACGCCTGGCCTTCACCACAGGTGTCAGTGTGATATAAGAAAAGTTATTTTACCTTTGGGTCAGTGTTGTGCACCTGGAGCCTCCACCGAGAGTTAACTTGAACAATGTCTGTCAGGAAATGAGCCCCACACCATTAAAGTTCAACACTCCTTTATTCTTCTTGAATGAACACAATCAGTTGAACTCCCTTGGTAGAAACAGAACAGAAAAGGAGGTGTGGATGCGAGTAGGCCCAGACACAATGTGTTCTCCACTTTCCTCCCTGAAAGTGGGCTGCGGTCTCTGAGCGAGGGGGGATTTCCTTCCAGGCGGTCTCCGATGAGAGACTCACCCGTCACTGGCAATCTGCTGCACCAGGTCTTCGAGTGAGGAGCTCCCCCCGGTCCATTACGCCTTCCGGATTCGGGTACCCACTCCCGGGGTTCCCTAGGATCTCCTTCCCTCACGGAACTCAGTGTTGGGCACTGAGCTCCAGACCTCTATCTGAGTACCTCACCCCAGGCCAAAGGTGCCTGGGATGGAACACGACCTCCGGCTGTCCTCTAGGCCTAGGCCCGCCTAGAGAACCATCACGAACCACCGTCCACAGGCTGAAGGTGCCTGGGACTCCACCCCCTGACAAAGATGGCCGGCCCCTTTATACCCTTTCCCAGCAAGCACGGCGGGTTCCCCGCCCCACCATACCGCTGCCGAGGGAGGACAAAAAGGAAGCGCGACACACAGCAATGATTCAACCCCAACCCAGAGCGACAGCGCCACCTGCTGGGCTGCAGGGAATTACACATCACTAATGTCTCTGCCAAGTTCAAATTTACACCCGGGAAAGTACATACCTGCTACACTCTCCCCCTGGTGGTTTGACACTGGTCCCCAGTGTCTGGAGTAAATCATGCCCTCAACGGCTGACATAATCCAATCCAGAGACAATTGTACAAAAAATAAAACTTTTAGAAAAAACTACCCAACTAAAACATTGTGTCTGAGCCCTGTAATAAAAAGGGAATACAGAAAGAATAAAAACAACAGCATTAAACCATACTTCGAATCACATATTCACATTTTACTTTTCCCACCCATCCTGACTAAGAACCACCCCATACTCAGTGGTCTTGATGGGATGCTCTCCTGCAGAGGGAAAAGAAAAGGGATTAACACATATAACCCTGACACATGTGTTCGTGTGAGAGAAAATAAACTTCTCCTGGAAGAAATCCCTTTTCTCCAAAGAGTGAGTGCATGAAAAGTGTTTAACGTTGCGCAACACTGCCACCTGGTGACAGCACTGCGGTAACTGCACTCGTGGAACTTTCCTCTTCTCTTCTCGCCCTATCTACCCAGAGTCCATGATCTCTTGCAGGAAATTGAAGAACAACATGAACAGTCCTTCATTCCTCTGGGCACAAAAGCAACGGGCCCCAGAAAGTTCAGCAGCATAACAAGAACAGAGTCTCTTCTCTCCTAAAGGTAAAAACGGGGATGCGGCAGAACAAGTGGCTTCAAGTGTTGATCCATGGTCTCCAGATGATACTCCACATCTTCTCCTTCCTTGCATCGAATCAACACCTTGTCTGCATGGATGTGCCGTCCCAACATCCACTCTGCCTTGCAGTCTTTAAAACGTTGAGAGGCCTTTGAAGAGCATGCCAGATACCTGCGGGCGTGGGGAACCTGAAGGTGGGTCCACACAAAGTCATTGTACCAGCGCTCCCGGCACACTTCCACCTCATAGAGCAGTTCCTTTGACAAGTATTGATACTCCTATCCATACTCTGCAGCAACCTTCTGGCCAAATAGGCGCTGTAGTCTCGCCAAAGGAGGCATGGTAGCTTTGTCCCCTTCGCCAGGCAAAACTATTGAGTCCGGGTGGCGAGGGACCTTGATCACATCTGATCCGGGCATTGGTGCCCGCAGTAACAGTCTCTTTTCTCCGGTCTTCGGTACAGATGGCACCGGAGATGTAGAGGCAGGCTGGGGATGGGACCTCTCTTCAGGCGCTGGTGCCACCACCCGGGGTGTACTTTCCCCTGTAGACATGGGTGGATCCCCGGTCCTCCGGAATGAAGCCAGAGGTACTTTGTCCCAGCCCTTTTCTGCAAACAGTTCATCTATTGCAACGTCGTCTCCCATGTCCGAGAGCGACTCTAGGTCAGAGGTGTCACACTCCTCCGCAGGCAGGTACCCTGTAGTGGAGACCGAGCTTTCACCTCTTCCCACACACCAAATCTCTCCGCCTGGCTTACCTCGGCCTTTACTTGAAACGGGACGTCCGGAACTCTTGTCGACGGATCCATCCGGGCCGGGCGTAAGCGGGCGAGACGGTCCACCACAACCGCTGGTCGGGGCTACCATACCCGTCTTTCTCTTCGGTGGTGGATGCTGCGAGATCATGGTGACCGAGTCAGCATCCTCGGATTTCTCCCGTTGAGTTTTTACGACCTCCTCAGCGGTCGCTGCAGTGTGCGCAGGGATGGCTGTCACAGCAGTGATTCCTCCTCTCTGAGTGGTGTTGCCTGTAGCACGGCCGGGGTAGATGGTTCTCAGCTTCTCAACCGCCGGATCCACTTCGAACAGGAACTCCCCACAGGCCTCACATCGCCTGAATGGCTTCAGCTGGCACACCAGTCCCGAACAGCCGGGACAAATCACACCCAGGGCCTCAACGTCCATGCACGAATACAGGGCGAATTGACCCCTTGGCTTTAGCCGGATCCCCGTATCTGTTACCGGAGCAGCAGCAGTCAATGTCGTGGTGGAAGGGTGAACTGGAATCCACGATGTATGTCCGAACATGGCGACCTGTTGCTGATCCATCGCACACTGCAAAGTTTTTGCGCCAACGTCCCACGTGTAGTCCCTCACACGCATTGGACTCCTCCCCTTTGCTCCAGTTCGCAGGCTTTTCTTCTTTTCTGTTTCTGAGTCACGCCCACAAACTAAGCGATGGGGGTGTGCCTGGTGGCTCAGTGCAATAGAAGCCCCCACGTGTAGTACTTCACACGGCTGAACTTCCCCCTTTTTCCACTCTTCTGCGCGGGCCTTTCCCTTCATTGGGTCATGTCCACGACTTCGAGCAGGGATGCACTTTGGCCAATGAAGGCCTGCCTACTCGTAACTCTTCCAGCAGACACGTTCAATTTCTGTGGTGCACAAACACTACACCGGACCCGAGCCCCCACGTGTAGCGCCCTCCTCTCCCCTCTTTCTCTTCAGCTCGTCTGTCTCTTGTCTAGGGGTATCTTTCAGAGGGGAAGGGAGCGGGGACACCACGCCTGGCCTTCACCACAGGTGTCAGTGTGATACAAGCAAAGTTCTTTTACCTTCGGGTCAGTGTTGTGCACCTGGAGCCTCCACCGAGAGTTACCTTGAACAATGTCTGTCAGGAAATGAGCCCCACACCATTAAAGTTCAACACTCCTTTATTCTTCTCGAATGAACACAATCAGTTGAACTCCCTTGGTAGAAACAGAACAGAAAAGGGAGGTGTGGATGCGAGTAGGCCCAGACACAATGTGTTCTCCACTTTCCTCCCTGAAAGTGGGCTGCGGTCTCCGAGCGAGGGTGGGATTTCCTTCCAGGCGGTCTCCGATGAGAGACTCACCCGTCACTGGCAATCTGCTGCACCAGGTCTTCGAGTGAGGAGCTCCCCCCGGTCCATTACGCCTTCCGGATTCGGGTACCCACTCCCGGGGTTCCCTAGGATCTCCTTCCCTCGCGGAACTCAGTGTTGGGCACTGAGCTCCAGACCTCCATCTGAGTACCTCACCCCAGGCCAAAGGTGCCTGGGATGGAACACGACCTCCGGCTGTCCTCTAGGCCTAGGCCCGCCTAGAGAACCGACACGAACCACCGTCCACAGGCTGAAGGTGCCTGGGACTCCACCCCCTGATAAAGATGGCCGGCCCCTTTATACCCTCTCCCAGCAAGCACGGCGGGTTCCCCGCCCCACCATACCGCTGCCGAGGGAGGACAAAAAGGAAGTGCAACGCACAGCAATGATTCAACCCCAACCCAGAGCGACAGCGCCACCTGCTGGGCTGCAGGGAATTACACATCACTAATGTCTCTGCCAAGTTCAAATTTACACCCGGGAAAGTACATACCCGCTACAATGACATTGACATGTTCTGAGAATTTTTGTATGAATTTTCATTTGAAATTCTATGAGTGTATACATAACTTTAGGGTAAGCAGCTTAATACCTACCCATGTTGTCACTTAAAAGTCCAATGTGATTGCTTTCCCTGAGCCCGATATCAGCTACATGGAGACTGCTATGGCGGTAGTTTCACTCCAGAAAAAGGTGAATTTCCTTTTTCCTTATATAGATGTCCTCATTTCTAGTTATATATCCTGGAAATAAAGTAAAGGGAAATACCCCCCAATGGGACACAGAAAAAAAAAAAAAAACTGACAGGGGTTTTGGCCCTTCCCTAGTCTATTGAAAAACAAAAGACAGGTTTTGCTATATATACACTGGGACCTAGACTACTAAAAAATGTTAGGCAAAATGACGTCTGTGTATGAGTATCAAGAGGACACTCATGTTCCCTAGGAAAGGGAGGCTGCAGCTGGAAGCGTGAGCATACGCTCTGAGGAGCAACCCAAAGGCCTGGGCGTGAGGTCTGAAGCAGCGGTGCTATAAGAGAGTAAGCCAGGAGGCTGAAGGTTTGAACTATACAGTAATGGTGGAACCCCCTGCGAGGGAAATTGCTGGTATTTTCTTTAAACTTTGTTTCCTTTAAGCACTTCAGCCCCAAAAGGATTTGCCCCCTTAATGACCAGGCCATTTTTTGCGATACGGCACTGCGTCGCTTTAACTGGCAATTGTGCGACACTGTACCCAAACAAAATTGATGTCCTTTTTTCCCACAAATAGAGCTTTCTTTTGGTGGTATGTGATCACCTCTGCAGTTATTTTTTGCGCTATAAACAAAGACCGACAATTTAGCCACTTAAGCCCCGGACCATTTGGCTGTCCAAAGACCAGAGCACTTTTTGCGATTCGGCTCTGTGTAGATTTAAATGACAATTGCGCGGTCGTGCGACGTGGCTCCCAAACAAAATTTACGGCTTTTTTTCCCCCACAAATAGAGCTCTCTTTTGGTGGTATTTGATCACCTCTGTGGTTTTTATTTTTTGCGCTATAAACAAAAATAGAGTGTAAATTTTGAAAAAAAAAGCAATATTTTTTTCTTTTTGCTATAGTAAATATCCCCCAAAAATATAGAAAAAAAACTTTTTTTTTCCTCAGTTTAGGCCAATACCTATTCTTCTACATATTTTTGGTAAAAAAAAAAAATCGCAATAAGCGTTTATTGATTGGTTTGCGCAAATGTTATATCGTCTACAAAATAGGGGATAGTTTTATGGCATTTTTTTTTTTTACTAGTAATGGCGGCGATCAGCGTTTTTTATCGTGACTGCGACATTATGGCGGACACATCGGACACTTTTGATGCCATTTTGGGACCATTGTCATTGATACAGTGATCAGTGCTATAAAAATGCACTGATTACTGTAAAAATTACACTGGCAGTGAATGGGTTAACCAGTAGGGGGCGCTGAAGGGGTTAAGTGTGTCCTAGGGATGTGTTCTAACTGTGGGGGGGATGGGCTACGTGTGACACGACACTGATCACCGCTCCTGATTACATTGCATTTCTCTAGTTCTTCCTCTCCGTGAGACGATCGCGGGTATCCCCGCGGACATTGAATCCGCGGGACCCGCGGTCGAACTCACGGAGCTTGCGGCGGCGCGCGCGCCCACAACGCCGCATCCGAAAATGGACGTACATGTACGCCCATCTGCTCAGCCGTGCCATTGTGTCGACATATATTGTCGTGTGCTGATAGGCAAGTGGTTAAAAAAATATATTTTTTTAACTTTTTGCTATAATACATATCCAAAAGATATATATATATATATATATATATATATATATATATATATATATATAAAAAAATGTATTCATCAGTTTAGGCCGATATATATTCTTCTACATATTTTTAGTAAACAAACTATAGGATAGATTTAGGCACTTTTATTGTTTTTACTAGTAATGGCGGCGATCTGCGATTTTTACCGGGACTGCGACATTGCGGTGGACAAATCTGACCCCAAATTACACTTTTTGGGGACCAGTGACATTAATACATTGATAAGTGCTATAAAATTCACTGTTTAATGTAAAAATGACACTCACAGGGAAGGGGTTAACACTAGGGGGTGATCAAGGGGTTAACTGTGTTCCCTCAGCATGTTCTAACAGTAGGGGGGGTGGGCTACCAGGGACATCACAGAGATCACCGTTTCCGATCACTGGGAACAGTAGATCTCTGACATGTCCCCTGTCAGAATGGGGAATCACCTTGATTACAAAGGCAGTTCCCCGTTCTGCCTCTGTGATAGGTTATTGCGGGTCGCCGGGGGACCCTCCCGCAGCATGCAGAGAGAGCGTGCCGGCAGCGGCGTGTGCCAGCCGCCGTGCAGGTACAGCAATTCGCGCAGGAGAGCCGACCTGGCGCAGTATATCTGCGTGAGCAGGTCGGCAAGTGGATAAATAAAAGTGGGCTACTAAGCCTTTAAAATACAGTCTGGACTGGCACGTGTTGCTTAAATCGCATACACCACTAGAGCTTAATCACCCCGACATCTTAAAATAAATAAATTATATATATATTGTGAGGGGGTTAACTCGGTAGCGGGTGTGTGTGACCCCCTGGTTGGGCTCCCCACACAAAAACAGGGCCAGCAGACGGAGGTTGTGGTTTTCAAAATCAAAAGGTGCGGTTTATTTCTCTATGTACAGTGACAAAAACACAGCAAAGCCAAAAAAGAAACAAACAAAATAAATCCTGGTCAGTTTGACCTCTGACTAAACATGCAGGTTTCCTAAACTAACAACTGGGATCAGCCTAGTGCTGTCCTAGTCCCTAAGTCCCTGGTTTAGTAAAAGTCCAAACAAATAGCCACACAGGCTTTGCCTCACCGCACAGGGGTTCACTCTCCCTAGACAGTCCACACAGGTCTGGTTCCAGGCATGAGCTAACATCTAATGAATCTGGGAGTTTCTTATAGAGGCCTAAATGAGCTGACAAGGTTCAGCTGGTCTCATCAACTCCCTGTCTGCACGACGCCCAGCCCTCTCCCTAGAGGTATGAGTCATCCATGAGCACACTAGCCTTATACAACTCTCCACCTAGTTGTACAAATCGGCGTAAAGCCTGAATCTGGGCGAAATATATCTACCCCCCTGGATGCAACCAGGTGACTTTACCTTCCTGCTGTCACATACCCCCCCCTCTTGTTTTAACCTCGGGGTTGGAACACCAGCAATCAGGCATTCATGTACTCGAGACAAAGCATCCACATTCCCCATTTGAACGCCAGGGCGATGCTTTACTGTGAAGTTGAATTCCTGGAGGGCCAGGAACCACCTATTCACTCTTCTATTTGTTTCCTTGTTTTGAGCCATCCACTTTAACGGAGCGTGATCCGTAACCATGTCAAAGTGCCTACCTAGCAGATAGTACCGAAGGGAATCTAGAGCCCACTTCACCGCTAAACACTCCTTTTCAACCGTGGCGTAATTTACCTCATGGGACTTCAACTTCCTGCTGAGGTAAATGACTGGGTGCTCTTCCCCGTTCCAGACCTGGGACAATACTGCTCCTAACCCCACATCTGACGCATCACTTTGTACGACAAAGTCTTTAGAGAAGTCGGGTGAGTACAACACTGGCTGGCTACATAAGGCTTGTTTCAAGAATTGGAATGCTGCCTCAGCCTCGGGGGTCCATTTAATCATGACCGACCCTTTCCCTTTCGTCAGGTTGGTTAGGGGCACAGCCTTAGAAGCAAAGTGGGGAATGAAGCGCCGATAATAACCCGCGATTCCCAGAAAGGCTCGTACCTGCTTCTTGCTGTTGGGACGTGGCCAACTCTGGATGGCCTCGACTTTGTTGAGTTGGGGTTTTATTACTCCCCTGCCAATGGTGTACCCAAGATATTTGGCCTCCTCCTGCCCAATGGTACACTTCTTGGGGTTAGCCGTAAACCCCGCTTCCCGAACAGAGTCCAGGACTGCTTGCACTTTTGGCAGATGTGAGGCCCAATCTGTGCTATGGACAATTACGTCATCCAGGTAAGCCGCAGCATACTTCCGATGGGGCCTCAGCATCTGGTCCATTTTCCGCTGGAATGTGGCCGGCGCATTCTGTAACCCGAACGGCATTCTCTTATATTGGAACGCCCCGTCTGGGGTTACAAATGCGGTTTTCTCTTTGGCCGACTTGGCCAGGGGAATTTGCCAATACCCTTTTGTGAGGTCAAGAGTCGTCATGTATCGGGCTGTTCCCAGCCGGTCGATCAACTCATCTATACGTGGCATGGGGTAGGTGTCAAATTTTGTAACTTTGTTCAACTGACGAAAATCGTTACAAAATCGCCAGCTCCCATCCGGTTTAGGCACCAACACAATGGGACTAGACCAATCACTTTGGGACTCCTCTATCACCCCTAAGTTCAGCATTTTCTGTACTTCCTCCCGTATTGCCTCCCGTCGGGCCTCTGGGATCCGATAGGGTTTTAACTTCACCCTTTCACCGGGCGGGGTAATAATATCATGCTCTACCCCAGATGTTTGTCCCGGCAGCTCAGAGAACACCTCCTTGTTGCGAAGCACAAACTCCTTAACCTCCTGTTGTTGGGGTTGTGACAAGGTGGCTGCTATTCCAACCTCCGGAATCACGCAACCAGTTTGAGCTGGTGACCAAGTTTCTGCGACTAGGGACTCTCTATCCCTCCAGGCTTTCAACAGATTAACGTGATATATCTGTTCGGGCTTTCGCCTTCCTGGTTGTCTGACCTTGTAATTCACTTCGCTCACTTTTTCCATTATCTCGTAGGGGCCTTGCCATTTGGCAAGGAATTTACTTTCAACCGTAGGGACAAGTACCAATATCCTATCCCCCGGGGAAAAGGTACGGGTCTTTGCTCCACGGTTGTACACTCTCTGCTGTGCCAACTGCGCTTGGGCCAAATGTTCCTTCACGATGGGCATTACCTGTGCAATTCGATCTTGCATCAGGGCGACATGCTCAATCACACTCCTGTGGGGAGAACTCTCACTTTCCCAAGTTTCCTTGGCAATATCCAACAGCCCTCTTGGGTGTCTCCCATACAGTAACTCAAAGGGGGAGAATCCCGTAGAGGATTGGGGCACCTCCCTAATAGCAAACATCAAATAAGGAAGTAGACAGTCCCAATCCTTTCCATCTCTATCCACCACTTTCTTCAACATTTGTTTTAGGGTTTTGTTGAATCTTTCAACCAGCCCATCGGTTTGGGGGTGATACACAGATGTACGCAATTGCGTCACTTTGAACAATTTACACAGCTCTTTCATAACCCGGGACATAAAGGGTGTACCTTGGTCCGTAAGCAGTTCTTTACAAATACCCACCCGGCTAAAAACAAGAGATAGCTCTTTGGCTATGGTTTTGGCCGAGGTATTTCTGAGAGGGATCGCTTCTGGATAACGGGTGGCATAGTCCATTATAACCAATATGTACTGGTGCCCCCTAGCGGACTTGATTATAGGACCTACCAAATCCATTGCGATTCTCTCAAACGGGACCTCAATGATGGGTAGAGGGACCAGCGGGCTACGGAAATGTGGCATCGGGGCCGACCTCTGACACACAGGGCAGGAGGAACAATAATTTTCTATGTCCTTCATCACCCCAGGCCAATAGAATCTCTGTAATACCCTCTCTCGGGTTTTCTCTGTCCCCAGATGACCTCCAAGAATGTGCCCATGGGCCAACTCCAACACCAACTTCCTGTAAGGTTTGGGCACCACCAGCTGCTCAACGGTTTCTTCTGCCCTTTTTGCCACCCGATACAGTAGGTCCTTCTCTACGCTGAAGTATGGGTAAGTGCAGGTATTATCTGGGTTCACTAACTCGCCATCTATTTCCACTACGTTTTCCCGTGCCTTTATTAGGGCGGGGTCTTTTAACTGTTCTGTGGCAAAATTTTCCCTGTGAACCTCCAGATCAGAAAACTCCACAGACGGTAGGTTTTCGTCTGAGGAGGTGGGCTCCTCTCCAGTTTCTTGAGTCTCCCCTGCCAATACTGACAAGGGAAATTCTGGAGAGTCCTCACCACTCTCAGAGGAGTTCTGGCTATCACATTCCTGGTACATAGGGGCACCAGTGGGGGGCTCAGGATCATCCCACAGTTCCCAGAACTTCGGAAAATCCCTTCCCACAATGGCGTCATGCGGTAACTGAGATACTAAGCCCACTGGATGAGAGAGGGTACCTTTGGGGGTCTCGAAACACACTGTAGTCACTGGATACTCTCGGGTGTCCCCATGCACACAAATAACAGCTACCTTGCTATTCCCAGAGACCTCTGTTTTAACTAACTCAGCCTTTATCAGGGTCACAAGGCTACCTGAATCCAACAATACCACAACATTTCTACCATTAACACACATTTTGCATAAATGTTTCTCAGTTCCTCGAATGGCAGTGCATGCGACTGTCGCACACAGCGACTGACGTCTGCCCGTCAGAAAGTCACACTGCATGGGTTCCTCCACAACCGGGCAATTGGCTGCAATATGTCCCGCTTGCCGGCAGCGGTAGCAAACGATCCTTCTTGCGGCCTCTTGAGCCGCTGATTTCCCAGGCTGTTCTCGCCAAACTTGGGGTAGAGCTCCCACCCTCTCACTCTCTCCACCCTCACCCCTTGGAATCCTCTTATCCGCCCCTGGGGATGGTCTGGTCTTAGGGTGGAAAGTCCGAGAGTCTCTGGAAGAGGCCGTCAGGTTCTCTGTAGCCAAGTATCTCTCTACACGATCCACAAGTTTACCGGCCGTTTCTGGGTCTCCGTGGCTTACCCACTTTTGAATGGCGGTAGGAAGAGCTCTCAAGAAACGATCCATCACAACACGTTCCACAATCTCCGGTGCGGACAAAGTCTCTGGCTGTAGCCACTTCCTGCTCAGGTGAATGAGATCATACATTTGAGACCTGGGGGGTTTTCCAAGCTGGAAAGTCCAGTTATGCACACGCTGAGCCCGGACAGCCAGGGTGACACCCAGCCTTGCCAATATTTCAGCTTTTAGCATCACATAGTCTTTTGCTTGGTCAGGCTCTAGGTCATAGTAAGCCTTCTGCGATTCACCAGTTAACAGAGGAGCCACCAGTCCAGCCCACTGCTCCTCAGGCCACTTTTCTCTTTCAGCAGTCCTTTCAAATGTGGTCAAAAATACCTCTGGATCATCCTCTCCAGTCATTTTTGTCAATAAACGACTCACCCCAAAGGACGCGGTATTAGTGGGACGGCTTTCCTCACTGGTCTGCGGACGTTGCTGCATTACTGCTTCCATTTGTTGTAGTCTCTGTTCTTGCTTCTGTAACAGGTCTATGAAGCGGGCCTCAGATTGCTGCTGGGCTTGTTGATGAGCTTGCTGCTGGGCTGCAAGGCTCCTTTGCAAACCTGCATTTGTCTGCTGTTGATTGGCATTTGCTAGAGCCAGCTGTTTCAGTATCTCCTCCATGCTGGCTTAAAAAAACTGCCACTGGTTCTCCACCAACTGTGAGGGGGTTAACTCGGTAGCGGGTGTGTGTGACCCCCTGGTTGGGCTCCCCACACAAAAACAGGGCCAGCAGACGGAGGTTGTGGTTTTCAAAATCAAAAGGTGCGGTTTATTTCTCTATGTACAGTGACAAAAACACAGCAAAGCCAAAAAAGAAACAAACAAAATAAATCCTGGTCAGTTTGACCTCTGACTAAACATGCAGGTTTCCTAAACTAACAACTGGGATCAGCCTAGTGCTGTCCTAGTCCCTAAGTCCCTGGTTTAGTAAAAGTCCAAACAAATAGCCACACAGGCTTTGCCTCACCGCACAGGGGTTCACTCTCCCTAGACAGTCCACACAGGTCTGGTTCCAGGCATGAGCTAACATCTAATGAATCTGGGAGTTTCTTATAGAGGCCTAAATGAGCTGACAAGGTTCAGCTGGTCTCATCAACTCCCTGTCTGCACGACGCCCAGCCCTCTCCCTAGAGGTATGAGTCATCCATGAGCACACTAGCCTTATACAACTCTCCACCTAGTTGTACAAATCGGCGTAAAGCCTGAATCTGGGCGAAATATATCTACCCCCCTGGATGCAACCAGGTGACTTTACCTTCCTGCTGTCACAATATATATATATACAAAATATGTTATTGATAGTTTGTTTTCCTATGTTCTAGATCATGTTTTGACATATTAGAACCCAAGAACTCAATGCATGATACAAAGCCTATAAGAATTTATCTAAAAATGTACACACCTAAAGTGCTGTTAAATACAAAGCCTAGTCACCAATCAGGAATTAATTTAGGACCTTCATTGCAAATACAGGGAAATAGCATTTTCAGAAGGTATATGATAATAACATGTCCCTTTTGCAATTAAGATGCAAATTTTACCAAAAAGCTACAGTATTCTGTTTTAATAGTTTTTATTTGGTTTCAACAAATAGTGAACATGCAAAAGTTACGCCCACGCAGGGGCTAGCATTGAAGTAATACCCAAAAAATGTTCAATCATGGCATGCTTATATAATGGTTAAATGAACATGTTAATTTGAACTTCGTGTAGCCCCCCCCCCCATATTTGGGGGCGCTATGTGGAAATTTAGGGGTAGTCTGAGCCGGTAGTTGGGCTCAGACCAATCAATGGTTCAATATTTCTTCTGCTCTGGGTGTGATACTGCCTGGCAGTAGTGTTCTCTGTTGCCGGTAGGTGGCACCGTCACCGCCGGCATAGGTTGAACTACGGGGGGGTATCACAACACCTTGGGTGTCCTCTTTTGGCAGCCGAACAGTGGGCGTGGTCTACCCGCGGTGCATGCTGGGAGAGGGTACATAAGGGGCAGACGCCATTAGGTGAGGAGAGTTCCAGGGGACCCATTGGTCCTGGGTGTGTGCCTCGTGGCCCGTATGGCACGAGGTGCGCAGGTGTGTTTGGGCCTCGGTCACCTTCAGACCGAGGCTGCTTCGTTTCAAGGTAGGCCCAGCTCCGCTGGCAAGGGCCTACACCTCAGAGAGGGATTCCAGGCTGCCCACTTCTAGGGGGCCTAACTTTAGGAAAGGAGACCAGGAGAGGATCAGTCCCAGAAGAGACTAGCGATGGTACTGCTGTCTCAGGAAGAGGCCTGGAAACTCGCCTAAGGAGGGATCCATCTTCAACAGTTACAAAGCCTGCAATGCGCTGGCCTGGCACAGAGGTTCTTGTTCAGTATAGTTTGGCTGGGAGGTTCGGGACTTGGATTCTGTGGCAGAGGATTCCCCGATCGTATCCCTAGATACTCAGGAAAAGGAAAAAGTTTGATTCGTGCTCCATCCTGGCTGCTAGGACCGCTCTCATAGAGACTATCCAGGTGAGCAGTGCCCACTCAGGCTTGAGTGGCGACGAAAGATTGACATTGAACTTTAAGTGTTGCGTGCCTGAACCTTTGCCCAACTTCTCTCAACTTCCTACTCTCTCTCTTCAAGTTTAACTCAAAGATAAAGAATAAAACCTTGCGGATTAGGTTTTTACTCCTGTGTGGACATTGGCCTTATTCCAAGAGATTTTTACCTAGACAACGGAGAAAAGGGATCCACTCTAGAGAGGTAATTGCTACAGGCCCGAAACAAAACCAGCCGGTCCCTTAAATGGGGGTAAGTGCTACACGCATAAAGAAACCAGTTTACATAATTACATTTAAAAGAAATGTATGTATTTAATTAAGTGTAATTAAAAATATGGTACTAACAAAGAAAATAAAGAAAAGAGTTGGAATAAACAAATCACTAATAAACCAAAGGCATTTTCAGTCTTGGAAACATAACTCAGTATTTAAAAATTTTACGTAATTTAATGTTGAAATGAACATAGGATCATAACCCAACCCATTAACTTGGCGTACGCTGAAGGAATTGTGGGTTGGGAAAGACCTTGAAATATTCACATAGTGAGTAGCATGGGAGTGTCCGTGGTAATATGGAATGGAGATAATTGTGATATGGTTAAAAATTGTGACAGTTAAGAATATTTTATCTGGAAAAAGAAGGAAGTTTTTTTTTGTTTTTTTTTAGGGCTGTGGAAATTAACTATTAATTCCTCGATTAATCGATTAATTGTTTTGATCAATCAAAATTCTTTTGATCGATCAAAATTCTTTGGGCTTGCCGTGTCCATCTGAAGGGCTCCTTTGCTGTGCCTTCATATCTGCATGCCGGCGGGATCTTACTATCTGCCACACGCAAGGGCTGTTACACTTCCCTCTATCACTTCCCTCTATCAACCTGGGATTCTACAGCCATCCACTGGGAGTTGTGATAGTTCCCTTCACGGGACATCTACATGCCAACGGACTGATGTTAGCCCCTCCTCATCTGGATTCAGCAGTGGTATCGTTGTACACATTTTTATAGCAGTATCATACTTCGCTACATGTTTTTAGAACTGCTTTTGCTACCGTTTGGTATTACTCGCACCATTTTTACAGTTTATGTAGCTACATCGATTTTATCTCCAGTGCAATATTTATTTTGTTACCTACTTGAAGACTATAAAAGTTTTAATGCAATTCCCATCGAGCGCTGCCTTTGTGTGTTTTTTGTATCCTGCTATCCATTCTTCCAGTGGTTGGTAGCTGCACTGGGAATCGGCCTGCAAGGAGATCAGCTAAAAGTAGTTGGATCTATGTGCTTTATAATTAATCGAAATTAGTTGATTAATCGATAAAAAAAAAAACTGATTAATCGAACACGAAAATTTTAATCAGTAACAGCCCTATTTTTTTTTAAATAGAGTGTCCATAAACCCAACAAGTCAGTAGCCCAGTAAGCCTTGTGCTTAATTTTGTACGATTTTGCATAATTTTATCGTAGATTGTGACCACTTTACAGCAACTGCAAACACTAATTTGTCAATCATGTGACTGGCCAGAATTATAAATATTGTTTTAGAGAACACACCTTGTATACTAATACTACTGGTTTATACAGTGGGGAAAATAATTATGTAAACCCCCTGCAGATTTTGTAAGTTTGCTCACTTACAAAGGTGGAAACAAAAAGTGTAGCGCTAATCAAAATGAATAATGAAAAAATGTCAATAGACATAAATAGGTGAAGTGCTCAAATAGTGAATATGAACAATAAAAATATAAATGTCCTCATAAATGTACATAAAATATCTGTATATAGGATAACTTAAGACAAGTGCAAACTTGTACAACTGTGTGTCCTTGAGGTGACCAAATTTCAATATTGGTAAAATTCAAAACTTGGTGAGAGCTTTAAACGAAAACAAAAGGTGATGAAGGTGAAGAAATGAAGAGAACCACCACAGATAGGTAAGGAGCTTATCAGATAGTTTGAACCCGAGAGAACATATGTTCAGTGGGTCAGACGGGCTTTGTGTGGTGGAACCACGGTGGAGCCTGGACAATCTTATATGCTGCAAGTTGCTGTGCTGGAGGTGGCCAAACGTCAGCAGAGAGGAATAAACCACAGAAGAAAGGTGACTTCTTAGCAGATAATCTCGTATGCAGTAGTGGTCCGGGAGATTCCCAATGGATATGGACGGGTATGTATCATAAAGTGGAAAAAAGAAACGGCCACATAGCGTAACTCTGTATTATGTATCAAAATTTTATGTAGTAAGAACACTTACATTTATGTTGATATAAAGGCGCTTTGCAAAGAAATGTGGCAACAATGGAGTCCTTCTGATGCGTTTCATCTCCTAGGACATCATCTGGGGTGTCCCTCCACTGTTGCCCCCCTTGTATTTATAAGAAAAATGACCCCAATCTTGAGAGTTTATCCCCGGCAGCACTGTCAGTGTAAATGGCTTTACTTCCTCTATTTCTCAAGATGGCCGACCGGCGTACGGTTCCGCGCCTCCATCTGGGTGCCTCTGACAGTGCCAAGCCTCGTTTTGGTCTCTGATGTCATGTGACCCGCTGTTTGCGTGCCAGGACTCTGTCTCAATGCTGAAGATATATCCAAGCCTCGTCCTGGCCGCGGGAGACACTTGACACTCTACTGTGTTCCGAGCCTCGCTCCTGGAAGACAAAGTGCGTTCCAAAGCATGACCATAATGGATACAGCCCCTGATCTACATTCAGGGACACGTCACTCCCCTATGTTGCAGCCTACCAATCAGGGAGGCAGAGGGAATGGAGGGGATGTATCTTAGATGGGTCTCTAAAACTAATGCATTGCCACTCTTGAAAATGAACAACATAATATTATAAGAAAATATGCTATATTTTTGAAAATAAAAATAAACCCCTATGTTACTGAAGGGAAAGAGTTGACAACCAGGTAGTAGTATATAAAAAACATTGACCAGTCTGGTTGAGAAATGAATGAAATACTAATTAAAAATATTTCATGGAAACTATATGAAACACTTATTTTAAAAGAATTTAAAAAATGTATTTAAAAATGACTGAGTGTCCCAGCAGAAAAATTCAAGCGCATTCATAGGTGGAAAACCTCACAAATGCGGATGTAAACACATAAAAATACCCGTGAGATGAACTCTCTTGTGTGGATCATTTACAATATGGTTTGCCTATGGTGTGTAGACAGTGAGTCATATGAATAAAATGACATATTATCATGTCAGGAAATGATATATAGTGTAAAAATACATAATATAGGAATATGCTGTAAAATGAATAAAAATTGAGAATTAAAAATGATGAATAAGAATACCCTTATTTAACCACTTCAACCCCGGGCTTTTTTTACCACCTCAATACTGGGCCTATTCTGGCACTTCTCTCCTACATGTACAAATCATCATTCTTTTGCTAGAAAATTACTCAGAACCCCCAAACATTATATATGTTTTTTTAGCAGACACCCTAGGGAATAAAATGACGGTCATTGCAACTTTTTTCTTGCACGGTGCTTGCGCAATAATTTTTCAAACGCCTTTTTTTGGGAAAAAAATGGTTTCATGAATTAAAAAATAACAAATCAGTAAAGTTAGCCCAATTTTTTGGGAAAATATGATGTTGTTACGCCGAGTAAATAGATACCTAACATGTCATGCTTTAAAATTGCGCACACTCATGGAATGGCGCCAAACTTCGGTACTTAAAAATCTCCATAGGAGACACTTTAATTATTTTTTTACAGGTTACCAGGTTAGAGTTACAGAGGAGGTCTAGTGCTAGAATTAGTGTATAAAAAGTAGTGCTGAGCTGTTGTAATTGACTCTAGGTCAATAAAACAAATGGTGCTTCCACATGAAATAGTGTACACACAGTACTAATATGAACAATGGAACAATAAAGTGCAAATGTGCAAAAAAGGAAGGGAGTCCTTGTGACATCAAATAATCCAAAACTTAAATGAAATCAGCAAGTGCAGAAGTGCAAGTGCAAATAATCCAAGACCTTAGTATACTGGTTGTATTAATAAGGTGCCTTGTTAGCCAGCAAGTACTAAATTACTGTATGGTAAAGTGTATAAAGTGCAATAAATGGGATAATCACAATTAATATTAAATATATCCAGATGGTAAAAAAATCCAAAAACCTAATATACTGTTGTATTAGTAAGGTATCTTGCTAGCCAGCAAGTGCTAAAGTAACGGTATGGTGCAAATGTGCAAAATGTGACAGTAAAATGAATCTCACATATACAAAAAAAAAGAAAAGAAAACGTAATAATACATGACGTTTCCAGCAAATGCTGGAGCAATGGTAAAGTGCAAATGTGCAGAGCTGTGGTAACAGATATTCCTAATATAAATGTTAAAAGCAAAGTGCAACTTTTTCCATGCAAAATAGTGACTTGATATATTCCGGGGTAGTGAACCATTAAAATGGTGTTTAGAAAGTCTGAATTTGGCAAATAAAGTGATGAGTGCTGGGCAGTGCCGATCCTGACCTCCCTGGGGCCCTAAGCAAAATTCTGCTAAGGGGCCCTCTACCTGACCTGTGATGCCGTGAGCTATGTAAACCATTTGCCATTGTAAGGATCATTCTTGCCACTGACCCCCAATGTAAGGAGCATTCTTCTCACTGACCACCAATGTAAGGGGCATTCTTCCCACTGATCACCAATGTAAGGGACATTCTTCTCACTGACCACCAATGTAAGGAGCATTCTTCCCACTGATCACCAATGTAAGGAGCATTCTTCCCACTGATCACCAATGTAAGGGACATTCTTCTCACTGACCACCAATGTAAGGGGCATTCTTCCCACTGATCACCAATGTAAGGGACATTCTTCCCACTGATCACCAATGTAAGGAACAGTCTTCTCACTGACCACCAATGTAAGGAGCATTCTTCCCACTGACCACCAATGTAAGGGGCATTCTTCCCACTGATCACCAATGTAAGGGACATTCTTCTCACTGACCACCAATGTAAGGAGCATTCTTCCCACTGATCACCAATGTAAGGAGCATTCTTCCCACTGATCACCAATGTAAGGGACATTCTTCTCACTGACCACCAATGTAAGAGACATTCTTCTCACTGACCACCAATGTAAGAGACATTCTTCTCACTGACCACCAATGTAAAGCCTCGTACACACAGTCAGACTTCCATCGGACTTTTCCGTGTTTTTTTGTCAGAACGGAGTTGGTTGGGAACACCCATAGCATACACACCACAGGACTTTTCTGCAAACTTTCTTAAAACTTCTTACAACATCACTTGTTTTTTCTGCTCTTTTCTGATCTTTACTGCCACCCTTTGGTCAACTTCTGCTATTGTTGGTTGATTTTAACATTGGTTGTTTTGTCCATCGGACAAAAGTCCTATGGTTTTCTGTACACACGGCAGGACTTTGCTCCATAGGACTTTTGTTGGGCAAAAGTTTGTCCGTTCACAGACCCAACTTTTGTCCGATGAAAACAAAACCAAACTCAAAAAAGTTTGTCCGATGGAGCGTACACACGGTCGGATTGTTGGTCCAACTTGCTTAAAACTAAGTTTGTTGGGCAAAAGTCCGACCGTGTGTACGGGGCTTAAGAGACATTCTTCTCACTGACCACCAATGTAAGAGACATTCTTCTCACTGACCACCAATGTAAGGGGCATTCTTCCCACTGATCACCAATGTAAGGGACATTCTTCTCACTGACCACCAATGTAAGGAGCATTCTTCCCACTGATCACCAATGTAAGGAGCATTCTTCCCACTGATCACCAATGTAAGGGACATTCTTCTCACTGACCACCAATGTAAGAGACATTCTTCTCACTGACCACCAATGTAAGAGACATTCTTCTCACTGACCACCAATGTAAAGCCTCGTACACACAGTCAGACTTCCATCGGACTTTTCCGTGTTTTTTTGTCAGAACGGAGTTGGTTGGGAACACCCATAGCATACACACCACAGGACTTTTCTGCAAACTTTCTTAAAACTTCTTACAACATCACTTGTTTTTTCTGCTCTTTTCTGATCTTTACTGCCACCCTTTGGTCAACTTCTGCTATTGTTGGTTGATTTTAACATTGGTTGTTTTGTCCATCGGACAAAAGTCCTATGGTTTTCTGTACACACGGCAGGACTTTGCTCCATAGGACTTTTGTTGGGCAAAAGTTTGTCCGTTCACAGACCCAACTTTTGTCCGATGAAAACAAAACCAAACTCAAAAAAGTTTGTCCGATGGAGCGTACACACGGTCGGATTGTTGGTCCAACTTGCTTAAAACTAAGTTTGTTGGGCAAAAGTCCGACCGTGTGTACGGGGCTTAAGAGACATTCTTCTCACTGACCACCAATGTAAGAGACATTCTTCTCACTGACCACCAATGTAAGGGGCATTCTTCCCACTGATCACCAATGTAAGGGACATTCTTCTCACTGACCACCAATGTAAGGAGCATTCTTCCCACTGATCACCAATGTAAGAGACATTCTTCTCACTGACCACCAATGTAAGGGACATTCTTCTCACTGACCACCAATGTATGGAACATTCTTCTCACTGACCACCAATGTAAGGAGCATTCTTCTCACTGACCACCAATGTAAGGAACATTCTTCACACTGATCACCAATGTAAGGAACATTCTTCACACTGATCACCAATGTAAGGGTCATTCTTCCCACTGACCACCAATGTAAGGAACATTCTTCCCACTGATCACCAATGTAAGGAGCATTCTTCCCACTGACCACCAATGTAAGGAGCATTCTTCTCACTGACCACCAATGTAAGGAACATTCTTCACACTGATCACCAATGTAAGGAACATTCTTCCCACTGACCACCAATGTAAGGAGCATTCTTCCCACTGACCACCAATGTAAGGAACATTCTTCCCACTGATCACCAATGTAAGGAGCATTCTTCACACTGATCACCAATGTAAGGAACATTCTTCACACTGATCACCAATGTAAGGAACATTCTTCACACTGATCATCAATGTAAGGAACATTCTTCACACTGATCACCAATGTAAGGAACATTCTTCACACTGATCACCAATGTAAGGAACATTCTTCCCACTGACCACCAATGTAAGGGTCATTCTTCCCACTGACCACCAATGTAAGGAACATTCTTCCCACTGATCACCAATGTAAGGAGCATTCTTCCCACTGACCACCAATGTAAGGAGCATTCTTCTCACTGACCACCAATGTAAGGAACATTCTTCACACTGACCACCAATGTAAGGGTCATTCTTCCCACTGACCACCAATGTAAGGAACATTCTTCCCACTGATCACCAATGTAAGGAGCATTCTTCTCACTGATCACCAATGTAAGGAACATTCTTCACACTGATCACCAATGTAAGGAACATTCTTCCCACTGACCACCAATGTAAGGGTCATTCTTCCCACTGACCACCAATGTAAGGAACATTCTTCCCACTGATCACCAATGTAAGGAGCATTCTTCCCACTGACCACCAATGTAAGGAGCATTCTTCTCACTGACCACCAATGTAAGGAACATTCTTCACACTGATCACCAATGTAAGGAACATTCTTCCCACTGGCCACCAATGTAAGGGTCATTCTTCCCACTGACCACCAATGTAAGGAACATTCTTCCCACTGATCACCATTGTAAGGAGCATTCTTCCCACTGACCACCAATGTAAGGAGCATTCTTCTCACTGACCACCAATGTAAGAACCATTCTTCCCACTGACCACCAATGTAAGGAGCATTCTTCCCACTGACCACCAATGTAAGGAGCATTCTTCTCACTGACCACCAATGTAAGAACCATTCTTCCCACTGACCACCAATGTAAGAACCATTCTTCCCACTGACCACCAATGTAAGAACCATTCTTCCCACTGACCACCAATGTAAGGAGCATTCTTCCCACTGACCACCAATGTAAGGAGCATTCTTCCCACTGACCACCAATGTAAGGGTCATTCTTCCCACTGACAGCGGGAATGAAAGCGTGCAAGTTCAGCTAAATTCGCACGATTTCATACCCGCATGTCAGTGCGAGTTTGGCAGCGATTTCAGAGACATCTGTGCGGGTTGCTGCACAGATGTCAATGGAAATCGTACCCAGAAGTCGCCAAAAGTTGTACAGAAACTACTTTTGGGAATCAGTGCGGCGCCACAAATGCGGCATCTCACCAATTCGGGTAGTGCCATTGCCGGCGATTGCCACTGATTTGACATGCGATTTGACATGTTATATCGCATGGCAAATTGCTCCAATGTGAACCAGGACTAAGTGCTATTCCCTATATATAACACTGATATCTAGACACTGAATGCACTGAGTGGCATTCAATGTACCAGATGTCAGTGTGCACCAGTGAATAGCACCTGCCACCTGGTAAATAGACACAGCACAGGGCAAGAAGGAACACTCAGCAGCATGGCTCGTTTTTCTTATTGTAACACAGACACACACTAACTGCTGCTGTATTTGTATCACACTGACCTGCTGCTGCACACAAGGCAGGTCAGTGTGGGTGCCGTTGGGGAAGGGAAATTCCAAGATGACTCCGCTCAGCCTCCGCGTAGGGTTGCCACCTTTTCATTAAGCCAAACCCGAACACTTTAGCGGCGCACAGCAATTTTTTTTTTCCAGTATACACTATAGAATTGTAAAAGACTTGGGACACCTTTGGGTGCCCCGAGAAGAGCAGGATTGTGGTGCCGTGATGAACAGTAGGTTTGGCCAGATGGTTGGTCTGCCCCCCAGTATAATCCCCCACGGTCAGTCTGTTGCCTAGTACATCCTCCTCAAGTAAGTCTGTTTCCCAGTACATTCCCCCCCAAGGTCAGTCTGTCCCCCAGTACCCCCCCCAAGGTCAGTCTGTGCCCCAGTACCTCCCCCCCCCAAGGTCAGTCTGTGCCCCAGTACCCCCCCCCCAAGGTCAGTCTGTGCCCCAGTGTAATCCCCCCCCAGTCAGCTAATGCTGACAGAGGTTGGCGTGAAAGGGGCAGGAAGGACTCTATACAACTGCCCAGGGGCAATAATATGAGAGCTGAGTATTTTGGGGAGCCACATGCAGAAGTAATATGAGAATCCCAAATGGAGTCATTCAAACACACTTCCAGGCGTACTGACCCCTCTCCAGGAGAAGGAGAACCCCTAACAGGAGGAGTGCATGGGGGTGATTAGAGGGGACTCCCTCCCACCCATACAGGAATACTGACAAATACTCCCCCCTCCAGATAAAGAAGACCCCCAGCTAGGAGGACTGCAGGGGGTGATAAGAGGGGACCCTCATCCAGGAACTCCCTTCTCACTCCAGTTAAAGAAGATCCCCAGGTGGAGAGCACTGCAGGGGGGTGATGAGAGGAGACCCCAATCCAGGAAATCCCCCTCCATCCCCACTCCAGTTAAAGTAGACCTCCAGCTACGAGGACTGCGGGGAGGTGATAAGAGGGCAGTGGCGGTGCGTATATAAAGGGCGCATGGGCGCCGCCCCCTCTCTTCTGCCACCTCTCTATCACCATAGATTCATGCAATGAATGAATCTATCTATCTATGGTCGCCGCTGACACCCCCTATTCAGGTGCCCAGCCCCTTGTTGGGCGCCGGGCACCTGAATTATAGTGGCGGGTATTTTTTGGAAGCACCTGATTAGAGCCATAGGCTCTAATAGGCGTCCAAAAGGGTGTCCATGCTGGGCGCTCACAGTTCACTCAGCGTTGTGTTAGCAAAGCGAATGAATATTTGCTTTCTTAAAACTGACCTGCCTCTCAGCCAATAAGGTGCTCGGGTCTGTTACCTGTCACCTGATTGGCTGAAACGACAGGCGCTGTGATTGGACGCCTATCGCAGAGGACGGGAAGAGACAATGGGAGAAGACATCGAGGAGCGTGGACACCACTGCCCCACCGTGACAAGGTAAGTGCCGGGCAGGCGATGCACACTGGCAGCATTTGATGGGCACAGTAGCGGCAATTGATGGACACACTGGCAGCGTTTGATGGACACAGCGGCTGCGTTTTGATGGACACACTGGCTGCGTTTTGATGGACACACTGGCTGCGTTTTGATGGACACACTGGCTGCAATTGATGGACACACTGGCTGCCTTTTGATGGACACACTGGCTGCGTTTTGATGGGCACACTGGCTGCGTTTTGATGGGCACACTGGCTGCGTTTTGATGGACACACTGGCTGCAATTGATGGACACACTGGCTGCGTTTTGATGGACACACTGGCTGCGTTTTGATGGACACACTGGCTGCGTTTTGATGGACACACTGGCTGCGTTTTGATGGACACACTGGCTGCAATTGATGTTTTTTTTTCCAGTTTGTTTGCGCCCCCCCCCAAAAAAAATGTTTTGAGCACCAGCTGCCACTGCAAGAGGGGATCCCAATTCAGGAACATAGGACTCCCCCTCCAGTAAAGAAGATCCCCTGGGGGGGGGAGTGATAAGAGGGGACCCCCCATCCAGATATACAGGAATTTGCCTCCCTGCCCCCTCCAGTTATAGAAGACCCCCCAGCCAGTAGGACTGAAGGGGGGGTGATAAGGGGGACCCCCATCCAGGAATAGGTGAGGGGGGTGATAGGAGGGGACATTGCTAACCCCCCTCTGGTAGAAAGAGACCACCTTTTCGGAAGAATACATACATCTGCCCCCTCCCCCCTCTTAATAAGGTGAATGACAGTGTAGTGAGTGAAGATATTTAGAGATTTACACACACAGCTCCGGTCACAGTGCAGAGGGGGAGGGGAGGGGGCGACTCACCGTAGCAGATAAGGAGGAAATCCCAGTACAGCTCCGATGTCTGTGAAGGAGCTCTGGCTGGGCGGGCCGCCTGTCACTGCTGCTTTTCCTCCTCTCTCTGTCCCCCGCGCTGCTGAAACTCTCACTCTCAGCAGTGGCGGCGGCGAGGATTCACAGGCTGGCTGGCTGACTGACTGACTGGGGGGGGGGGGGAGCAAAGGGTCATTCCCGTACGGGTGGCAACCCTACCTCCGTGTGCACTCTGCAGCCTCCAGCTTCATTACCATCTGTCCCCCACGGCAGTGACGAATGGCCCTGCCCCCTCGGCTGAATTCCCCAGGGGGAGAGGTGGTCAGAGCGCCTGTTACTAAAATCATCACCGCACCTCTGACTGATGATCCATCCCGGCCAGCTCATATAGCTGCATCAACCGGGATTTAAAGGGTTTTACTGATTCCTCGGGGGTATCTTTTTCCAGATTTTGTTTTCTGCCTATTAAGCTGCGGGCACCTCCATGGGCGGACTCCCACCACGGGGCCCTCGGGCAGTTGTGGGGCCCTACGCAGCTTGCGTAGGGAGCGTATAGGGCGGATCGGCTCTGGTGCTGGGATTGGGTGCTGAGTGGTGTTTTCTTCTATGATTTCCACACTGTGAGTGACCCGCTGTTGGTGAATAGATGGCCTCCTACCTCACTGCTGTGAGGTTACAGCATGTGTATAAATTATGTACTGATCCGGCCTGGTACTGCCTGGATAAATCCTTAAAACCTGGGTGTATGGCGCCTGGATGTATTCACCATGAACTCCTCTCTGTGGGGTGTGTGGTCTCCAAATTGGCGTACATACGTTTTGGCAGAGAAAGAGAGTAAAGGGATTCCCAATATAGTGTAGTATGTTTAAAAATCCTTTTTATTTGAACAATGTAAAGGTACTCACATTTGACAACAAACGATTTGTGCAAAACAGATACGAGCGCCGAGCTCGTCCACGTCACCTCCGGTGCCTGTAGTGTCCCGTAGTATAGTGTCCACGTCACCGGAGGTGACGTGGACGAGCTCGGCGCTCGTATCTGTTTTGCACAAATCGTTTGTTAGGGACACTACAGGCATCGGAGGTGACGTGGACGAGCTTGGCGCTCGTATCTGTTTTGCACAAATCGTTTGTTAGGGACACTACAGGCACCGGAGGTGCCAAATTCAGACTTTCTATTAGGAATATCTGTTACCACAGCTCTGCACATTTGCACTTTACCATTGCTCCAGCATTTGCTGGAAACGTCATGTATTATTAAGTTTTCTTTTTTTTTTTGTATATGTGAGATTCATTTTACTGTCACATTTTGCACATTTGCACCATACCGTTACTTTAGCACTTGCTGGCTAGCAAGATACCTTACTAATACAACAGTATATTAAGGTTTTTGGATTTTTTTACCATCTGGATATATTTAATATTAATTGTGATTATCCCATTTATTGCACTTTATACACTTTACCATACAGTAATTTAGTACTTGCTGGCTAACAAGGCACCTTATTAATACAACCAGTATACTAAGGTCTTGGATTATTTGCACTTGCACTTCTGCACTTGCTGATTTCATTTAAGTTTTGGATTATTTGATGTCACAAGGACTCCCTTCCTTTTTTGCACATTTGCACTTTATTGTTCCATTGTTCATATTAGTACTGTGTGTACACTATTTCATGTGGAAGCACCATTTGTTTTATTGACCTAGAGTCAATTACAACAGCTCAGCACTACTTTTTATACACTATTTCTAATAAGGTTATGGTTTTTACCTTTTTCAGTGCTTAGTAGCAGTTGTATCATCACCTATCACCTCATAGTAGCGCGGAAATACCTTTTATATACATCTAGCGCTAGAATTGTTGCACGCGCTCTAACGCACGCGGCGATACCTCATATATGTGGTTTGAACGGCGTTTACATATGTGGGCGGGACTTACGTGTGCATTCGCTTCTGATCGCGAGCTACCGGGGACAGGGGCGTTTTAATTTTTTTTTTATTATTTTTATTTTTATTTTACTTAATTTTATATATTTTTACACTTATTTTAATTTTTTTTTTTTGATCACTTTTATTCCTATTACAAGGAATGTAAACATCCCTTGTAATAGGAATGTGTGTGACAGGTCCTCTTTATTGAGAGATGGGGGTCAATAAGACCCCACATCTCTCCTCCAGGCTGGAAAGCATGAGATCGTGAAAAAAAATTCACTGGTCTCATGTTTCCTAGCCGCAATGGCGGCTTTGTTTACATCTGAGGACCCGGGCATGACGTCATCACATCGCGCCCGGGCCTCCGACGGTCATAGAGATGACTGGTGACCAGTGGCGGCTGGTGCTCAAATTTTTTGGGGGGGCGCAAACTGAAAAAAAAAAAAAAAAAACGATTGCCGCCACTGTGCCCATTAAACGCAGCCACTGTGCCCAAACACCACTAGTTTGTCCCCAAATGCAGCCAGTTCCCCCCCATATACAGCCAGTTTGTCCCCCATAATACAGCCAGTTTGTCCCCCATAATACAGCCAGTTTGTCCCCCATATACAGCCAGTTTGTCCCCCAAATGCAGCCAGTTTGTCCCCAATATACAGCCAGTTTGTCCCCAATATACAGCCAGTTTGTCCCCCAAATTCAGCCAGTTTGTCCCCCATAATACAGCCAGTTTGTCTCAAATAATACAGCCAGTTTTTCCCCCAAATGCAGCCAGTTTGTCCCCCATATACAGCCAGTTTGTCCCCCAAATGCAGCCAGTTTGTCCCCAATAATACAGCCAGTTTGTCCCCCAAATGCAGCCAGTTTGTCCCCAAAATGCAGCCAGTTTGTCCCCCATATACAGCCAGTTTGTCCCCCAAATGCAGCCAGTTTGTCCCCCAAATGCAGCCAGTTTGTCCCCCAATATACAGCCAGTTTGTCCCCCAAATGCAGCCAGTTTGTCCCTATAATACAGCCAGTTTGTCCCCATAATACAGCCAGTTTGTCCCCATAATACAGCCAGTTTGTCCCCCAAATGCAGCCAGTTTGTCCCCCAATATACAGCCAGTTTGTCCCCCATATGCAGCCAGTTTGTCCCCCATATGCAGCCAGTTTGTCCCCCAAATGCAGCCAGTTTGTCCCCCATATACAGCCAGTTTGTCCCCCAATATACAGCCAGTTTGTCCCCCAATATACAGCCAGTTTGTCCCCCAAATGCAGCCAGTTTGCCTCCATTTACAGCCAGTTTGTCCCCAATATACAGCCAGTTTGTCCCCATAATACAGCCAGTTTGTCCCCATAATACAGCCAGTTTGTCCCCAATATACAGCCAGTTTGTCCCCAATATACAGCCAGTTTGTCCCCAATATACAGCCAGTTTGTCCCCATATACAGCCAGTGTGTCCCCCATAATACAGCCAGTTTGTCCCCCAAAAACAGCCAGTGTGTCCCCCATAATACAGCCAGTTTGTCCCCCAAAAACAGCCAGTTTGTCCTCATAATACAGCCAGTGTGTCCCCCATAATACAGCCAGTGTGTCCCCCAAAAACAGCCAGTTTGTCCTCATAATACAGCCAGTTTGTCCCCCCCAGCCCTGCACTTACCTTCCTCGAGTCAGCGCCGTCCTTCTTCCGTCCTCGATGTCTTCTCCCGCCCTCGATGTCGCTTCAGCCAATCAGGTTACCGGTAACCAGACCCGGTGAACCTGATTGGCCAGGGAACGCACCCCTGTGCGTCCTCTCATTAGGTATTTAGAAGCCGATTACAGCCCTCAGGCTGTAGTCGGGAAGCCTATCAGAGCCTGCTGGCTCTGATAGGCACTTCTACAGACCAACCAGACGCTGTGATTCAGATGGCCGGCGCTCAAGGGGCCGGCCATCTGAATAGTGGGAGGCAGCAATACATAGGTTCATGCAATGCATGAACCTATGTATTGTTGTGGTGAGTGACGGCCGGGCGCAGAAGCGAGCGGTAGCGGCGCTTCTGCGCCCACTATGGTCGCGCCGCCATGTGTAAAAAAAAGACATTTAAAAAAAAAAAAAACTCTTAAAGGGCCCGTTTTTTTGTTTTTTGTTTTTTGTGACCACAGGAAGGGGGGGCGGCGCCCGGGCGCCCCCAATGGACGGGCCGCCACTGCTGGTGACCAACTGGTCACCAGTCATCTCTATGCTTCCTATCGTGCGCCGGACGATTCATTCTCCGGGCCCCCGATGGCACGGGAGAGCCCGGAAAAGCACCGGATGGCGGCGGGAGGGGGGGATGTCCCCTCCCGCCGCCTATAAGAATGATCAAGCGGCGGATCCGCCCTTATGATCGTTCTTATGGTGCACAAAATCGTCGGCAGAACAGAAGGATATCTGAATGATGCCTCTAGCTGCAGGCATCATTCAGATATTTCCCCACAAAGCCCAGGACGTCATATGACGTCCACCCAGGATGGGAGATCCCATCTGTGGACGTCATTTGACTATGGCTGGGTAGGGAAGTGGTTAAAGATGCCCAATGAACATTAAGATTTGTTAATAATTTTTTATTAAATGAGTCGATGTCCCACTCCATGTTCAGCCCTGACAGTATGTGGGACCGCAACTCATATATCCAAAAGGTCTCTAGTTGGGAGACCCCCCTGGTCGTGGCTCCGCCCCTCCAAGGTGGGATGAACCGATCAATAACTAAGAACTGGGTGCCCTTTGGATTACGATCGTGATGTAATTTGTAATGCCTGGGCACCATGTGCTTCGTGTCCCCACTCTTGATAAGGGCGATGTGTTCTCCTACTCTTACTGAAAAGGTGCGGATAGTGCGACCCACATATTGCTTGCCACACGGGCATGTGATTAAATACACCACATGCTTAGTGTCACATGTTCAAAATTGTTTGATAGGATATTTCTTATGGGTAATGGAAGATGTAAACTCCAAAGTCTTACTCCTCCCTCAAATGTTATATTGACACACTGTGCACTTTTTACACGGATAGAAACCCACAAGATTATGAAAAAAGGATGGGCGAACAGGAGGGTTGATTATATTGGGTGCTATCTTGCTCTGTAGAGTGGGGGCTCCCCTAAAGATAACCTTAGCCCTGTCAGGTATAACTGAATTTAAAACACGGTCATTCTTGAGAATGCCCCAATGTTTGGCCATAATTGCTTTAATATGTTTATGCTGAGTCGAAAAAGACGTTAGCATGGCCCACTTATAGCTTTCATCAGTCTCACGTTTAGGTTTAACCTCTAGAAGAGACTCTCTCCTAACTTCCAAAGTGTTGTGTAGTTCATGGTCAATCTCGGTAGGATTATAACTCTTATTGAGAAACCTTTGTTTCAGAACATTGGCCTGTGCTTTAAAGGTTTTGGTGCTTGTACAATTTCTACGCAACGCATATTTTCTTATAATATTATGTTGTTCATTTTCAAAAGTGGCAATGCATTAGTTTTAGATAGGCAGATCTCAGCAGGAGGTATTACCCAAATATAAAGAAAGAGACAAAATCCATGGTGAAAAGACAGCACAGCACAGCAACCATGTTCACCGTTTAAGCTTTGGAAATTGCTTTGACACCAATGTTGATGATTGTTCCTGTGATTGATCCATCTGGTCTGGAGTGGTTTGCCTCAATATCAACCCTCTGCATTATATGATTACATCGCCTATTGCCTTTCACTTTCTGGTAAGCAGATTGTGAGCATGTTGGTGTGGTGTGCTTTTCTGTTTGTGCACACTGAAGCTTGGTGGTGGTTTCACAGCAATCCTACATCTATCAAATGTTGACTGTGTTTATTCACTTGGACTATTATTTATGTTATATTGATTTTCACTGAATCACACTGAAGCGCTGCATTTTTGGACTATATATTTTTGTTTGCCATCAACAGACTGTGCCAGCTGCTATATTCACTTCAATCTTCACTAATTTACTTGCAGTTAGCGCAGATATTTTGTTTATTATTTACTTTATGATACATACCCGTCCATATCCATTGGGAATCTGCTGGACCACTACTGCATATGAGATTATCTGCTAAGAAGTCACCTTTCTTCTGTGGTTTATTCCTCTCTGCTGACGTTTGGCCACCTCCAGCACAGCAACTTGCAGCATATAAGATTGTCCAGGCTCCACCGTGGTTCCACCACACAAAGCCCGTCTGACCCACTGAACATATGTTCTCTCGGGTTCAAACTATCTGGTAAGCTCCTTACCTATCGGTGGTGGTTCTCTTCATTTTTTCACCTTCATCACCTTTGTTTTCGTTTAAAGCTCTCACCAAGTTTTGAACTTTACCAATATTGAAATTTGGTCACCTCAAGAACACACAGTTGCACAAGTTTGCACTTGTCTTAAGTTATCCTATATACAGATATTTTATGTACATTTATGAGGACATTTATATTATTGTTCATATTCACTATTTGAGCAATTCACCTATTTATGTCTATTGACATTCTTTCATTGAGTTTCAGTTCAGTGAATAAAAAAAATTATTTGATGTCCTACCAACCAACACCAATTCTGGCTCCCACAGACTGGCTACAGTAAATAAAAGACACCTGTCCACAGAATCTTTCTTCCATTTAAACCTCACCATCATGGGCAAGACCAAAGAGCTGTCAAAGGATGCCAGGGACAAGATTGTAGACCTGCACAAGGCTGGAATGAGCTACAAGACCATCAACCAGAAGCATGGTGAAAAGGAGACAACTGTTGGAGCGATTATTCGTAAAATTAAGAAATACAAAATAACTATCAATCGCCCTCTCTCCATGCAAGATTTCACCTCATGGGGTAAGGATAATCATGAGAAAAGCGAGGGATCGGCCCAGAACTACAGAATGATCTCAGGGCAGCAGGAACCACAGTCACCAAACAAACCATTGGTAACACAATACACCGCCATAGATTGAAATCCTGCATCGCCCGCAAGGTCCCCCTCCTCAAGAAGGCACATGTACAGTAGGGTTGCCACCTCATCCCTTTAAAACCGAACACATATGAATTACACAGGTTCTGTGGCTGATTAAGGTGGTGATTAAACTCACTTGGTGCCTTATCTCCATTAAATTAGCCACAGAACCTGTGTAATTCATATGTGTTTGGTTTTAAAGGGATGAGGTGGCAACCCTAATGTACAGGCCCGTCTAAATTAGACATTATGCTTTGAGGCTGTCCCTCTGCTAAAGGTACAGGTCAACTTTGCCGCATTGAGGGACCAATGGTGTGTCTTCCAGCATGACAATGACCCCAAATTTACTGCAAAGGCAACAAAGGAGTGGCTCAAGAAGAAGCACATTAAGGTCATGTAGTGGCCTAGTCAGTCTCCATACCTTAATCCTATAGAAAATTTAAGGAGGGAGCTGAAACTTCGAGTTGCCAAGCGACAGCTAAGAAACCTTAAGGATTTAGAGAAGATCTGTAAAGAAGAGTGGACCAAAATCCCCCGAAATGTGTGCAAACCTGGTAACCAACTACAAGAAACGTCTTACCTCTTTGCTTGCCAACAAGGGTTTCTCCACCAAGTACAAAGTCATGTTTTGCTTGGGGATCAAATACTTTTTTTACTCACTGAACTACAACTCAATTTATAACACTTGTATCGTGTTTTTGGGGGATTTTTGGTTGATATTCTATCTCCAATAAAAACACACCTATGATAAAAATGATACCCTTAATTTCTTTGTAAGTGGGCATTGTCAGTCTGGTGTGAGGGTAGTGTTAGATATACTAGCAGATTTAGATACAATAACAAATTGAAGCCAAGCTCCAGCTAATGCTTTTTAAGCAGTTACTGCAATAGTTTTGTTCATTTTGGAATAAAGGTTTTATATAAAAAAAATCAAAGCTGACCATTGTAAGCACCACTGTCATTGTTAAATAGTTTTTCTCAACCCTCTGTCACTTTTGCTGGACAGCTTGTTCTGTTGTAAAACAACTGACTTATTGGCCAGATCACCAGGTAAAAATAAAAGAAAGAAAGCTTAAAAAAGAAAACAAATGCAGATAGCACATGTAAAAATTGAAGCTGCAATATAATAAATGTTTGCTTTTGGGTTCAATACCACTTTAACTGGTCATTCTAACAGGTGCTGGTAGTAGGCCTGGGTAAGCCATATCTACAGTAGGGTACCCTAGACCTCAAACCTGGGCCACTAGAGCAGCATTAATCTATGGTGTGAACTTTAAAGGATAAGTGCACCCCAACACAAAAATCTCTACAGCTACAGACATCCATGATCTAACACTAACCTATCTAGTCCTGGAAAGACGAAATCAGTATACATACCTTTTTTGAAACCCATCCGATCCGATCCAATGCTGAGCTGTCAGCTGCGGCTTCACTGTGGAGGCGGGTGCAGAGGACACAGCCGACAACGAAAGCCCCATAGTAAGTCTATGGGTGACGTCACTCCCCATTCATTTCACAGCCTTTGTCAGCTGTGTCCTCTGCAGAGGTTCTGCTGCTGGAGTCCGGACCAGATCGGCTCCAAAAAAGGTATGTATACAAATTTCTTCTTTATAGGGCTAGATAGGTTAGGCTTATATCGTGGATGTCTGTAGATGTATCGATTTTAGTGTTAGGGTGGACTTATCCTTTAACCACTTAAGCCCCGGACCATTATGCAGGTTAAGGACCAGAGGTGTTTTCAGAATTTGGCACTGCGCTGCTTTAACTGTAAATTGTGCGGACATGCAATGTTGTACCCAAAACGAAATTTGCGTCCTTTTCTTCCCACAATTAGAGCTTTCTTTTAATGGTATTTGATTGCCTCTGCGATTTATTTTTTTGGCGATATAAACGGAAAAAGACTGAAAATTTTGAAAAAAAATGATATTTTCTACTTTTTGTTATAAGAAAAATCAAATAAACTCAATTTTAGTCATACATTTAGGCCAAAATGTATTCAGCCACATGTCTTTAGTAGAGAAAATGTCAATAAGCGTATATTTATTGGTTTGCGCAAAAGTTATAGCGTCTACAAACTAGGGTACATTTTCTGAAATTTACACAGCTTTTAATTTATGACTGCCTATCTCATTTCTTGAGGTGCTAAAATGGCAGGGCAGTACAAAACCCCCCCAAATGACCCAATTTTTGAAAGAAGACACCCCAAGGAAATTGCTGAGAGGCATGTTGAGCCCATTGAATATTTTTTTTTTGTCTCAAGTGATTGAATAATGACTAAAAAATAAATAAAAAATTACACAAAGTTGTCACTAAATGATATATTGCTCACACATGCCATGGTTATATGTGGAATTGCACCCCAAAATACATTTTGCTGCTTCTCCTGAGTACGGGGATACCACATGTGTGGGACTTTTTAGGAGCCTAGCCGCGTACGGGCCCCCGAAAACCAAGCACCGCCTTAAGGATTTCTAAGGGCACAAATTTTTGATTTCACTCCTCACTACCTATCACAGTTTCGAAGGCCATAAAATGCCAAAATAGCACAAAACCCCCCAAATGACCCCATTTTGGAAAGTAGACACCCCAAGCTATTTGCTGAGAGGCATGGTGAGTATTTTACAGCTCTCATTTGTTTTTGAAAATGAAAGAAAATATATTTTTTTTTTTCAATTTTTAAAACTTTGTGACAAAAACCGAGATCTGCAAAATACTCACCATACCTCTCAGCAAATAGCTTGGGGTGTCTACTTTCCAAAATGGGGTCATTTGGGGGGGTTTTGTGCCATCTGGGCATTCCATGGCCTCCGAAACTATGATAGGCAGTGAGGAGTGAAATCAAAAATTTATACCCTTAGAAAGCCTGAAGGCGGTGCTTGGTTTTTGGGGTCCCGTACGCGGCTAGGCTCCCAAAAAGTCTCACACATGTGGTATCCCCATACTCAGGAGAAGCAACAGAATGTATTTTGGGGTCTATTTCCACATATGCCCATGGCATGTTTGAGCAATATATCATTTAGTGACAACTTTGTGCAAAAAAATAAAAAATAAAAAATAAATTGTCTTTTTTTCGCAACTTGTGTCAACATATAAAATATTCCATGGACTCGACATGCCTCTCAGTATATAGCTTGGGGTGTCTACTTTCCAAAATGGGGTAATTTGGGGGGGTTTTGAACTGTCCTGGCATTTTATACACAACATTAGGAATCCACTCTTCTAACCACTTGAAGACAAAGCCCTTTCTGACACTTTTTGTTTACATGAAAACTTATTTTTTTTGCAAGAAAATTATGTTGAACCCCCAAACATTATATATTTTTTTAAAGCAAAGGCCCTACAAATTAAAATGGTGTGTGTTGCATTTTTTTTTTCCACACAGTATTTGCGCAGCGATTTTTCAAACGCATTTTTGGGGGAAAAATACACTTTTTTTTAATTTTAATGCACTAAAACACACTATATTGCCCAAATGTTTGATGAAATAAAAAAGATGATCTTAGGCCGAGTACATAGATACCAAACACGACATGCTTTAAAATTTCGCACAAACGCGCAGTGGCGACAAACTACATACATTTTTAAAAGCCTTTAAAAGCCTTTACAGCTTACCACGTTAGATTTACAGAGGAGGTCTACTGCTAAAATGACTGCCCTCGATCTGACCTTCGCAGTGATACCTCACATGCATGATGCAATTGCTGTTTACATATGATGCCAGACCGACGCTTGCGTTCGCCATTGCGCAAGAGCAGGGCGGGACAGGGGTGCTTTTTTTTTTATTATTATTAATTTTGCTTTTTTATTTTATTTTTAAACTGTACCTTCCATATTTATTTATTTTTATCATTTTTATTGTTATCTCAGGGAATGTAAATATCCCCTATGATAGCAATAGGTAGTGACAGGTACTCTTTTTTTGAAAAAACTGGGGTCTATTGGACCCTAGATCTTTCCTCTACCCTCAAAGCATCTGACCACACCAAGATCGGTGTGATAAAATGCTTTCTCAATTTCCCAATGGCGCTTTTTATATCCGGGGGGGGGGGACATTCCCTTCCACTGCTTGTAAAAGCAGTCCAGAGGCTAATTCGCCGCTAGGATTGCTTTTACATGAAAGTCGGCCGCTGGCTGAAAAGAATGACACCAAGATGATACCTAAACCCGCAGGCATCAATCTGGTATAACCATTCAAAGTCCAGCAACATACCAGTACGTTGCTGGTCCTTGTTGGACATGTATTGTAATCTTTTTTTTCATGCAGCCTGTTGGCTGAACGAAAAAAAGAGATTGATCGGTGGGTATGCCCACCATTAGAATACCTCCCTTCATCCACCCACTTCTAATGATGGGCATACATGCACCATTTATATATGCCGAAGCATGGGGGCATCCTCCCGCAAAAGTTATGCCGCACACACATGGTCAGAGTTTTCCACGTGCATGCCTCTGTCGGAATTTTGACCGTATGTACGCGGCATTAGGAGCAAAATCGCTCCCCTCCGCCCCTGCTGCCCCCATGCTTCGGCATATATGCTCTTTTTTTTAACTGTGATGGTGAAATCGCCTCCTACAGCACTGGAGTCGCAGGGATCAGGCCTGTCTCTGCGAACGCTGCAGTTATGTGTGTTGTGTTTTGTAAGTGACAGTGATCGATCGATACTGCACTTGGGTGGCCTGGGCTGGACGGAGGGGCAAAACGCAGGTGCTAGCAGGTATCTGGGCTGATCCCGCTAACACTGCGTTTTTGGGAACCCTAAACTGCTGGGGACGCTAGTATAGATCTGATCAGATCAGATATTGATCTGTTCAGATACTATACCACTAAGGGGGGTGTATGCTTCACGCGTGGGTGTTAGCGTTACTGGCACTAACCTGACGCTGCCTTGGGCAACGCAGACCCTCTCTGACGCTAAAACCTAATTGATATCACCCGCCGGGCGATCAGGGGGTTAAACCTTTATTGGGTTATATACGGCGGGTGCCCTGACACTATAAAAAGCAAACTAACTAACCAGCGTCACCCGTAACACTTATATGGTGATCACTGGTGAAAGGGTTAACTAGGGGCAATCAGGGGGTTAAACCTTTATTAGGTAATATATGGGGGTACCTGACGCTATATAAAAACCTGACGGGGAACCTAAATAACAAAATAACTAACTGGCTAACCAGTGTCACCAGTAACACTTATACGGTGATCACTGGTGAAAGGGTTAACTAGGGGCAATTAGGGGGTTAAAACCTTTATTAGATAATATATGGGGGTACCTGACGCTATAAAAACCTGCGGCGAACCTAAAAAAAATAACTGGCTACCTATCGGCATCACCGACACTAAGACAGCGATCAGAAAAACGATCGCTTAGTGACAGCGGTGCTAGGGGGTGAAAGGGTTACCTGGGGGGCGATCAAGGGGTTAAACCTTTATTAGGGGGGGTTAGGGGGCTACACTGGACCTAAAACACTCTGCCCTGACACTTTTACAGTCACAAATGTCACTGATTGCAGTGATCAGTAAATAAATGGTCACTGCAATCAGTGACACTGGGACTGGGGGTGTCTGGGGGGGCGATCGTGTGCCTAATGTGTGTGGTGTCAGTGTGCTGTTTAGTGCACTAACCTTTGTGTCTTCTCTCATGCGGCGCTCGGTATATGTGAGCGCCGCAGGAGAGATGACATCACTTCCTCCTGCCTGTGTAAACATTACACAGGCAGAGGAAGCTTTTCATTCGCCAGGAGCGGTCGCGAGGGGGTGGCCGGAAACAAATGGCCGTCCCCTCATCACGGATCGCTCCCGGAACGATGCCGACCGCTCACTGTATAGAAGGGGGGTCCGATGGGCCCCCCCAACTATACGAAGGCAGGCACGTACAGGTACGTGATTGTGCCTGTCTGTGCCATTCTGCTGACGTATATATACAGTGAGCGGTCGTTAAGTGGTTAATAGCACATAATAGGGTCACTGCAGTATTAGCGCTATAAAATTGTATACAATATGCAGATTGTTCAGGATTTAGTATACTATACTGTCATTATTAAAGTTGTAGTGCCATTTTTGTTATTTCATTTACTTAAATGCTACTCATACAAAAGTTGTTTTGAATAGGAATATGGAGAGCATTCCCCATACCTCCTAGTCATGGCCTGGATGTATACTTTCCAACAGGTTACAAGAGGAGAAAACACTGCTGGAAAGAGAAAATGAACGACTGCCTAAAATTGGGGTAAAGCAAAAACAAATTATAAGCTATTTTTTTTTTTATTTCATTACTGAATTTACCATTACTTACTCATACAAGTAAGGCTTGCCATGGCTTAAAGCGGAAGTTATCCCATCGATTTAACAGTTTCAAAAAGCAGGTACATTCCCGGCATGCCGGGAATACCAACTGTCACATTGGTTGTGCTCTCAACCAAACTGTCAAACCATCCAATGGCTGGTGTCATAACTGATCACATGTGCAGCATCATGGCAGTTGAAGATTAAACAGAGGCCAAAATGGCAGCTTCCTTGCCTGAAAATGATAGGAGGGTTTACTTCCTCTTTAACCACTCTGTAAAAAATCTTTCGGACTGATGGAGGAATCTTCTTTCTTTCATACACACTAACATTCCTTAAAGAGTAAGTTCACCTTTACAGAAAAATCTGTAAGGTGAACTTACAAAGGACACCCTCCTCCCCCCCCCTCCCGACAGTTCCGCTGACCTGGAGCATGGGGGATCACCTGCTAGAGGACATTGTATAGCAGCCTCATAGTCTGGGGCTTAGAAATCCTCCACAGCTTAATCTCCAAAACGTCAGAAGGTATGTTTAGGAGCATTCTAATTAGACGGCGCTGTCACATGGGCGGCTCCTATAAATCAGAACCCACATAGCCCGTCCTGTCACTGTAGGCTAAGAGGAGAGAAAGCCACGGGGGATTTTAAATCCCTGGACCGGTATAGCGGCAATACGAGCTGTCAGTGCAGGGGATCGCTGGACTCCAGGTTAGCAGGATCAGGGGGTGGGGAGGGGGTCCAGTGTAAGTTCACCTTACAGATTTTCTGTAAAGGTGAACTCACACTAAGTTAATTGGCAAATCTCTATCCAGGCTTTGGATATATTTAATCTTAAATGCTAAGTTCACCTTTTTTCATTTTTTTTTTCTAAATTCCAATATAGCAGTAATGTACTTATTTTCCAAAAATAAAACAGCTTTCCACACAGGATTACCTCACTCTTCATAGCTTTTTAAAAAACACTGCTCGATTACTTCTGCCTTACTTCCTGGACAGACTTTTAGGTCATGAGTCTCATGACACAGGAAAGAGTTGACCAGCTGAGGGTAGATGAAGCAGGCTGTGTGCTAATGATGAGATCAGCTGGTCAACTCCTTCCTGTGTCATGACCTATAGTCTGACCAGGAAGTAAGGCAGAAGTAATTGAGCAGTGTGTTTAACCAGCTATGAAGAGAGTGAGGTAAGCTGCTGTAGAATGAATGAAAAGCTCTTTTATTTTTGCAAAATAAGTACTATAATTCTGTATTGGTACATAGGGAAGCTGGAATTTAGAAACAAAAAAAGTAAAGGTGAACTTCGCCTTTAAGTCATTTGTAAGATGTCTTTTTATGCAGACTAAATATTTCTAGGTTTTCTAATCTTTTATTGTACATGAGGTCTCCCATCCCTTTGAAAGTACTAATGTAGAGTAAATAGTTTACATGTTATTTTATATAAATTGGAAGTGTTGTGGATGTTATAGGAGCTAGAAAAAAGAACAAAATTACTGAAAGAAGCCAGCGATGAGTTACAAAAAGAAAATACCCAAAGGCTTTTGGAAATCAAAGAACTGAAAGAAGACATGGCTTCAAAGGAAAGAGAAATTCAGATAGCACAAAAAGAACTAGAGAAGGACATTGAACAACAGGAAATCATAAAGGTACATTCAAGTTGTCTATCTTTTATTTCACATTCTTAACTGAAACAAATATATACATGGGTGCTTTGTATAATGTGTGCATCCAGCTAATAAGTTACATGACCATGGATGGCTTACCTAGTTGTTAGTTTATGTGAATTAGTCATTGTCAGTCAAATTTAGCTTTTCTGAGCAAATGTTTTTTTAGAGAAACTCAATTAAATGCTGGCATTTCAAATTTTATTTAACATTGTTTATTTTTAAGACCTGGTGGACAGGAGAGGTAAAATGTGTAATGTGTTAAATATGTAATGTGAAGTTTAGGTTTTTATTTTTTGAATGCGGTTTTGTTTTGTATTGATATGTTTTATGGTGTTTGTAGGACTAAAACATTTTCAATAAATACAATATGGATTAAAAATCAATTTAGCATTGGTAAAGCTTAATTATGTACAGAGTATTAGAGCAGTCAAACTTCAGCTATTTAGTGCAAGTGCATGAATGACAATTGAATTTTGATTGGTTTGGGTTACTGTACTTTGTACATTACACCTATTTTTTTGCCAAACGTTTTGCCTAATTAAAGTGGACCTGATAAAAGGCATTTTTGGTAGAGTAATGCGATCTTTGTAAAAAGTAATATTTGTATGAGTTGCAATTACACATTACTTATCATGTATGCACATATAGTATATTGAATTTTAGGCCCTTTTTAAAGTGGACCTTGCAGTAAACTTTCCCTACCTTCCACATTGCTGGGAGTGACATTGCTGTCCTTCCAGGAAACTTACTGGGGAATATAAAGTAGGTGTAATTTAGCAAGAAAAAAATCCAGATAATTAAAAGTATGTCTTCTCTCGAGATTTTGGCTGCTTTGTATGTCTAGCTGGAAGAAGTGTGTTGTCATCCTGTGGGCAGAGGATTGGGGGGGGGGGGGTATAAAACCTTAAACTCTTTTTGTTACGGGTACATTCTATACCTGCTAATAGTAGATGTGTTGTTAGAGAGAGGGCCAGGACAGTTTAACTTGACCTTGCATTTTAATTCAGTATCCTCTAAGTGAAAGCTAAAGATTTATTTTTCACTTATGCGCATATGTTATTTATTTTTTTCCAGGATGAACTTGTGCAAGTCCAACAAATCCCTGTACAGCTTGCCAAAGACATGGAGAAGATTAACCGCAAATCAGTGTATGCTTTTCAGGAAAATTGCCAGTTCACTTGTATATGTACTTGTTATGGGTTAAAATGTAATGAGCAGAAAGATGTGCAGCCAACTTTTATAGGAAGGCATTGTATATAGGGAGGGGAAATTACAGATAACTTTCCCAGACTTGCCTTAAATTTGGCTTGACTAAGTAAAGAATGCTCTAAACACGTGTGATATAACTAGGGAATTACAACATTGTTAAATTTAACAATAGACGCTAGCCTTCTTCGTTCCAGCACAGATTTGGAGACTAAGCTTGTAAGTCTACAGCTAAAGATACAGAAATCATTCAGGTCTGTGAAAATTAGTCTTTAGGTAAATGCACAGCAATGTGATATATGCATTAACAGAAATTGTAGATGCAGTCCAGAAAATGTAGTGGAGGTGTGACAATATTTCCTAGGAGGCTACTGTAAAACAGCACAAGCATATCTTCGCACCCAGGGCCTTATGTATCGTGTACTAACTAAAAACGGTACCATACTGTAGTTGCACCTTCTCAGCCACCAGTCAGTATCAGACCTGCCTTTAAAGTTTGAATCTGGTTGGTAGTTGTGGGGAAATACCTCTTGTTTTTTTTTTTAATCAAGGATGTTTATTGAAAGAAAAAAAAAAGAAAAACACAGCATAAAAAATAGGAAAACTTCACAGCTCACATGTAAGACACCAAGTTAGTCATATCATTCTATTATCAGTGCAAGAGGTACATTCAGACAATATGCATAGCATCCTCAACCATCACAAGCCACGCTTCTAAAGGGACTGCACATTGAAAAGTCCATCCCTACAATCTGATATGCATACATTAAGTTAATCATATTCCCCTCCCGTGTTGTAGCTCGACCACTCACCCACCTTCTACCTCAGCAGCCTATCCATCACCAGATCAACCGGGGACAGGCCGGGGGTATCCAACCAAGGTGCCCACAGCCTCTCAAACTTTCCCGTGTGACCCTTGTGTTGGTAGATATATTTCTCCAGCCTTATGGTGTCACCTATCTGTGCAATCCATTCCTTCAACGTTGGGGGCTCAATCGCCTTCCAATGTCTAAGGATCAGCTTGCGGGCCTGTTTGGAAATGTCTTCCATGGGAATATCGTCCACGATCCCAAGTATGCACGGTTTCGGGTCAGTGGGTATGACAGTCTGATACACGCTATTAACGGTGGCTACAACCCCTGTCCAGAATAAATGAAGCTTGGGGCATCGCCATAGCAGATGGATTAGGTCCCCATGGTCTCTCGCACATCTGGGGCAGTTGGAATCCGGTCTGACCCCCATCTTAAACAATCTATCGGGCGTATAATGAACTCCAAGAATGGTGTACAGTGGTGATAACCACTGGGCCACGTTTAACCACTGTGACAGCAGGAAGGTAAAGTCACCTGGTTGCATCCAGGGGGGTAGATATAAAAACTCCCAGCTTCATTAGGTGTTTGCTCATGCCTGGAACCAGACCTGTGTGGACTGTCTAGGGAGAGTGAACCCCTGTGCGGTGAGACAAAGCCTGTGTGGCTATTTGTTTGGACATTTACTAAACCAGGGACTTAGGGACTAGGACAGCACCAGGCTGATCCCAGTTGTTAGTTTAGGAAACCTGCATGTTTAGTCAGAGGTCAAGCTGACCAGGGTTTATTTTGTTTATGTTTCTTTTTGCTTTGCTGTGTTTTTGTCACTGTAAATAGAGAAATAAACCGCACCCTTTTGATCTTGAAAACCACAACCTCCGTCTGCTGGGCCTGTTTTTGTGTGGGGAGCCCATCCAGGGGGTCACACACACCCGCTGCCGAGCTAACCCCCTCACAGTTGGTGGAGAACCAGTGGCAGTTTTTTTTAAGCCAGCATGGAGGAGATACTGAAACAGCTGGCTCTAGCAAATGCCAATCAACAGCAGACAAATGCAGGTTTGCAAAGGAGCCTTGCAGCCCAGCAACAAGCCCAGCAGCAATCTGAGGCCCGCTTCATAGACCTGTTGCAGAAGCAAGAGCAGAGACTACAACAACAGATGGAAGCAGTAATGCAGCAACGTCCGCAGACCAGTGAGGAAAGCCGTCCCACTAATACCGCGTCATTTGGGGTGAGTCGTTTATTGACAAAAATGACTGGAGAAGATGATCCAGAGGTGTTTTTGACCACATTTGAAAGGACTGCTGAAAGGGAAAAGTGGCCTAAGGATCAGTGGGCTGGACTGCTGGCTCCTCTGTTAACTGGTGAATCGCAGAAAGCTTACTATGACCTAGAGCCTGACCAAGCAAAAGACTATGTGATGCTAAAAGCTGAAATATTGGCAAGGCTGGGTGTCACCCTGGCTGTCCGGGCTCAGCGTGTGCATAACTGGACTTTCCAGCTTGGAAAACCCCCCAGGTCTCAAATGTATGATCTCATTCACCTGAGCAGAAAGTGGCTACAGCCAGAGACTTTGTCCGCACCGGAGATTGTGGAACGTGTTGTGATGGATCGTTTCTTGAGAGCTCTTCCTACCGCCATTCAAAAGTGGGTAAGCCATGGAGACCCAGAAACGGCCGGTAAACTTGTGGATCGTGTAGAGAGATACTTGGCTGCAGAGAACCTGACGGCCTCTTCCAGAGACTCTCGGACTTTCCACCCTAAGACCAGACCATCCCCAGGGGCGGATAAGATGATTCCAAGGGGTGAGGGTGGAGAGAGTGAGAGGGTGGGAGCTCTGCCCAGGGTTTGGCGAGAACAGCCTGGGAAGTCGGGGGCTCAAGAGGCAGCCAAAAGGATTGTTTGCTACCGCTGCCGGCAAGCGGGACATATTGCAGCAAATTGCCCGGTTGTGGAGGAACCCATGCAATGTGACTTTCTGACGGACAGACGTCAGTCGCTGTGTGCGACAGTCGCATGCACTGCCATTCGGGGAACTGAGAAACATTTATGCAAAATGTGTATTAATGGTAGAAATGTTGTGGTATTACTGGATTCAGGTAGCCTTGTGACCCTGATAAAGGCTGAATTAGTTAAAACAGAGGTCTCTGGGAATAGCAAGGTAGCTGTTATTTGTGTGCATGGGGACACCCGAGAGTATCCAGTGACTACAGTGTGTTTCAAGACCCCCAAAGGTACCCTCTCTCATCCAGTGGGGTTAGTATCTCAATTACCGCATGATGCCATTGTGGGAAGGGATTTTCCGAAGTTCTGGGAACTGTGGGATGATCCTGAGCCCCCACTGGTGCCCCTATGTACCAGGAAGGTGATAGCCAGAACTCATCTGAGAGTGGTGAGGACTCTCCAGAATTTCCCTTGTCAGTATTGGCAGGCGAGACTCAAGAAACTGGAGAAGAGCCCACCTCCTCAGACGAAAACCTACCGTCTGTGGAGTTTTCTGATCTTGAGGTTCACAGGGAAAATTTTGCCACAGAACAGTTAAAAGACCCCGCCCTAATAAAGGCACGGGAAAACGTAGTGGAAATAGATGGCGAGTTAGTGAACCCAGATAATACCTGCACTTACCCATACTTCAGCGTAGAGAAGGACCTACTGTATCGGGTGGCAAAAAGGGCAGAAGAAACCGTTGAGCAGCTTGTGGTGCCCAAACCTTACAGGAAGTTGGTGTTGGAGTTGGCCCATGGGCACATTCTTGGAGGTCATCTGGGGACAGAGAAAACCCGAGAGAGGGTATTACAGAGATTCTATTGGCCTGGGGTGATGAAGGACATAGAAAATTATTGTTCCTCCTGCCCTGTGTGTCAGAGGTCGGCCCCGATGCCACATTTCCGTAGCCCGCTGGTCCCTCTACCCATCATTGAGGTCCCGTTTGAGAGGATCGCAATGGATTTGGTAGGTCCTATAATCAAGTCCGCTAGGGGGCACCAGTACATATTAGTTATAATGGACTATGCCACCCGTTATCCAGAAGCGATCCCTCTCCGAAATACCTCGGCCAAAACCATAGCCAAAGAGCTATCTCTTGTTTTTAGCCGGGTGGGTATTTGTAAAGAACTGCTTACGGACCAAGGTACACCCTTTATGTCCCGGGTTATGAAAGAGCTGTGTAAATTGTTCAAAGAGACGCAATTGCGTACGTCTGTGTATCACCCCCAAACCGATGGGCTGGTTGAAAGATTCAACAAAACCCTAAAACAAATGTTGAAGAAAGTGGTGGATAGAGATGGAAAGGATTGGGACTGTCTACTTCCTTATTTGATGTTTGCTATTAGGGAGGTGCCCCAATCCTCTACGGGATTCTCCCCCTTTGAGTTACTGTATGGGAGACACCCAAGAGGGCTGTTGGATATTGCCAAGGAAACTTGGGAAAGTGAGAGTTCTCCCCACAGGAGTGTGATTGAGCATGTCGCCCTGATGCAAGATCGAATTGCACAGGTAATGCCCATCGTGAAGGAACATTTGGCCCAAGCGCAGTTGGCACAGCAGAGAGTGTACAACCGTGGAGCCAAGACCCGTACCTTTTCCCCGGGGGATAGGATATTGGTACTTGTCCCTACGGTTGAAAGTAAATTCCTTGCCAAATGGCAAGGCCCCTACGAGATAATGGAAAAAGTGAGCGAAGTGAATTACAAGGTCAGACAACCAGGAAGGCGAAAGCCCGAACAGATCTATCACGTTAATCTGTTGAAAGCCTGGAGGGATAGAGAGTCCCTAGTCGCAGAAACTTGGTCACCAGCTCAAACTGGTTGCGTGATTCCGGAGGTTGGAATAGCAGCCACCTTGTCACAACCCCAACAACAGGAGGTTAAGGAGTTTGTGCTTCGCAACAAGGAGGTGTTCTCTGAGCTGCCGGGACAAACATCTGGGGTAGAGCATGATATTATTACCCCGCCCGGTGAAAGGGTGAAGTTAAAACCCTATCGGATCCCAGAGGCCCGACGGGAGGCAATACGGGAGGAAGTACAGAAAATGCTGAACTTAGGGGTGATAGAGGAGTCCCAAAGTGATTGGTCTAGTCCCATTGTGTTGGTGCCTAAACCGGATGGGAGCTGGCGATTTTGTAACGATTTTCGTCAGTTGAACAAAGTTACAAAATTTGACACCTACCCCATGCCACATATAGATGAGTTGATCGACCGGCTGGGAACAGCCCGATACATGACGACTCTTGACCTCACAAAAGGGTATTGGCAAATTCCCCTGGCCAAGTCGGCCAAAGAGAAAACCGCATTTGTAACCCCAGACGGGGCGTTCCAATATAAGAGAATGCCGTTCGGGTTACAGAATGCGCCGGCCACATTCCAGCGGAAAATGGACCAGATACTGAGGCCCCATCGGAAGTATGCTGCGGCTTACCTGGATGACGTAATTGTCCATAGCACAGATTGGGCCTCACATCTGCCAAAAGTGCAAGCAGTCCTAGACTCTATCCGGGAAGCGGGGTTTACGGCTAACCCCAAGAAGTGTACCATTGGGCAGGAGGAGGCCAAATATCTTGGGTACACCATTGGCAGGGGAGTAATAAAACCCCAACTCAACAAAGTCGAGGCCGTCCAGAGTTGGCCACGTCCCAACAGCAAGAAGCAGGTACGAGCCTTTCTGGGAATCGCGGGTTATTATCGGCGCTTCATTCCCCACTTTGCTTCTAAGGCTGTGCCCCTAACCAACCTGACGAAAGGGAAAGGGTCGGTCATGATTAAATGGACCCCCGAGGCTGAGGCAGCATTCCAATTCTTGAAACAAGCCTTATGTAGCCAGCCAGTGTTGTACTCACCCGACTTCTCTAAAGACTTTGTCGTACAAAGTGATGCGTCAGATGTGGGGTTAGGAGCAGTATTGTCCCAGGTCTGGAACGGGGAAGAGCACCCAGTCATTTACCTCAGCAGGAAGTTGAAGTCCCATGGGGTAAATTACGCCACGGTTGAAAAGGAGTGTTTAGCGGTGAAGTGGGCTCTAGATTCCCTTCTGTACTATCTGCTAGGTAGGCACTTTGACATGGTTACGGATCACGCTCCGTTAAAGTGGATGGCTCAAAACAAGGAGACAAATAGAAGAGTGAATAGGTGGTTCCTGGCCTTACAGGAATTCAACTTCACAGTAAAGCATCGCCCTGGCGTTCAAATGGGGAATGTGGATGCTTTGTCTCGAGTACATGAATGCCTGATTGCTGGTGTTCCAACCCCAAGGTTAAAACAAGAGGGGGGGGTATGTGACAGCAAGAAGGTAAAGTCACCTGGTTGCATCCAGGGGGGTAGATATAAAAACTCCCAGCTTCATTAGGTGTTTGCTCATGCCTGGAACCAGACCTGTGTGGACTGTCTAGGGAGAGTGAACCCCTGTGCGGTGAGACAAAGCCTGTGTGGCTATTTGTTTGGACATTTACTAAACCAGGGACTTAGGGACTAGGACAGCACCAGGCTGATCCCAGTTGTTAGTTTAGGAAACCTGCATGTTTAGTCAGAGGTCAAGCTGACCAGGGTTTATTTTGTTTATGTTTCTTTTTGCTTTGCTGTGTTTTTGTCACTGTAAATAGAGAAATAAACCGCACCCTTTTGATCTTGAAAACCACAACCTCCGTCTGCTGGGCCTGTTTTTGTGTGGGGAGCCCATCCAGGGGGTCACACACACCCGCTGCCGAGCTAACCCCCTCACACCACTTAACGACCGCTCACTGTACATATACGTCGGCAAAATGGCACGGACAGGCACAATCACGTACCTGTACGTGACTGCCTTCGTATGGGTGGGGGGTCCTATCGGACCCTCTCCGGTACAGCGAGCGGTGGTTCTCAGTGCGGGAGCGATCCGTGATGAGGGGACGGCCATTCGTTTCCGGCCACCCCCTCGCGATCGCTCCCGGTGAATGAAATGCTTTCTCTGCCTGTGTAATGTTTACACAGGCAGGAGGAAGTGATGTCATCTCTCCTGCGGCGCTCACATATACCGAGCGCCGTGGAGAGAAGACACACAGGTTAGTGCACTAAACAGCACACTCACACCAGCACACATAGGAACACGATCGCCCCCCCAGACACCCCCAGTCACAGTGTCACTGATTGCAGTGATCAGTAAATAAATGGTCACTGCAATCAGTGACATTTGTGACTGTAAAAGTGTCAGGGCAGTTAGTTTTAGGTCCAGTGTAGCCCCCTAACCCCCCCTAATAAAGGTTTAACCCCTTGATCGCCCCCCAGGTAACCCTTTCACCCCCTAGCACCACTGTCACTTAGCGATCGTTTTTCTGATCGCTGTATTAGTGTCGGTGATGCCGCTAGGTAGTCAGTTATTTTTTTTTAGGTTCACCGCAGGTTTTTATAGCGTCATGAACCCCCATATATTACCTAATAAAGGTTTAACCCCTTGATCGCCCCCCAGGTAACCCTTTCACCCCCTTTTGCCAGTGTCACTAAGCGATCGTTTTTCTGATCGCTGTATTAGTGTCGGTGGTGCCGATAGGTAGCCAGTTATTTTTTTTAGGTTCGCCGCAGGTTTTTATAGCGTCAGGTACCCCCATATATTACCTAATAAAGGTTTAACCCCTTGATCGCCACCCAGGTAACCCTTTCACCCCCTTTTGCCAGTGTCACTAAGCGATCATTTTTCTGATCGCTGTATTAGTGTCGGTGGTGCCGCTAGGTAGCCAGTTATTTTTTTTAGGTTCGCCGCAGGTTTTTATAGCGTTAGGTACCCCCATATATTACCTAATAAAGGTTTAACCCCCTAATTGCCCCTATTTAACCCTTTCACCAGTGATCACTGTATAAGTGTTACTGGTGACACTGGTTAGCCAGTTAGTTATTTTGTTATTTAGGTTCCCGTCAGGTTTTTATATAGCGTCAGGTACCCCCATATATTACCTAATAAAGGTTTAACCTACTGATTGCCCCTAGTTAACCCTTTCACCAGTGATCACCATATAAGTGTTACGGGTGACGCTGGTTAGTTAGTTTGCTTTTTATAGTGTCAGGGCACCCGCCGTATATAACCCAATAAAGGTTTAACCCCCTGATCGCCCGGCGGGTGATATCAATTAGGTTTTAGCATCAGAGAGGGTCTGCGTCGCCCCAGGCAGCGTCAGGTTAGTGCCAGTAACGCTAACACCCACGCGTGAAGCATACACCTTCCTTAGTGGTATAGTATCTGAACAGATCAATATCTGATCTGATAAGATCTATACTAGCGTCCCCAGCAGTTTAGGGTTCCCAAAAACGCAGTGTTAGCGAAATCAGCCCAGATACCTGCTAGCACCTGCGTTTTGCCCCTCCGTCCAGCCCAGGCCACCCAAGTGCAGTATCGATCGATCACTGTCACTTACAAAACACAACACACATAACTGCAGTGTTCGCAGAGACAGGCCTGTTCCCTGCGACTCCAGTGCTGTAGGCGGTGATTTCACCACCACAGTTGTCAAAAAAAAGCATATATGCTGAAGCATGGGGGCAGTAGGGGCGGAGGAGCGATTTTGCTCCTAATGCCGCGTACATACGGTCAAAATTCAGACGGAGGCTTGCCCGTGGAAAAGTCCGACCATGTGTGTACGCGGCATAACTTTTGCGGGAGGATGCCCCCATGCTTCGGCATATATAAATGGTGCATGTATGCCCATCATTAGAAGTGGGTGAATGAAGGGAGGTATTCTAATGGTGGGCATACCCACCGATCAATCTCTTTTTTTCGTTCAGCCAACAGGCTGCATGAAAAAAAAAGAAGATTACAATACATGTCCAACAAGGACCAGCAACATACTGGTATGTTGCTAGATTTTGAATGGTTATACCAGAATGATGCCTGCGGGTTTAGGTATCATCTTGGTATCATTCTTTTCAGCCAGCGGCCGTGTCAGGGTCACCTGTGGCCAGGTGACAGATGCACACCGTAGGGGGACAGGAGTGCACCGCGAGGTAGTGAACCCTATGGCTGGCTTCTGTGGATAGGAAACTGGGTGGTTGTGGAAAGCGGGACCAGAGGAGCACAACCGGGATCCCAACGGAAGCGAGAGCCAAGATTCCCCAGGGCGCGGAGTCTAAGACCCAGCTGGTCTTCTCCAGGGCCTCTAGTGGTGAGGATGTTACGCTGCAGGCTGGGACCAGGTCGCGGCCCCTGGAGTTTCCTAGCTCACGCCCCGTAGGATAAGGGGAAGCAGCAGCACACGATAGAGAGAACCGAATAACAAGCCGAAGGTCAGGGGCCACAAGCAGACAAGGATAACGAAGAACGAGCCGAAGGTCAAGGGTCACGAGCAGACAGGGATGGTCGGGGACAAGCCAATAACGTAACAGAGAGACAGACGTAGCACACGGCAGGCAGGAACCCAAACACACAATGCCTAACAAACACGTTGATCAGCAAAGCAGGCTTGCAGTGCACAGGTTAATATAGTGTTCAGTGATAGGGCCTGGGGTGGAGTCAGGCTGGGAGGAGATTATAAAGGAAGCCAGGTGAAGGAGGTCTGGTCTCTAGATGAACACATGAGGAGGAAGGTAAGATGGCAGACAGACATTAATGCATATCCATGACAGTACCCTCCCTCTTACGAGGCCTCCCCCTTCCCCGCCTGGGCCCAGGTTTAGAGGGAAACTTCAGATGAAACTCCTTTAACAGACGAGGTGCAAAGACCTCAGATGCAGTGATCCAAGACCTCTCCTCAGGACCAAACCCTTTCCAATGAACGAGGTACTGAAGAACGCCTTTACAGAGTCGGGAGTCCAGAATTTGACTGATCTCGTACTCCTGATTATCCTCAGAGACAGGCGCCACGGTAGGAAGAGGACGAGAGAATTTATTGAGGACTAAAGGCTTTAGAAGAGCAACATGAAAGGAGTTAGTGATTTTAAGGCTCTTAGGAATCTGGAGTTTGAAACAAACCGGATTCAGTTTAGCAGTTACCGTGTATGGACCGATGAATCGTGGAGCAAACTTCAGAGAAGGAACTCGGAGCTTGATGTTCCTGGTAGAGAGCCAGACTTTGTCCCCTGGCTGAAGAGAAGGCGGTTTACGCCTGCGGCGGTCGGCAAAGCCTTTGAATTTTTCAGCAGCTGCCCGGAGGGAATCATGAACGTGACCCCAAACGGAATTGAGAGACTCCTGAACCGAAGCCAAAGCTGGAATGTCTGGAGAACAGATCATAGGAAGAGGAAGTTGAGGGTGTTTTCCATAAACTGTGAAAAAGGGTGTCTTCTGCGAACTGGTATTCACATGATTGTTATGGGAGAATTCTGCCCACGGGAGTAGAGAGGACCAATCGTCATGGTGAGAAGACACAAAGGTGCGAAGAAAGACCTCTAACTCCTGATTAACCCTCTCAGTCTGTCCATTGGATTGGGGATGGTAAGAAGAAGAAAAATCCAAGACAATATTGAGGGATTTGCAAAAGGCTCTCCAAAAACGAGACGTGAATTGGACTCCCCTGTCGGAAACAATATGAGAAGGGACCCCATGTAGGCGGAGAATTTCTCGAATGAAAATGGGAACCAAGGCAGGGGCAGAAGGAAGACCAGGAAGAGGAACAAAATGAGCCATCTTGGAGAATCGATCGATTACCACCCAAATGACTGTATTATTCTCAGACAGTGGGAGATCGGTGATAAAATCCATGGCAATATGGGCCCAGGGTTCCTTAGGAATAGGCAAGGGCATGAGGAGACCAGCAGGAGCTTGTGTGGAGGATTTGGACTGAGCACAGACATGACAAGCTTTAACGTAGTCTTTGACGTCTGAGCGGAGATTAGGCCACCAGTAGTGACGACTGATGAGTAGGAAGGATCGGAGGAATCCAGAATGCCCTGCCACCTTGGAATCATGTCCCCAACGAAGGATCTTAGCTCTTAGCTCAGTGGGGACAAAGGTCTTACCAGGCGGAATTTTAGACTTCAGGGTGGTAGAGTGGGCAACAATGCATGAGGTGGGAATGATCGGCTCAGGTTCAGGGGCGGACTCCTCGTCCAAAGTGTCAAATGACCTAGAGAGCGCATCAGCCCGACCGTTGCAGGAACCAGGTTTGTAGGTAATCGTGAAATTAAAACGGGCAAAGAAGAGACTCCACCTGGCCTGTCTAGGATTCAGACGTTTAGCATTCTGTAGATACTGTAAATTCTTGTGATCGGTAAAGATCGTTATGGAGTGAGGGGAACCCTCCAAGAGATGACGCCACTCCTCTAACGCCAATTTAATTGCGAGAAGTTCCCGATCACCGATGGCATAATTCCTCTCTGCCTGAGAAATTTTTTTGGAGAAGAACGCACATGGTTGGCGTCTCTTCTCAAAGATTTGAAGAAGCACAGCTCCCACCCCCATTGAGGAAGCGTCCACTTCAATAAAAAATGCATTCCCAGGATTTGGTCTCCTCAAGAGGGGGCCAGAAACAAAGGCCTGTTTCAGGTTGTGAAATGCAGAGACAGCTTCGGGAGGCCAGTCTCTGGCATTCACACCCTTCTTGGTCAAAGCGATAATAGGCGCGGCAATGGAAGAGTAATTCCTTATGAACTGCCTATAATAATTAGTGAAGCCAAGAAAGCGCTGTGTGGCCTTGAGGCTAGCAGGAAGAGGCCAGTTGGTGATAGCCAAGACCTTCCCAGGGTCCATACGAAGCCCCGAACATGAGACAAAGCACCCCAAAAACAGGACCTCAGAACATTCAAAGGAACATTTCTCCAGCTTGGCATAGAGATTGTTCTCTCTAAGACGTTGAAGTACAGTGCGGACATGGTTTCTGTGGACGAGCAGATTTTCAGAAAAGATCAGAATGTCATCCAGATAGATGACAACAAACTGGTACAGCAGATCTCTGAAGATTTCATTGACAAAGTTTTGAAACACGGCTGGAGCATTACACAGACCAAAAGGCATCACCAGATATTCGTAATGCCCGTCTCTAGTGTTAAATGCAGTCTTCCATTCGTCACCCTCCCGTATTCGAATGAGATTGTACGCGCCTCTGAGATCCAACTTGGTGAAAATGGAGGCACCCTTCAACCTATCGAATAGCTCAGATATTAAGGGTAAGGGGTATCGATTTTTAATAGTAACCGCATTTAAACCCCGATAATCGATGCAGGGTCTTAAGGTACCATCCTTTTTGGCAACAAAAAAGAACCCTGCCCCTGCAGGCGATGAGGATTTCCGGATGAACCCTCTCTCCAGATTCTCTGCTACATACTCCGACATGGCCTGGGTCTCTGGGATGGACAGAGGGTAGGTACGACCCCTGGGTAGAGTTGCTCCGGGGACAAGATCAATAGCACAGTCAAAAGACCTGTGGGGAGGAAGCACCTCAGCTGATTTTTTACAGAACACATCCCGGTAATCGCTGTATGCGGCGGGAAGATCAGAAGAAACAGAAGTGGCAGCAACCGGAAGACTCTCCTTGGGGGTCACCTTGAGAAGACACGACGAGAAACATGAGGAACCCCAGGCCAGGATCTGCCCAGAGACCCAGTCCACATGTGGAGAGTGGAGCTGTAGCCAAGGGAGGCCCAATACAACTGGGGTAGAGGCCTTGGGTAGAATAAGAAAGGATATCCACTCCTGGTGGAGAATCCCTACCGACATCCTAATGGGTAGCGTCTGGAAGCGAATAGGGCCCCCTGGGAGAACAGTGCCATCAATTGCCGAGACTACCAATGGGGTAGTGAGAGGTGAAAGGGTAAGCTTCATAGAAGAAGCAGTTCTCCAATCCATGAAATTGCCGGCAGCCCCGGAATCCAGGTATGCAAGGGTTGACTGAGGAGAAGTGCCTACATGAAGGGACACCGGCAAGAGCAGGCGAGAAGGTGATGTTTCTGGGTCCAATACTCCACCTTCCAAATGTATTAGACCCGAGCGTTTCCCGGACGAAGCGAGCAGGAGTCACGAAAATGACCCTTGCCCCCACAATAGAGGCACAAGCCCAGAGTTCTGCGCCTAGCACGTTCTTCGGGGGTTAGTCTGGTCCGGCCCAGCTGCATAGGTTCTTCAGCAGGTAGAGGATGCTCCACGGAATGAAGGGAGGGGAGCTCAGACTGGCTAGGACCCAGAGAGTGCTGGCGTCTTTTTTCTAAGGACCTCTCTTGAAAACGAATGTCGATCTGGTTGCATAATGAAATTACATCGTCCAGACCGACGGGAATGGCTCTTCCCGCTAATTCGTCTTTCACTCGGTCAGAGAGGCCATGTAAAAAGGTAGCGACCAGGGCCTCATTATTCCAGCTCAATTCAGCTGTGTGGATACGGAACTGAAGAGCATATTGCCCCACTGAACTAGATTCTTGGCGAAGACGTAAGACAGCACTAGCCGCTGAAGAAGCCCGAGCCGGCTCTTCGAAGATATTACGAAAGAGCTTCAAGAATTCGGACAGACTGGAAACCACCGGATCGTTCCTGTCCCACAGGGGGGCAGCCCAGGCCAAAGCTTCACCGGAGAGGAGGGAAATGATATAGGCTACCTTAGCCTGGTCAGATAGGAAGCTTTGAGGCTGAAGCTCAAAATGAATAGTGCATTGGCTGAGAAACCCCCTGCAGGCCTTGGAGTCCCCAGAGAAACGGAACGGAGCTGGCAATCTTAGTGAGTGTGAGGCTGCGACTGGTGCGATAGGTACAGCCGCTGGTTGTACTTGGGGTTGCGGATTCGGGGTTCCCAAGGAGACCTGAAGCTGCTCGAATCGAGAAGCCAGATCCTGGAGGAATCGCATCACCTGGGTCTGATTTGATTCCTGGGTCTCAAGTCTGCGAACTATGCCCTGCAATGGATCATCCGCGGGAAGCGGGATGTCAGCCGGGTTCATGGCTGATCAAACTGTCAGGGTCACCTGTGGCCAGGTGACAGATGCACACCGTAGGGGGACAGGAGTGCACCGCGAGGTAGTGAACCCTATGGCTGGCTTCTGTGGATAGGAAACTGGGTGGTTGTGGAAAGCGGGACCAGAGGAGCACAACCGGGATCCCAACGGAAGCGAGAGCCAAGATTCCCCAGGGCGCGGAGTCTAAGACCCAGCTGGTCTTCTCCAGGGCCTCTAGTGGTGAGGATGTTACGCTGCAGGCTGGGACCAGGTCGCGGCCCCTGGAGTTTCCTAGCTCACGCCCCGTAGGATAAGGGGAAGCAGCAGCACACGATAGAGAGAACCGAATAACAAGCCGAAGGTCAGGGGCCACAAGCAGACAAGGATAACGAAGAACGAGCCGAAGGTCAAGGGTCACGAGCAGACAGGGATGGTCGGGGACAAGCCAATAACGTAACAGAGAGACAGACGTAGCACACGGCAGGCAGGAACCCAAACACACAATGCCTAACAAACACGTTGATCAGCAAAGCAGGCTTGCAGTGCACAGGTTAATATAGTGTTCAGTGATAGGGCCTGGGGTGGAGTCAGGCTGGGAGGAGATTATAAAGGAAGCCAGGTGAAGGAGGTCTGGTCTCTAGATGAACACATGAGGAGGAAGGTAAGATGGCAGACAGACATTAATGCATATCCATGACAGGCCGGCTTTCATGTAAAAGCAATCCTAGTGGCTAATTAGCCTCTGGACTGCTTTTACAAGCAGTGGGAGGGAATGTCCCCCCCCGGATATAAAAAGCGCCATTGGGAAAGCATTTTATCACACCAATCTTGGTGTGGTCAGATGCTTTGAGGGCAGTGGAAAGATCTAGGGTCTAATAGACCCCAGTTTTTTTCAAAAAAAGAGTACCTGTCACTACCTATTGCTATCATAGGGGATATTTACATTCCCTGAGATAACAATAAAAATGATAAAAAATAAATAAATATAGAAGGAACAGTTTAAAAATAAAATAAAAAAGCAAAATTAATAATAATAATTAAAAAAAAAAGCACCCCTGTCCCGCCCTGCTCTTGCGCAATGGCAAACGCAAGCGTCGGTCTGGCGTCATATGTAAACAGCAATTGCATCATGCATGTGAGGTATCACCGCGAAGGTCGGATCGAGGGCAGTAATTTTAGCAGTAACTCCTCTGTAAATCTAACGTGGTAACCTGTAAAGGATTTTAAAGGCTTTTAAAAATGTATGTAGTTTGTCGCCTCTGCGCGTTTGTGCGAAATTTTAAAGCATGTCGTGTTTGGTATCTATGTACTCGGCCTAAGATCATCTTTTTTATTTCATCAAACATTTGGGCAATATAGTGTGTTTTAGTGCATTAAAATTAAAAAAAGTGTATTTTTTCCCCCAAAAATGCGTTTGAAAAATCTCTGCGCAAATACTGTGTGGAAAAAAAAATGCAACACCCACCATTTTAATCTGTAGGGCCTTTGCTTTAAAAAAATATATAATGTTTGGGGGTTCAGCATAATTTTCTTGCAAAAAAAAAATGTTTTCATGTAAACAAAAAGTGTCAGAAAGGGCTTTGTCTTCAAGTGGTTAGAAGAGTGGATGATGTGTGACATAAGCTTCCTAATGTTGTGTATAAAATGCCAGGACAGTTCAAAACCCCCCCCAAATGACCCCATTTTGGAAAGTAGACACCCCAAGCTATTTGCTGAGAGGCATGTCGAGTCCATTGAATATTTTATATGTTGACACAAGTTGCGGAAAAAAGACAATTTATTTTTTATTTACATTTTTTTGCACAAAGTTGTCACTAAATGATATATTGCTCAAACATGCCATGGGCATATGTGGAATTACACCCCTAAATACATTCTGATGCTTCTCCTGAGTACGGGGATACCACATGTGTGAGACTTTTTGGGAGCCTAGCCGCGTACGGGACCCCAAAAACCAAGCACCGCCTTCAGGCTTTCTAAGGGTGTAAATTTTTGATTTCACTCCTCACTGCCTATCACAGTTTCAGAGGCCATGGAATGCCCAGATGGCACAAAACCCCCCAAATGACCCCATTTTGGAAAGTAGACACCCCAAGCTATTTGCTGAGAGGTATGGTGAGTATTTTGCAGATCTCGCTTTTTGTCACAAAGTTTTGAAAATTGAAGAAATAAAATAAAAAATTCTTCTCTTTCTTCATTTTCAAAAACAAATGAGAGCTGTAAAATACTCACCATGCCTCTCAGCAAATAGCTTGGGGTGTCTACTTTCCAAAATGGGGTCATTTGGGGGGGTTTTGTGCTATTTTGGCATTTTATGGCCTTCGAAACTGTGATAGGTAGTGAAGAGTGAAATCAAAAATTTGTGCCCTTAGAAATCCTGAGGTCGGTGCTTGGTTTTCGGGGTCCCATACGCGGCTAGGCTCCTAAAAAGTCCCACACATGTGGTATCCCCGTACTCAGGAGAAGCAGCAAAATTTATTTTGGGGTGCAATTCCACATATAACCATGGCATGTGTGAGCAATATATCATTTAGTGACAACTTTTTGTAATTTTTATTTTTTTTGTCATTATTCAATCACTTGGGACAAAAAAAAAATATTCAATGGGCTCAACATGCCTCTCAGCAATTTCCTTGGGGTGTCTACTTTCCAAAATGGGGTCATTTGGGGGGGTTTTGTACTGCCCTGCCATTTTAGCACCTCAAGAAATGAGATAAATTAAAAGCTGTGTAAATTCCAGAAAATGTACCCTGGTTTGTAGACGCTATAACTTTTGCGCAAACCAATAAATATACGCTTATTGACATTTTTTTTACTAAAGACATGTGGCTGAATACATTTTGGCCTAAATGTATGACTAAAATTTAGTTTATTCGATTTTTCTTATAACAAAAAGTAGAAAATATGTTTTTTTTTTCAAAATTTTCGGTCTTTTTCCATTTATATCGCAAAAAAAAAAAATCGCAGAGGCAATCAAATACCATTAAAAGAAATCTCTATTTGTGGGAAGAAAAGGATGCAAATTTCATTTGGGTACAACATTGCATGTCCGCACAATTTCCAGTTAAAGCAGCGCAGTGCCAAATTGTGAAATCACCTCTGGTCATTATGGTCCGTATTGGTCCGGTCCTTAAGTGGTTAAGGAGCAAAGTTGCACTGCCTGGAGTGCCTCCTCCCATTGTTCATCCTCGAATGTTCCCACATCCCTTTCCCATTTGCTAGATGCTGTAAGGGGAAATCCCTCCATGTAGACATTGAGAATCATGGAATAGGTTCTAGAGACAAAGCCCTTAAACTCAGATACTTCAGCCATAAATTTGAATATTGGTGTTTGAGAGAGAATCCACGGGGTCCCCCCTACCTGTGCCTTTACTGCATGTTGCAACTGCATGTAATAGAAGAGCATTGATTGCGGGAGATGAAATTGCTCCCTCAGTACTGAGAAGGGGATCAGTTTACCCGCTGAAAATATATGCCTCATGTGTGTGACTCCATGCCTCCTCCACCGCGCTCCGCAATCCAATGAGAGCAGCTCCTCATAGTACCCATTATCCCATATCGGGCTGTAACCAGTGAATCCCTCCACCTCCTGCAGCTGCCTAAGTTTATTCCATATTTTTTGCATCAATACATATGTGGGAAATCTTTTATTGGACATTGCATACGCCAGGGCCTTCATACCTGTGGGTACGCTATCAAGGCCAGTGGTGTAGCACATTAGGGCCCTAATAGGGTCAGATTGTACACTACCCTCCTCCAAACCCTGATCGTCCGGCATAGCCTGGGCGATATGCTGCGCCTGAGCCGCTAGGTAATAGATCCAAGGGTTAGGGAGGGCGAGGCCACCCACTGCCTTGGGTTTTTGTAACTGTTCCAGTTTCACCCTAGGGGGATTGTCTAACCATATGAAGGCCCTAAAAAGAGAGTTAATGATCCTGAACATTTTTAGAGGGATAACCATAGTTGTGTTGTGGAGGATATATAAGAGCTGGGGCATGAAAATCATCTTTATGAGATTAACCCTTCCCACCAGGGACATCCTAAGACGGGACCATATTTTGGCTCTATCTCGGATTCTATTTAACAGTGGGGTCAGGTTAAGTGGGATAAAATCACGCTGTTCTGTGATGATCTGGACTCCTACATACTTGAAACTGGTAGACACCGGTACCTTGTGTATCGTCTGTACCCCGCTGCCCGGATAAGTATCCAGCAGGAAAGGTGAGGACTTGGTCCAATTGATGACCAGACCTGAATAGGACCCAAACCTGCCAATCACTGCCATAGCTTCCTTCAGGGGAGTCATCCGTGTCCCCCAGAAGCAGCATGGTGTCGTCGGCGTATAACATGAGTTTCTCCTGAACCCCCAAATATTGAAATCCTTGCACATACTCTTGTTTTTAGTAAAAACTTGGTGATACATAAGCACCCTGAAGTCAGATTCTCCAAAAAAGCAAGCATTTGAATTCTACTGCTCAGTGCTTTTTTTTTAAATGTAATTCAGAAGGTGCCCTTTACAAATTAAAATGCTCTAATCCACACAAAGATGATAAACCAATTTTACAATAATACATAGCACTGGAAGTCCAGTGTGGTATAGTAAAGCTGCACCTCTGATGAATGAGAGCACTGACATTTTGTTTAGCTTGAAACGGTGTTAGACCTAAAAACAAAAGCAGTTTACTAATGCCTAGATGTGGGGGCTGTTAGTTTCCTTTTTTTCATTTTCACCTGGTGATCCTGCCAATAAGTGTGTTATTATTCAACTTCCTTTAGCAGACCAAGCTTTCCAAAAGTGGCAAATAGAGGGTTAAGATGTATCATTTACCATGGACAAGGGTGCTTATAATGGTCAGCGTTTATTAATTTATGTACAACCTTTACCCTAAAAGGACAAGAAAACCAGCTTAAAAAGTATTAGCTGGATTTTGGCTTTACTTTATCAGTCAAGTGCATCTAAATCTGCTAGTGCATCCAACACTACCCTCTCCCCAGAGTGACAATGCTTCTGTCCAAAGCTGTCTCCATTGCACCTCCATCTAGAGTGGAGGCACTCTAAAGCCTAGTACACATGGCCTGAATGTTGGGCGACATCAGTCGGTTCAATAAAAAACAGCCAACATTAGACCCCTGTGTATGGCAACAAGTCCGACAGAAGCCGGCTGTTTGGCTGACTTCTGTCAGACGTGCATGCTGGAAAACCAGCGGCCGACTGGCTCCCGATCAGTGCTCTCAGCCAATGGCTGAAAGTGCTGACCAGAGTGATCAGGTGGGGGGCCGTCAGGGGAGATCGCTGTACTAACATCGGATTGTTAGTACAGTGGCTCCAACCAGAGCTGTCAGTTTTTCTTCGTTCAACCCAGCCGAAAAAAACCTGATAGTGTGTAATAGGCTTAAGACAGGAAGTGTGTTACACTGGCCAGATCGCCAGATGAAAATAAAGAAAAAAAAACATAGAAAAATAAAACTATTCCAGCCACCACATTAACTGTAAGGATTTGTAAGCTGCAAAATATATTAGTTTTTTTTTAGTTTTTTTACCTTAATATTGCTTTAAAGTGATTTTAAAGTCTGTTATTTTTATAGAAAAACTAAAAAAAACAAAAAAAACTAAACATGTTATGCTTACCTGTCCTGTTGCAGTAGATTTACACAGAACAGCCTGGATCCTCCTCTTCTCGGGTCCCTCCTCTTTGCTTCTTGCCCCTCCCTCCTGCTTAGTGCCCACGCAGCTTGCTATGGGGGCATCTGACCTGAGCCGAGTCAACTCCCAGCCCGCCCCTTCCTCTCCTGATTGGCTGGCTGGCTGACTGACTTTGATTGACAGCAGTGGAAGCCAATGGCGCCACTGCTGCATCTCAGCCAATCAGTAGGGAGAGTCTCGGATGGCTGAGACACTCATGGACATCGCTAGACAGATAGGGGGTTAAGGTAAGTATTAGGGGGGGCCGCTACACACAGAAGGTTTTTTTTTACAGTAAAGTAAGGTTTTTTATCTTAATGCATAGAATACATTAAGATAAAAAAAAAAACTTCTGACTTTACAATCCCTTTAAGTGAAACATTAATTACATTTCAAGATAAAGCCAGCACTGGCACGTTTCTGTGTAATGGGTACCTGCTATAACATTTAGCAGCCTTTTTATAGGAGGCAGGCTGTGTTTCCTTCATATTAGTGTCAATGTATAGCAGAGCCTTACACATTATACAGCATCTGGCCGGGAATATCAAGGGTCAGGAAGTGCACAGATATTCCCAAGTGTTCCGTTGCTATGTACAGTAAAATGTTTTGTCTTGAAATTACTTTAAACACAGCGATGAATCTTATTCTGTATGTATACATTCCAGGGAAACTGAGAAGAAAAAGCTAAAAATGGAGGAGGAATGCCAGGAGTTAAACAACAGCGTGAAGCAGATAGAGAATAAAACCAAAAAACTGCTGGAAGAGAAGGAAGATGTCATGAAGGAACTAGAGGGGAAGAGAACTCTGCGGGAAAACAAAGAGCAAGAGTTTAACTATCTCACCAAGTTACTGGAGTATTCCAAGGAAAATGAAGCCGCTGCTCTAGGAGAAAGGTTACTTTGCATTCATTGCCTTTTTTCCGTTTAGTATTTTTTAACTAGTAAAAAAAGTGATTTTGGAATGTCATAAAATGAACAAGAAGCAGCAGGTATTGGAAGGACTTGTAATAGATTTTGTACACATGTCCAGAGTCCCTACTGAAAGGTTCACACATGCATACTCCAGCGCCAGAAAGAACAGTGTGAAAAACCTTTCTTATGACATAACGGAAATTTGCCGTAAAATTGAACTCAGGACCAGTGGGAATTGCTGAATGTTGTTGGAAAAATAGGAGCTGCTGAAATTATACATATAGAAACCAGTTACCACTTGTAATGGCTTTCCTTAACCACTTCCCCTCACACCCCTGTACACCCCCCTATGGACCAGAGCAGTTTTTCTATTTCTGCAATGAACCTGTTTATTCAGCAATAACTTTGTCCTTATTTAAGATACCAAACCCATATATTGTTTTTTAAGGACAAACAAGGCTTTTTTTCCATGATGGTGTCAAGAAAATTAACGTTTTTTGGACCGGTGTTTAAAAAAAATTACTGTTACTGTAGAATAAAAGAATAGATTTTGTTATATAATTTGTCCTTTTTAAAGTGATTCCAAAAATTATGATTGTTGTACAAAGCATTGCAAAGTTATTTACAAATGAAATCAAGTGTTCTATTTTTCAATTTTATACTTTCATTTCCAATAGTTTTTTTATTGAATATTTAAAAAGAAGAACCATATGTCATTATATATGATAACCTTTAACAGTTGCTTCATACACAAAGTGGCAGAGAAATAGAGGTAGTTACAATGTTCCCATGGTGTAGCATGGGAGGCATAGGCTTAAAGCGGAGTTCAACCCAAAAGTGGAACTTCCGCTCATTTGTCTCCCCCCCCCCTTTCGGTGTCACATTTGGCACCTTCTAGGGGGGAGCGGATACCTGTCTTTGACAGGTACCCTATCCCCACTTCCGGGAGTCTGGACAGCGCATTACGTCAGCAGTTCGGCTCCCTCCTCCTCCTTTCCCCACCACCGGGCCAGTAGGAGAGTGCAGCGGTGCCTCGCGCATGCGCAGTAGAGACCCGTGAAGCCGCAAGGCTACACTACCGGGTTCCCTTACTGGAAATGGCGGCGGCAGCACCCGACAGCTGATGGAAACACCAGCTGCGGTGCCGACATCGCTGGACTCCAGGACAGGTAAGTTTACTATTAAATGTCAGCAGCTGCAGTATGTGTAGCTGCTGGCTTTAAATTTTTGCAGGGGTGAGCGGACCTCCTCTTTAAGACATTGAGGATATCCAAACAGAAATTTTCTCTCCTCTATTATTTTTTCTACAGCACAGCCTAGATAGAGCAGAATAAGGGAAGCTCATGGGAGCAGAGGGTTTATCCCCTGACAGGTCTGCTCAGTTACGACATGCTGAGAAGGAAGCATGGTCACACAAAGACCATTACTTGCATGTATCGGTGTACAGTAACTCATTTTTTTATTTTAAGAATGGGCTTATTTTCTTTAAAGGCGAAGTATGACCATACTTCTCATGTGGGTCACAGGAGTGCAGTTATTTCTGCATTCCTGTGACCCAGATTCAGCAGACAGCGGGCTAAAGCCTACTGCCGGCTAATGTCACAGCCTGGGTTTGGGTTCTGCAGAGATCCCAGCAATAATGTCAGTATCCACCTAGACCGGCAGCTGGCTCAGCCTTATGTTTATGGCCAGTTTAGATGCAAATAGTGCTTATCAGAGTCTTTTAAATTAATAAGCCTAGTTCTATATACTGTAAGTCTCTGTAATAACTGAGATTGTTTTATTATATATTTTGTTCATTTTGAAAATGTTTGTATTTCAGAGCAGCCCTGGAACTTAATTTAAGACATGCTTTGATAGAGAAGCAGAACCAACATGATGCACTCACCCGCAAGCAAAGAGAGAAAGAAAGGGATTTAAGAAACATTAAGAAACTGGAGCTGCAGTTCAAATCAGCAAATGATGCTCTAGCGCACACACAGGCATTATATGACAAGATCAAAGCAGAGGTAAATGATAGTCTGTGTGTGTAAATCCTCTTTTTTACTCCATAAGAGACTGCATGATCAGCACTGCTGTTTACTTAGGATGCACCATGGTCCATCCTACCACGGGGTTGATATACTAAAAGGAAATAGGATGTTCACTTTGCAAGAAAGATGTACTTTGCAATAGAATTAGCCCTATAGCTTAGTGAATGAGGTGAAATTTCACTTTGCAAAGAATGCTTAATCACGTGCAAAAAAATAACAATAAAACATTGTTGCTTACACGTGATAGGATGATGGAAGTAAGCAGAGCTTTAACCCCATTCCCTAAGCTCAGGGGATAATTACCTTGCAAAATGAACAGTCTATTTGATTCTTGGGAGTTGATCTACCAAAGGCTATCCCAAACATATTGGGATTTGGTTTACTAAAGGCAAATACACTGTTCACTTTGCAAGGGAAGTTGCACTCTTCAAGGAAATTTTCTCCAGAGCTTAGTGAAGCTTCACTTTGCAAAGGATACCTAATCGTGTGCAAGGAAATAACAAAAACAGCAATTTTGCTTGCACATGATTGGAAGATGGAAGTCAGAAGAGCTTCACCTCATTCACTAAGCTCTGGGGAAAATTCCCTTGCAACTTTCCTTGCAAAGTGAATAGTCTATTTCCATTTAGTAAATCAACCTCATGGATTTTCACAAAAAAATAACATTTAGCAAAATCTGCTTTTAATTCATGGGATCAGTCATAGGCTGATATGTGTGTGTTGTAGCTTAGGGCTACAAAGTTCAGCATTTCTTAAAAGGCTACATAGGCCAAAACCCAGAAAGGCAAACAACGGACGGGGCAGACCCAAATGTACCGTTTCATTTATTTTTTTTTATTTTTTTTTATGTAAATCATCATGGGGAAAATAAAACATAAGAACAGTAAAATGTCACGACAGGCAGGAAAACAAATAATAATATGTATATAAAACCTTTTGTGGCTACAAAGGTTTTAAGTCTAAGATCGATAGGTCAGTTTGAAAACCCTGAAGCGGTCCTAACAGGATAGCATTTTTTAACACCTAAAGAGGAACTCTAATAGCCCCACCCCTTTCCCTCACCATAAGTTAAGCCGGTGGGACACTCCAGTCCCAGTGCCATTCAGTAAGGCTAAAGCCCCGTACACACGGTCGGACTTTTGCCCAACAAACTTCGTTTCGAGCAAGTTGGACCAACAATCCGACCGCGTGTACGCTCCATCGGACAAACTTTTTTTGCTTTTTTCTTGTTTTCATCGGACAAAAGTTGGGTCTGCAAACGGACAAACTTTTGCCCAACAAAAGTCCCATGGAGCAAAGTCCGACCGTGTGTACAGAAAACCATCGGACTTTTGTCCGATGGACAAAACAACTAATATTAAAATCAACCAACAATAGCAGAAGTTGACCAAAGGGTGGCGGTAAAGAGCAGAAAAACCACGTGATGTTGCAAAAAGTTTTGGGAAAGTTTGCAGAAAAGTCTGAGCGTGTGTATGCTATGGGTGTTCCCGACCAACTCAGTTCGGACAAAAAACCACGGAAAAGTCAGATGGAAGTCCGACCGTGTGTACGGGGCTTTAGCCTGGTGAAATCTGAAGGCTGAGCACCAGACCAAAAAGATAAGAGTCTGAATAAATTTATTAATATTGTGTTAAAAGACAGCCAACGCATTTCGGGGGTCAAAGGAACTCCCTTCATCAGGGCTCAGTTGAAAATGTGAACCTTGTGTGGACTTAAATTAAGGCTTTCCTGTTTGAATCTGTGCAGGGAAGTTGATTGCTGGATTAAGATTCCTGGCCATCAGTATCTGCATCAGCAGAAAAATAAGATTTTTTACTCACCGTAAAATCCTTTTCTCTGAGTCCATGGACCGACACAGCTTCTCTATTGACAAAGTGGGTATTATCCGTTAATTAGGAGTGACTAGGCAGAAAAACTTGTAAAAAGTGTTGCATCACACCTTCTACAGTACCGCCCAGGGGGCGGACCCTCTGGGTATACCCTCTCAGTCTGCATCTTCGCAGATCAGTTCGTCAAAAAGCAGTACAAACTTAAAAGGAGGGGTGGGTGCTGTGTCGGTCCATGGACTCAGAGAAAAGGATTTTACGGTGAGTAAAAAATCCTATTTACTCTTTCGTCCATGGACCGACACAGCTTCTCTATTGACAAAGTGGGACGTCCCAAAGCAGTGTCAGAGAAAAAACGAGGGGTGGTAACAGCATAAAAATAAACTTCACCCAAACACAAAACAGCACTCCTCCAACGGAGGAGTTGCAACTCTAAACAGCCGCTTGCAAAACCTTGCGGCCGAAAGAGGCATCCGAAGATGCACCTACATCAATTTTGTAGAATTTTGTAAAAGTGTGAGCGGACGACCAAGTCGCTGCTTTACATAATTGGGAAACAGACGCTTGATGTTCGGAAAGCCCAAGAGGCACCTATTGCCCTGGTCGAATGCGCCGTGACAGGAAAGGGGGGCGCCTGACCCTTTAAGGCGTAAGCCTGGATTACTATCTGTCGGATCCACCTAGAGATGGTGGCCGATGAGACTGCTTGGCCCTTCTTGGGACCAGCCACCGAAACAAACAGTGAGTCTGACTTCCGGAACAGGGAAGTAGCAGATAGGTATACTCTCAAAGCTCGGACAACGTCCAAGGAATGCAACGCCGACTCCTTAGGATTCGACGGCTGAGGACACAAGGATGGAAGTACAATGTCTTCGTTGAGATGAAAAGCCGAAACGACTTTCGGAAGAAAGGAAGGCTGCGGCCGCAGCACCACCTTATCCTTGTGGAAAATCAAATAGGGAGCCTTGCAGGACAAGGCTGCCAGCTCAGAGACTCGTCTAACTGACGTAACAGCCACCAAAAAGACCACTTTCTGAGAAAGTGTCAACAGGGGAATATCTCTAATATTCTCAAACGGTGCCTTCTGAAGCACCGAGAGGACCAGGTTCAAGTCCCACGGAGGTAACGGGGGACGGACCGGAGGGGCCACCTGTCGGACCCCCTGCACAAATGTACTCACGAGAGAGTGAGTCGCCAGGGGTCGCTGAAAAAAGACAGCCAGGGCAGATATCTGTCCCTTAAATCGTACTTAGGGCAAGCCCTTGGTCCACCCCATGCTGTAAAAACAGCAGGATTCTGGAAACCAAATAGGTACGCGGATGCCATTTCATTTCCTCACACCTGGAGATGTAGGCCCTCCAAGTGCGGTGATAGACCTTCCTAGAGGACGGTTTTCGAGCACTTCTCATAGTAGAGATTACTGAGTCTGACAGGCCCCGGTCTCTCAGTACCTGGTTCTCAACAGCCATGCCGTTAAAGCCAATGACTGTAAAGCAGGATGGAATATGGGACCTTGCGATAGCAGGTCCTTCCGTAGTGGTAGGCGCCAGGGGACGTCTGCTACCAGACGTACTAGATCGTCGTACCAAGGACGCTGAGGCCAATCTGGAGCGATTAGGATCATTGGAATTCCCTCTGCCTCCACTCTGCGGAGCAGAAGAGGAAGAAGCCTTAAGGGAGGGAAGGCATAGATTAGCCAATACTGACCCCACGATGCTACCAACGCGTCCGTTGCGTCTGCCCATGGGTCTCTTGACCGGGCCACAAATCTCAATACCTTCCGATTGAGTCGGGAAGCCAGAAGATCTACGTCTGGTGTGCCCCATCTTTGGCAGAGGAGTTGGAACACCTCCGGGTGTAAGGACCATTCTCCCTGGTCCAGCATCTGGCGGCTCAGGTAGTCCGCCTGCCAGTTTTCCACACCCGGAATGTACACGGCCGACAGTGCCGGTACGCTCCTCTCTGCCCACTTCAGGATGCGAGCGATCTCCGATGCTGCAGCTGAGCTTCTTGTTCCTCCTAGACGATTGACATATGCCACTGCTGTGGCGTTGTCTGACTGGATCCTGACTGGACGCCCTTGCAGTCTCTGAGACCATTTGAAGAGGCACAGCTTGATCGCCCGGATCTCCAGGACATTGATCGGCAGGAGGGCTTCCTCTGGGGTCCAGCGACCCTGCGCCGACTGGACCCCCCAACCTGTAAGGCTGGCGTCCGTCGTGATCACTATCCAGTAAACCGGAAGAAATGACTTCCCGGCCATTACAGCCGGTGCTGTCAGCCACCATACCAGGGATCTCCTGACTAGGTGGCTCACTCGGATTTGATAATCCAGAGATGAAGGGCATCTGTTCCATCTGGACAGAACTTCCTTCTGTAACACTCGAGTGTGGTATTGAACATATGGGACCGCCTCGAAGGAGGCTACCATGAGGCCCAACACTCGCATGCAAAAACGGAGTGACGACCAATTCCTGGAAGTCAGCTGCTGTACTGCAGCCCGGAGGGTCTGCAACTTCTCCACAGGGAGGAATACCTTTGCCTCTGAGGAATCCAGAATCAACCCCAGGTACACTAGGCGTTGAGTGGGCACCAATACTGACTTTTGCGTGTTTAGTATCCAACCACAGTCTCGAAGAGTCTGACAGGTAATAGACACGCTTACCTCTAATTCTGAGCTTGAAGGGGCCTTCAGCAGAAGGTCGTATAAGTAGCCTGTGATAGCGATACCCCGCTGTCTTAGAAGTGCCAGAATCGGAGCGAGCACCTTGGTGAACGTCCTGGGTGCTGAGGCAAGGCCCAACAGGAGGGCCACAAACTGGTAGTGGTCCTTCCCGATAGCAAATCGCAGAAACCTCTGGTGTCTGGAGTATATGGGGACATGCAGGTATGCGTCCTTGATGTCCAAGGAGGCCAGAAAGTCCCCCGTGGGGAGAGCCGTGACTACAGATCGAACCGACTCCATCCGAAATCTTTGTACCTTCACAAAGCAATTGAGGGCTCTGAGATCCAAGCTTGGACGAACCCCCTCCTTCTTCGGCACAATGAACAGATTTGAGTAAAAACCCTGTTCTAGTTCTGGAACTGGAATAACTACCCCGCGTTCCAGTAGACCCTGGACCGCCCCATACAGGGCCTCCCGACGGGTCGGTAGTAGCTGGAGATTGGAGGTGTTGAATCTGTCCGGTGGACAAGAGAGAAACTCTATCTTGTAGCCTGAGGAGATTACTTCGCAAACCCACCTGTCGGAGATTAGTGCTGTCCACTGAGTCGCGAATTTGCGAAGACGTCTCCCCACCCGAGAGCTGGGTGGGGGTGGACCTTCATGCGGACGCAAATTTGTCCGCAGGCTTGTTGGGTATGCGGGACCAGGGACGCTTTTGTCCTTGGGCAGGCGCTTTATCGGCCTGGGGTCTTTTCCCTGTCGCCCTAGGGGGACGAAAAAACCACTTGTGTGCAGTAAAGGAGGGCCCTTGGCGTGGCCCCTTACCCTTGCTAATTTGGGGAAGCAAAGTGCTTTTACCTCCTGTGGCATCCTTGATGATGTCATCCAGAGAAGCCCCAAAAAGTCTGTCGCCCTTAAAAGGCAGATCCAACAGGGCTTTCTTGGAAGTCTGGTCCGCAGACCAGCCTTTTAGCCAGATCAGGCGGCGTATTGCTACTGCATAAACCGAAGTTTTAGACAGCAGGGGAATAGTATTCATGTCTGACTCGCAGACAAACCTAAGGCCCTGGACCAACAGGTCGGCCAATGTTATCTCATCAGGAGGAGCATCTCGCTCCTTAACCCCTGGAGTAGCAATCTTGCCCATTCAGTAAGTGTGTGAGACACTAGGGCCCCCGCCAATGCCGGGCGTACTGCCGAGCCTACCACTGAGTATAGGTAGCAAGCGAGTGCTTCAGCCTTCTTATCCACAGGGTCCTAGAAAACAGGAGCCCCTTCTACAGGAATTGTGGTGGCTTTATTAAGTCTGGACACCGGAGGGTCCACTATAGGGGGGAGAGGTCCATTTCTTCAGAAAACTCTCCTCAAAAGGGGTACCGTACCGCAAACCTCTTTGGGGCTGTAAAGACCCTCAGTAGGTTCTCCCATTCCTTGTATAAGAGTTTATCAAAAGACACACAAGGGAACACCTTAGCAGTGCGGGCAGGTCTATGAAACCCAAGTGGACCGGAGTCTCTGCTGCTTCTGCAGTATTTTCCAATTTTAGCATATCCCGCACTGCAGTAATAAGGTCAGATACCAAAGCCGTCTCGCGTACTGACCTGGACTTTGAGTCATTCTCACTGTCCGGTCACGGTCTGCAGTCTCTGATGCGTCAGAATCTGGGCCCCGAGCCGTAGCTGGACCTGGTTCTGCACCAGAATTATCCCCAGAAGCTTGCAGGGGATGGGGCGTTTACTACCCCCTGTATTCCCGTGTGCTGCTTCCACCCTGGCAGCAAACGCCTCTAGGATTGCAGTCATAGCGTTCATAGACACCTCAGGGGCACCAGCTGCTAAATCTGGTGTTTCAGGGGAGAAGACATCTGGCTCAGATGCCATGCTGACCACACGCTGACACTCACAGGGCTCCAGGCAAGATATCAATAGGCCACCCTCCTGTGCTGCAGAGAGGCCGGGTCACACAGAGGACTCACCACCCTGGATAGGTACTGCTATGCTGCGCCTGTGATGCTGTTCCTCTGCTGCTGTGTCAGTCTGCTTCTTTTATCAGCACTTCCTGTGTGAATTTTCGCGCCAGTGTAATGCACCCTAGAGGCCGGAGGCTCTCGAAAAATGGTTGCCAAAAACGTCTGTATGGAAGATAATGTGGGCTCTAAGAAAATGGCCGCCGACAGAAGATAGAGGTCAAGCAGCCACAGCCCACAAAAAGATGGCCGCCGAACGGCAATATCTGCATACAGGGTGGACAAACATGGCCGCCGATCAGCTGATAGGGGCCAGTGGGTGTGGCCGAACCACAGGAAGATGGCCGCCGGGCAGTCACAAGAGGCCAAACTTGGCATGGACCACCTCAAAATGGCCGCCGACAGCATGGAGGAGGAAGGACACAAACACAGGTAAGAAAAAATGACGTTTCTTTTAAATGTTAGTTACAGCCAGCCCCGCTCCAGTGGGACCCCCTAGGTGACCCCCAGCACCCAGCAACCTTTAGCTAGAAGCCCAGGGAGGAGGGAAAGGCAGGAAGAGAGGGAAGAAAGGGGCCACAACCACTTACTTGATCTCTCCAGGAATGTCCAGCTAAATCACCCAGCCGAGGCAGGGGAGTTTTACTTACCTATCCTGCATGTATTCTGCTGGAAGACATTCCAAACAGATCATCGTCCGCGCACGGAAGGTGACTGTTGGCCAGGCATGCTGTGATTGGACCCAGAAGGGACGATCATATGTATGCCCTGGAGCATAACGCTCACCGGACAGGCTGCTGCGACTCGGCCGTAAGGTCAGCCGAAGCTGAGCGGTCCGATGCAAGCCTTGGAGCGTAAGCTCACCGGCCAGGCTGCTGCGACTCGGCCGTAAGGTCAGCCGAAGCTGAGCGGTCCAATGCAGGCCCTGGAGCGTAGGCTCACCGGCCACCCGTGGAGCGACGGGCATGTCGTGGAAAACCCAGCGCGTAGCTAGGGTCGGCACACGCTCGATGGCCGAAACTGGGGAGACTACAAGGATCGAGGATCCAGCCTGTCACCCAGTCGGCAGTTGATCGAAGATCGCAGGAAACAACAAATGTAGCAAAAAAAAAATAATAAAAAAAAAAATATATATATATATCTTTTTTCCCCGGACCAATGGGCCCGAAGGGAGCCATGTCCTACTCCTTGCTAGACAGAAAAAAAATGATCTGCGAAGATGCAGACTGAGAGGGTATACCCAGAGGGTCCGCTGGTACTGTAGAAGGTGTGATGCAACACTTTTTACAAGTTTTTCTGCCTAGTCACTCCTAATTAACGGATAATACCCACTTTGTCAATAGAGAAGCTGTGTCGGTCCATGGACGAAAGAGTAAGGTTTATTTTGACTGCTAATGCAGATACCGCTGTTATAATTAGTTATAATGCAGATACAGTACCTTAAAAACGTATTCATAGCCCTTGAAATAGCCCTTGTGAAATGGAAGGAAAAGGATAAATGGTTTTCAATTTTTTTTACAAATAAATATGTGAATGGTGTGGTGTGCATTTGTATTCAGCCCCCTTTACTCTGATACCCCTAACTAAAATCTAGTGGAACCAATTGCCTTTAGAAGTCACATAATTAGTAAATAGAGACCACCTGTGTGTAATTTAATATCAGTAAAAATACATCTGTTCTGTGAAGCCCTCAGAGGTTTGTTAGAGACCCTTAGTGAACAAACAGCATCACGAAGCCCAAGGAACACAACAGACAGGTCAGGGATAAAGTTGTGGAGAGGTTTAAAGCAGGGTTAGGTTATAAACAAATTTCCCAAGCTTTGAATATCTCACGGAGCACTGTTCAATCCATCATACGAAAATGGAAAGAGCATGGCACAACTGCAAACCTACAGAGACATGGCCGTCCACCTAAACTGACAGGCCGGGCAAAGAGAAGCAGCCAAGGGGCCCATGGTAACTCTGGAGGAGCTGCAGAGATTCACAGCTCAGGTGGGAGAATCTGTCCACAGGACAAATATTAGTCGTGCACGCCACAAATCTGGCCTTTATGTAAGAATGGCAAGAAGAAAGCCATTGTTGAAAGAAAGCCATAAGAAGTCCCATACAGTTTGTGAGAAGCCATGTGGGAGACACAGCAAACATGTGGCAGAAGGTGCTCTGGTCAGATGAGACCAAAATTTAACTTTTTGGCCTAAAAAGCAAAGCGCTATGTGTGGCGGAAAACTAACACTGCACATCACCCTGAACACACCATCCCCACCGTGAACCACGGTGGTGACAGCATCATGTTGTGGGAAAGCTTTTCTTCAGCAGGGACATGGAAGCTGGTCAGATTTAATGGGAAAATGGATGGTGCCAAATACAGGGCAATCTTAGAAGAAAACCTATTAGAGTCTGCAAAAAACTTGAGACTGGGGCAGAGTTTCACCTTCCAGCAGGACAATGACCCCACAAACATACAGCCAGAGCTACAATGGAATGGTTTAGATGAAAGCATATTCATGTGTTAGAATGCCCCAAAGTCCAGACCTAAATTCAATTGAGAATCTGTGGCAAGACTTGAAATTTGCTGTTCAAATGCTCCCATCCAATCTGACAGAGCTTGAGCTATTTTTTAACCACTTCCCGCCCAGTCAAAAGGAGATTGACGTCCGGGAAGTGGTTGTGTTATCCACACTGGACGTCTATTGACGTCCTGCAGGATAACAGCCGCCGCGCGCCCGAGGGGGCGCGCATCGCAGCGATCGGTGGAGCGGTGTGTCAGTCTGACACACCGCTACACTGATCTTGGTAAAGAGCCTCCGGCGGAGGCTTTTTACCATGTGATCAGCCGTGTCCAATCATGGCTGATCACGATGTAAACAGGAAGAGCCGTTGATCGTCTCTTCCTCACTCGCGTCTGACAGACGCGAGTAGAGGAGAGCCGATCGGCGGCTCTCCTGACAGGGGGGGTTCACGCTGATTGTTTATCAGCACAGCCCCCCCTCGGATACCCACACTAGACCACCAGGATGCTGCCCAGGACCACCAGGGAAGCCCCAAGCATGTGGATGGCCAGGTAAGTCCCCCATGGCCATCCACATGTACAAATACATAAAAAAAATATGCCAATCAGTGCCCACAAATGGGCACTGACTGGCACCATCATGGCACGACCACAATGTGTGATGCCCAGCAATGCCAGCCACCAGTGTCATCAGTGCCACCTATCGGTGCCCATCTGTGCCCATAAGTGCCCACCTATCAGTGCCCGTCCGTGCCCATAAGTGCCCACCTATCAGTGCCCATCCGTGCCACCTATCAGTGCCACCCATAAGTGCCCATCAGTGCCGCCTATGAGTGCCCATCAGTGCCGCCTATGAGTGCCCATCAGTGCCGCATACCAGTGCCCATCAGTGCCACCTCATCGGTGCCGCCTTATCAGTGCCCGTCATTGAAGTAGAAACGGTACTTATTTACAAAAAAAATTAACAGAAACAAAGAAAAACATAGTTTTTTTTTTTTATTTGTTGTGCAAAAAATAAAAATCGCAGAGGCAATCAAATACCACAGAAAGAAAGCTCTATTTGTGGGAACAAAATGATAAAAAAATTGTTTGGGTACAGTGTAGCATGACCGCGCAATTGTCATTCAAATTGCGACAGCGCTGAAAGCTCAAAATTTGTTTTGGGCAGGAAGGTGTATAAGTGCCTGTTATTGAAGTGGTTAAAGAAGAATGGGCAAAAATTTCACTCTAGATGTGTGGTAGAGACATCCCCAAAAAGACGTGCAGCTGTAATTGCAGCGAAAAGTGGTTCTACAAAGTATTGCCCCAGAGGAGCTGAATACAAATGCACGCCACACTTTTCACATATTTATTTGTAAAAAAAATTGAAAACCATTTATGATTTTCCTTCCACTTCACAATTATATGCCACTTTGTGTTGGTCCATCACATAAAATCCCAATAAAATACATTTACGTTTTTGGTTGTAACATGACAAAATGTGGAAAATTTCAAGGGGTATGAATACTTTTTCCAGGCATTGTAGTGTTCGTAATGAAAATAATCCCAGGAAGGAACCAAGTACTGAAACTTAAGTGTACTATGCACTATGCTAGGATCATGGCTTGTTGTAGCTTCATTTGAATGGAGAGTCATTTTGGGAGAATTCTTGTTGCATATCATGGTGGGCTCAAGCCTAGAGGATCATAGTAAGCTAAATTTGTACACAAAATTTCATAAAATATGAGCAGTTTATTAAAAAATAAGCATTTGGAATTGTTTTTTTTCCTGCATTTTAATTACAAAGATTGTACCTCATTAAGCAAAGAGGAATTAAGAAATAATAGGAGGTTCATCGTAAAAGCAAAGTATTATGAAAATATTTAGCAAATTAAGATAAATATTAATTTTATTCTATCAATGACTTTGCTGCATTAGTTAACTTTCACTTCATTTTTCTTGTGCAGATAGACAATTTCCCAAAAGATGATGGCTCACTTGTAGAAAAGAGGAAGGAACTGCGTAAGGAGGTTGAAACACTAAAAAGGAATTTTACCCATCAGGTCTGCATCCATCGTATAACTTATTTCTTTTTTGTCCATGTAAAAAGAACATATGCAGATTTATGTAGTGTAAACTTAAAACAGAACTATAATGAGCTAAATATACATTTGGAATATATAGCATATAATGGTTGTGTGTGGCTGAGCTGAATTACAAATGTTTTGGTGAGTTAAATAGTTGACACTCATGAGAGTCACTTACTACCAGAAAGCAATGCCAGATTCTCAACCACAGTTTCCCCACTGCAACTATTGTAGTGCAGCATGGGCAAGGCCAGAGCCTGTGATTGTCTATTGAAGGAGTAGCAGCACAATGGGATGTCCTCATTCTGCTCTTTCCTCTTACTGGCAAGCTGTGTTAGATTGACAACACTGTGCAATACAGTTATGCCGCGTACACACGCTTGGAATTTCCGACAACAAATGTTCGGTGGGAGCTTGTTGTCGGAAATACTGACCGTGTGTAGGCTCCATCGGACATTTGCTGTCAGAATTTCCGACAACAAAAATTTGAGAGCTGGTTCTCAAATTTTCGGACAACAAAACTTGTTGTTGGAAATTCCGAGCGTGTGTACACAATTCCGACGCACAAAATTCCACGGATGCTCAGAATCAAGCAGAAGAGCCGCATTGGCAATTGGACTTCATTTTTCTGGGCTCGTCGTACGTGTTGTACGTTTGCAATTTCCGACAACATTTGTGTGACCGTGTGTATGCAAGACAAGTTTGAGCCAACATCCATCGGAAAAAAATCCACGGTTTTGTTGTCGGAGTGTTCGATTGTCTGTACGCAGCATTAAGCTTAACCACTTCAATACCATGCACTTATACAGCTTCCTGCCCAAGCCAATTTTGAGCTTTCAGCACTGTCGCAATTTGAATGACAATTGCGCGGTCATACTACACTGTACCCAAACAAATTTTTTATCATTTTGTTCCCACAAATAGAGCTTTCTTTCGGTGGTATTTGATCGCCTCTGCGATTTTTATTTTTTGCACAACAAATAAAAAAAGAGCGAAAATTAAAAAAAAAACTAAGTTTTTCTTTGTTTCTGTTAATTTTGTTTTGTAAATAAGTACCTTTTCTACTTCAATGACGGGCACTGATAAGGCGGCACTGAAGGGCACTGATAAGGCGACACTGATGGGCACCGATGAGGTGGCACCAATGAGGTGGCACTGATGATGGGCACTGATAAGCGGCACTGATGGGCACTGATAGGCGGCACTGATGGGCACTGATATGTGGCACTGGTATGCGGCACTGATGGGCACTCATAGGTGGCACTGATTGGCACTCATAGGCGGCACTGTTGGGCACTTATGGGTGGCACTGATAGGTAGCATGGACGGGCACTGATAGGTGGGCACAGATTGGCACGGATGGGCACTGATAGACACTAGTAGGTGGCATTGGTGGCACTGATGCCCAGCAATGCCAGCCACCACACATTGTGAAAGTGCCAGTCAGTGCCCATTTGTGGGCACTGATTGGCATTTTTTTTTATGTTTTTATTTTATTTTTTTACTACATGTGGATGGCCATGGGGGCCATCCACATGATTGGGGCTTCCCTGGTGGTCCTGGGGGGCTTCCCTGGTGGTCTAGTGTGGGTGTCCGAGGGGGGGCTGTGCTGATAAACAATCAGCGCGAACCCCCCCGTCAGGAGAGCCGCCGATCGGCTCTCCTCTACTCGCATCTGTTAGACGCGAGTGAGGAAGAGCCGATCAACGGCTCTTCCTGTTTACATTGTGATCAGCCGTGATTGGACACGGCTGATCACGTGGTAAAAAGCCTCCGACGGAGGCTTTTTACCGAGATCAGTGTAGCGGTGGGTCAGACTAACCCGCCGCGATGCGTGCCCCCCCGGGCGCGCGACGGCTGTTATCCCGCAGGACGTCATATGACGTCCAGTGTGGATAACTGAACCCCTTCCCGGACGTCAATCTGCTATTGACGGGGCGGGAAGTGGTTAATGTTCTGTCTATTCCTCTCCCAGTCTTTGCCCTGGTTCACACTGGTGCGTTTTGACATGCGATTTGGCATGTCAAATCGCATGTCAAAACGCCGGTATTTGCCGCAAATTGCCGGCAATGGCACCGTCCTAATCGGTGCGACGCTGCACTGATTTCAAAAAGTCGTTTCTGTACTACTTTTTGCGATTTCGGGCCGCGATTTACATTGACATCTGTGCAGAAACCTGCACAGCTGTCTCTGTAATCGCGGCCAAAATCGGGACTGACAGGCAGGAGTGAAAGCGTGCGAGTTCAGCTGAACTCGCACGGCTTCACTCCCGCAGCTCCAGTGTGAACCTGGGCTTAATGTGCAGAGATTACAAGAGGCTAATATAAAGAATGACTGTGGTAGCATTTAAATCCCATCTCAGTATTTTTAATAAACACATAGGTGTATTGAATTGTGGATCTTTCAGATCTGCTTTTAGTTATAAAAATACTTACATTCATAAAATTGTTTAAAAAAGATAAAGCACTGGGTTTTGAGCATTTTCAATCTCATGTACACAACAGGTGGTTTATAATTTTAATTTACATTGTATAAGAATATTAGATTGGCTGTTGAAAGAGAATTACATTTTTAGACAAAAACCGCTGGTAGCAGGGGATAGTTTGGACCACCGAAAAGATACGTACTATGTGGATGTGCTGGCAGGTTTATAGCGATTAAGCCGCTTTTCGAGCTCAAGTAGTGTGTCCACCCTTCTTCTGGTCTCACTAGGGCATGTACGTCTTCCTCTTTTGTGGTAGCATTCAAGCGCTTCTCTAGCTTTTTCAACCTTCCTTCTCCTTCCCCTGTCCTACTTTTCACTGCAGAATCATATAAATGGGTCGGCTATCTTTCCAGTTTATTCTTATACTGTATAGCGTGTTTTGGGTACTGTATACATTATCTTTCCATTTCACAGCTTTGATTTTTTTTTCATGTATGGTCCTCATTGATTGTATGACATATTATGGAAAATCTCTCACTTTACGTCCTCATGTATGTTTGAATAAAAAGTTATTTGACCTAAATTTTAAACAAAAAAAAAGCGTGTCAACCCTTAAACCTCCATTCCGTGTATGTGTGCCACTTCTGTAGGGGTGAATGATAATCCATGTACATGAGAATAAAACAAACTGCAAAATCGCAACGGCATGAAGGGACAAACTGGACATATAAACATGTTACAATATGTTTAAATCACACTATACATCAACTAAAGGCCCTATCCACATGGGGCAGACTCTGCCAGGAGTCCACCTGTTTAGTGGAGAATCTGTCCTCCGATACCCACTGACCAGGCGGATGGCTGCTCCGCCTATGCAGAGTGTACACAGACACAGCCCGCTTTCCTCTGTGGGTGGTCGAATGTAAACAGACTGCCTATCCATTTACACCCTACTGCCATCCCATCCACTAGATGGATGGGGAATGGATCCGTTCCATGGAGGACAACGGAGGGTCCAATCGGCTCCACGTTAAAAACTGACAGGCGGACCCGATCAGTCTGCCTCTGTGTAAGGGGCCAAACTATCTTTGTGATGGCAGAGCTTTACCTCATTTACTAAGCTCTTGCAAAGTGCACACGCTATTTCCTTTTAATAAAGCCCCATAGATTTTTCTTGTTTAGGCCACAGGCTTCACAGGAGCCTGCAAAGCATTGCACCCATAATCAGTGGATTGTGGGTGCAATGCTAGGCTCCTTCAAACTTTACTTCCAGCTCCCTGTCTATACCGAGGTACAAACTTTCAGTTACTGAGCCTGAAAGTATCAGTGGACGACGAATGTGATTTCTTTCTCGTACATCACGGGACACAGAGCGGCATAGTCATTACTATGTGGGTTATATAGTTTACCTTCAGGTGCTGGCACTGGCAACTTCCAAACCGGAAGTACCCTCCCCTATATAAGCCCCTCCCATCCGGGAGCACCTCAGTTTTTTGCCAGTGTCTAAGGTGTTGGCCAAGAAGTAACATGTGTTTTTCACTGAGCTTGCGTACAGGTTCTTTTGGGCCTCAGTAAGCTATTCCGGATCCGACCAAAAAAGCTTCATAGCTAAACGGTCGGTACCCGGGCCTTGCAGAGAAGAGCAAGGTTTTGCCTGTAATGCTTCTCTTAGGAGGGCTGGACCCTGGGATCCAGAGCTCTGGTCATACCCACGACCAAGATGTTTTCTGTGCAGGGTGCTATACAGGTCCAGGGGAGTGGAATCCTTGGGAACCCGGTCCCTGAAGGTTTAATTACAATGCCTGCCGTGAGAGGTGAAGTTTGGGCTTCTGTGGACCAAACAGAGTCCTGCGGCGGGGAAAAGGTAAGTGGGGGCCCCTCAGGAACTTGGTTCTATTGAGGGGACCCCCAAGCCTAATATGTCTTTCTGCCTGTTACCTAACGGTATTCCCGCTAAATATCTGTGCATGCCTGTAACTACTAAAAAATGTAATAATTTTAAGAGTGGTCAAGAAAAAAAAAAAAAAAAAAAAAAAAAAAAAAAATGGTTAAACCGCGGTACCTGTGTTAAACCACTAGAGGCCGCTGTGGAACGTTGTTTTCTTGTCATGTGGATTTTTTCTTTCCAAGTCAAAATCCAGGCAGATGGTGAGTTCTCTGGATGGGAAACTGTTTCCTCTGCCATGTTGCAATGCTCGTCCATCCCCTGGCCCTGTGGCAAACAGGGCCCTGGCTTCTGTCCCTAGTTCCTTTCAAAAAAGAGCGCCGAAGGCGCGCGTGCACGCGCCTCTATTTATAGAGGTGAGCTGGAAAAAGGGACGGAGCTTGGTGGGTGACGCTCTGTGCGCGCCGCAGCGCTTCTGCGCATGTGCGGGCGTCCCAGCATGATAAAAAGCACAATTAGGTGTTGTCAGCTGGTTATGGAAGGCAGAAACAGAGCTGGCAACATTTAGAAAGGCATACAGCAGGCGGTTGATGCAGGCATCCCCATAGAAAGGCACATTAGTAGACACCAACTGTTTATATAGCAGCAATTGTGCTAGACTATTGTCAGTAAGTGGTGTATTTCGGCTGGAATACCTCAGCTTTGGGCTTAGGAATATGCCGTCTAAAGTCTCCGGGACTAAGAATCCCAGGAAGCATAGGGGGTCTCCATCGGGCTCTGAGGATCTTGGGCATGCTTCGGCTGCACCAATCTCCCCTGAAAAATCAGAGGTTAGTGACCGTAGAGCACCCTCAGGAGTACCTGGTACTGTGGCTGTCCTCAGTTCACCTGCTCCTGTGTATATAACAGAGGAGGTTTTTTCCTCAGCTCTGGGAGGACTGGAAGAGAGATTGACAACATTGATCGCTGCTTCCCTGTCAGAGGGAAAGCACGCCCGATCTCTGTCTCCTCCCTCAGAGTGCCTGTTAGCGGAGCAACAGTCCCATACAGGGATCGACCTACCTGAAGGGGATCAGGATGAGGTTGATTCTGTTGTAGAGGAATCAACAGTGGAAGAGCCATTCTCAGCATCACATGCTGAAAGATTATGGGTTCAGTCCCTGACTAACATGGTCCGATCAGCATTTAAAATGCCCCTTGCGGAGCCATCATCCACTTCTGTCTCCTCGTTGGGGTCGCTAAAAGCTCCCCAGACTGTTTGTTCCTTTCCAATCCATCCTTTACTGGAAGGGCTCATTTACCAGGATTGGGAACATCCTGATAAAATATTTACTCCCCCCAAGAGATTTCCGGTGGTCTATCCCATGGAGGATAAGTTCATCAAAAAATGGAGGGTCCCTACAGTGGACGCAGCCATCTCTTGTGTGAATAAATCACTGACATGTCCAGTAGATAATGTCCAAATGTTCAAGGACCCAATAGATAAAAAATTGGAGTCCTTATTAAAATCTGCTTTCTCTACAGCAGGCTTGGTGACACAACCAGCAGTGGCAGCTATTGGGGTCTGCCAAGCAGTGAAGGATCAGTTGAAACAGGTCTTAAGGGACTTGCCAGATCAGCAGGCTCTTGCCCTAGCTGATCTACCTAGAGCCTTATGCTTTGCGGTTGACGCTATAAAGGATTCAATCCATCAGGCCTCCCGCCTTACGCTGTCTGTAGTACATATGCGCAGGCTTCTATGGCTCAAAAACTGGTCTGCTGAAGCTCCCTGTAAAAAATTGCTGGTCAGCTTCCCATTTCATGGTGAACGCTTATTCGGGGAAGACCTGGACAAATATATCCAGAAAATTTCCAGCGGTAAAAGTACACTCTTGCCGGTTAAAAACAGAGTTAGAGGTCCCTCTTTTAAGAGGCCTGCTTCTCCAGTCCCTAGGACATCGGCTGTGAAACAGTTCCGACGGCCTCCTCGGTCAAATCCCGGGGGTAAAAATCAGGGACAATCGCAGGGTAACTAGAAACCCTGGGTCAGGAGAGGTACAAAACCTCCCCCAAAGTCAAATGCATGAAGTGTTGCCCCCACTCAATCGGGTGGGGGGAAGACTTCAGTTGTTCGCAGAGACCTGGCGGGACACGATCAGAGACAGAAGGGTGCTCTCCGCAGTAAGTCTGGGATACAAATTGGAGTTAAAAGACTCCCCTCCTTCCCATTTTATAAGGTCAAACGTGCCAAGGGATCCCCAGAAGAGAGGATCCCTCCTGTTGGCACTAGAACAACTATTGCTCCAAGGAGTAATTATGGAGGTTCCCCTGGAAGAATGGGGGTTCGGGTTTTACTCAAACCTCTTTACAGTCCCGAAGCCAAACGGGGACGTGAGGCCCATATTAAATCTAAAAGGGCTAAACAAATTCCTACATATCAGGACTTTCCGGATGGAGTCGATCCGATCGGTGGCCACTGCCCTACAAGGGGAGGCATGGTTAGCCTCGATCGACATCAAAGATGCTTATTTGCACATTCCCATCTTTCCAGTCCACCAAAAATTTCTACGCTTTGCAGTAGAAGGGCGCCATTTTCAGTTCAGAGCCTTACCCTTCGGTCTGGCCACAGCACCACGAGTGTTCACAAAAATTCTGGCCCCATTATTGGCCAATCTAAGAACACGAGGTGTAACGATAATGGCATATCTAGACGACTTGTTGCTGATAGACCACTCAGTGGAAAAACTAGAAGTGGTTGTTCACGAGACAATCGAGTATCTGGAATCTCACGGTTGGATTATCAACCGAGACAAGTCAGCCCTAAAACCAGTCAAAAGTCTGGAATACTTGGGGCTAAGGCTGGATTCAGACCAGAGAAAAATTTTCTTGCCTCAAGAAAAGGTGTCGTCTTTGAGAGATTTGATCCACCTAGTGGGTACAAAAAGACAGCCATCCATACGCCTGTGCATGAGGCTGCTGGGAAAAATGGTGGCATCATTCGAAGCAGTACCCTACGGTCAATTCCATTCAAGGAATTTGCAAAGGGCCATACTGTCAGCCTGGAACAAAAAAGTTCAGGCCCTAGACTTACCAATGTCCTTGTCCCCTTCCGTGCGCAAGAGCCTCCGTTGGTGGTTGGTTCCCCAGAATCTGGAAAAAGGGAAATCCTTCAGTCCGATTTCTTGGAAGGTGGTCACTACAGATGCCAGCCTTATGGGCTGGGGAGCAGTACTGGAGCAATGGTCTCTCCAGGGCAGGTGGTCGGATGCAGAAAAGGCCCTGCCCATCAATCTCTTTAGAGATACGAGCAGCCCGGTATGCCCTAGTAGCATGGACATCCAAACTCCAAGGGGCCCCTGTCAGAATTCAATCAGACAATGCCACGGCAGTGGCATATATCAATCATCAGGGTGGCAGCAGGAGTCGTGCAGCCCAGAGGGAAGTGAATTGCATCCTGAAATGGGCAGAAAGATATGTCCCAGCCATATCCGCAGTATTCATTCCAGGAGTGGAGAATTGGAAGGTGGACTTTCTAAGTCGCCAACAATTATGCCCAGGGGAATGGTCCCTTCACCCCGAGGCTTTCCGGACAATATGTCAGCGGTGGGGAACACCGGATGTAGATCTGCTAGCATCCAGATTCAACGCAAAGGTGGACAGGTTTGTCTCTCGGACAAGGGATCCCCTAGCTTGCGGCTCGGATGCCCTAGTGTTCCCTTGGGATCAGTTCAAGCTGATATATGCATTTCCACCGCCACAATTGTTACCTCGATTACTCCGCAGAATCAGGGTAGAAAAGAAACCAGTGATTCTGGTGGCTCCAGCGTGGCCCCGAAGAGCATGGTACGTGGAGATTGTAAAAATGTCTGTGGGGAGTCCTTGGACCCTCCCACATCTTCCGGACCTGCTTTCGCAAGGACCGATATACCACCCTTCCTTACCAGCCCTAGGTTTGACGGCCTGGCTATTGAAGCCCACATTCTAAAAAAGAGAGGTCTCTCTAATCCTGTGGTATCTACCATGATCAATGCCAGGAAGTCGGTATCCAGGCAGATCTACTATAGAATCTGGAAGGCGTACATCGCCTGGTGAGGCCAAGAAATGGCATCCACGTAAGTACGTAATAGGTAGGATTCTGGACTTCCTACAGTGGGCTGTAGATAGGAAGCTTGCCTTGAGTACTATCAAGGGTCAGATTTCGGCCTTGTCAATATTTTTTCAAAGGCCCTTGGCTTTGCATTCACTAGTCAAAGCTTTTATACAAGGAGTGATGCGTATTAGCCCTCCGGTTAATATTCCCATATGTCCATGGGACTTAAACCTGGTTCTGTCGGTTCTACAGAAGCAACCATTTGAACCATTACAGCACATTTCCTTGGTTCTTCTCACCAGGAAATTGATTTTTCTAGTAGCCATTTGTTCGGCTAAAAGAGTGTCGGAATTAGCCGCTATGTCCTGTAAAGAGCCATATCTGGTTATCCATAAGGACAGAGTAGTGTTACGTCCTCATCCAGCCTTTCTTCCTAAGGTGGTATCGAGGTTTCATTTGAACCAAGATGTGGTTCTTCCTTCTTTTCCCCAAACCTAGTTCGGTAGAGGAAAAGTTATTACATTCTTTGGATGTAGTAAGAGCAGTTAAAGCTTATCTAAAAGCCACTGCTCAGATTCGCAGAACGGATACTTTGTTTATTCTGCCGGAAGGCCCCAGAAAGGGTCAGGCAGCGTCAAAATCTACTTTAGCCAAGTGGATTCGACAGGTCATTATGCAAGCCTATGGCTTGAGAAGGAGACCGCCTCCGTTCAAAGTTAGGGCGCACTCCACGAGAGCAGTTGGAACTTCATGGGCAGTGCATCACCAGGCCTCCCTGGCTCAAATCTGTAAGGCCGCAACATGGTCTTCAGTACACACGTTTACTAGGTTCTACCAGGTGGACGTTAGAAGTCAGGAGGATGTCGCCTTTGGGCGCAGTGTGTTGCAGGCCGCAAAAGATCCTCATGTCTGATAGCGCTCAGCTTATGTATGGTGTATCCCCCCCCTCATTGGGCATTGCTTTGGGACGTCCCACATAGTAATGACTATGCCGCTCTGTGTCCCGTGATGTACGAGAAAGAAAAGTAGGATTTTTAAAACAGCTTACCTGTAAAATCCTTTTCTTGGAGTACATCACGGGACACAGAGCAGCATAGTCATTACTATGTGGGTTATATAGAATTACCTTCAGGTGCTGGCACTGGCAACTTCCAAAACAGGAAGTACCCTCCCCTATATAAGCCCCTCCCATCCGGGAGTACCTCAGTTTTGTAGCAAAGCAATACGTGTCCCCAAAAGAGGGGTGGGAGCTCTGTGTCCCGTGATGTACTCCAAGAAAAGGATTTTACAGGTAAGCTGTTTTAAAAATCCTACTTTCTTGTTCATACATCACGGGACACAGAGCAGCATAGTCATTACTATGTGGGACGTCCCAAAGCAATGCCACATGAGGGGGGGGATACACCATACATAAGCTGGGCGCCATCAGGCATGAGGATCTTTTGCGGCCTGCAACACACTGCGCCCAAAGGCGACATCCTCCTGACTTCTAACGTCCACCTGGTAGAACCTAGTAAACGTGTGTACTGAAGACCATGTTGCGGCCTTACAAATTTGCGCCAGGGAGGCCTGGTGATGCACTGCCCATGAAGTTCCAACTGCTCTCGTGGAGTGCGCCCTAACTTTGAACGGAGGCGGTCTACTTCTCAAGCCATAGGCTTGTATTATGACCTGTCGAATCCACTTGGCTAAAGTAGATTTTGATGCTGCCTGACCCTTTCTGGGGCCTTCCGGCAGAACAAACAAAGAATCCGTTCTACGAATCTGAGCAGTGGCTTTTAGATAAGCTTTAACTGCTCTTACTACATCCAAAGAATGCAATAACTTTTCCTCTACCGAGCTTGGTTTGGGGAAAAAAGAAGGAAGAACCACATCCTGGTTCAAGTGAAACCTCGATACCACCTTAGGAAGAAAGGCTGGGTGAGGACGTAATACTACTCTGTCCTTATGGATAACCAGATATGGCTCTTTACAGGACATGGCGGCTAATTCCGACACTCTTCTAGCCGAGCATATGGCTACTAAAAATATCAATTTCCTGGTGAGTAGAACCAAGGAAATGTGCCGCAAAGGTTCAAATGGCTGCTTCTGCAGAACCGACAGAACCAAATTTAGATCCCATGGGCATATGGGAGCCTTAATCGGTGGAATAATACGAGTCACACCTTGCATAAAGGATTTGACAAGTGAATGCATAGCCAGGGGCCTTTGAAATAGTATTGACAAGGCCGAAACCTGGCCCTTGATAGTACTTAAGGCAAACTTCCTGTCTACAGCCCACTGCAGGAAGTCCAGAATTCTGCCTATAACGTACTTACGTGGATGCCATTTTCTGGCCTCGCACCAAGTGATGTACGCCTTCCAAACTCTATAGTAGATCTGCCTGGATACAGGCTTCCTGGCATTGATTATAGTTGATACCACAGAGTTAGAGAGACCTCTCTTCTTTAGGATGTGGGATTCAATAGCCAGGCCGTTAAACTTAGAGTTAGTAAGGAAGGGTGGTATATCGGTCCTTGCGAAAGCAGGTCCGGACGACGTGGAAGGGTCCAAGGACTCCCCACAGACATTTTGATGATCTCCGCGTACCAGGCCCTTCGGGGCCACGCTGGAGCCACCAGGATCACCGGCTTCTTCTCCAACCTGACTCTGCGAAGGAGTCGAGGCAACAATTGTAGCGGAGGGAATGCATATATCAGTCTGAACTGATCCCAAGGGAACACCAGAGCATCCGAGCCGCAAGCGAGGGGATCCCTTGTCCGGGAGACAAATCTGTCCACCTTTGCGTTGAATCTGGATGCTAGCAGATCTACATCCGGTGTTCCCCACCGCTGACATATTGCTCGGAAGACCTCGGGATGAAGGGACCATTCCCCTGGGCATAACTGTTGGCGACTCAGAAAGTCCGCCTTCCAATTCTCCACCCCTGGAATGAAGACAGCTGATATACATGGGACATGCTTTTCTGCCCATTCCAGGATGTGACTTACTTCCCTCTGGGCTGCACGACTCCTGGTGCCTCCCTGATGATTGATATATGCCACTGCTGTGGCATTGTCTGATTGAATTCTGACAGGGGACCCTTGGAGTCTGGATGTCCAGGCTACTAGAGCGTACCGGGCTGCTCGTATCTCTAAGAGATTGATGGGCAGGGTTTTTACTACATTTGACCATCTGCCCTGGAGAGACCATTGCTCCAGTACTGCCCCCCAGCCTATAAGGCTGGCATCTGTAGTGACCACCTTCCAAGATATCGGGCTGAAGGGTTTTCCCTTCTGGAGATTCTGGGGGATCAACCACCAGCAGAGACTCTTCCGAACGGAAGGGGACAAAGCCATCGGGAAGTCTAGAGCCTGAACTTTTCCGTTCCAGGCTGACAATATGGCCCTTTGTAAATTCCTTGAGTGGAATTGGGCGTATGGCACAGCTTCGAATGATGCTACCATCTTTCCTAGCAGCCTCATGCACAGGCGTATGGACGGCTGTCTTTTTGCACAAAGCAGACGGACCAAGGCCCTCAAAGAGGATACCTTGTCTAGAGGTAAGAAAATCTTCCTCTGGTCTGAATCCAGCCGTAGCCCTAGATATACCAGGTTTTTCACTGGCTGTAGGGCTGACTTGTCCAGGTTGATGACCCAACCGTGAGATTCTAGATACTTGATTGTATCGACAATTACCACTTCTAGCTTGGCAACTGAGTGGTCCATCAACAACAGGTCGTCTAGGTATGCCATTATCGTTACACCCCGTGTTCTTAGATCGGCCAACAGTGGGGCCAGAATTTTTGTGAACACTCGTGGTGCTGTGGCCAGACCGAATGGTAAGGCTCTGAACTGAAAATGGCGCCCTTCTACTGCAAAGCGTAGGAATTTTTGATGACCTGGAAAGATGGGAACATGCAAGTAAGCATCTTTGATGTCGATCGAGGCTAACCATTCCTCCCCTTGTAGGGCAGCGGTGACCGATCGGATCGACTCCATCCGGAAAGACCGGACGTTTAGAAATTTGTTTAGACTCTTTAGGTCCAATATGGGTCTTATGTCCCCGTTTGGCTTCGGGACTGTGAAAAGGTTTGAGTAGAAACCCAACCCCCACTCTTCCATAGGAACCTCCATAATTACTCCTTGGAGCAATAGTTGTTCTAACGCCAATAGGAGAGACCCTCTTTTCAGAGGGTCTCTTGGCATGCCTGACCACATAAAATGGGACGGAGGAGACTCTTTTAACTCCAACTTGTATCCCAGAGTTACTGCGGAGAGCACCCATCTGTCTTTGATCGTCTCCCGCCAGGTCTCTGCGAACAACTGAAGTCTTCCCCCCACCCGTTTGAGTGGGGGCAGCCCTTCATAGGCTTGACTTGGAGGCTGGTTTAGTACCTCTTCGGATCCAGGGCTTTTTATTACCCTGTGGCTGTCCCTGATTTTTACCTCCTGAGTTTGACCGAGGAGGCCGTCGGAACTGCTTAGTAGCAGACGTCGCAGGGATAGGAGAGGTAGTCCTCTTAAAAGATGGACCCCTAGACCTCTTTTTACTCGGTAAGAGAGTACTTTTACCACTGGAAATCTTCTGGATATACTTATCCAGGTCTTCGCCAAAAAGGCGTTCCCCATGAAATGGGAAGCTAACTAAGAGCTTCTTACAGGGAGCTTCAGCAGACCAGTTTTTGAGCCACAGAAGCCTACGCATATGTACCAAAGACAGCGTGAGGCGGGAGGCCTGATGGATAGAATCCTTGATGGCGTCAACCGCAAAGCATAATGCTCTAGGCAGATCAGCCAGAGCCTGGGCCTGCTGGTCTGGCAAATCCCTCAGGACCATTTTCATTTGATCCTTTAAAGCTTGGCAGACCCCAATAGCTGCCACTGCTGGCTGTGTAACAGCCCCTGCTGTGGAAAAAGCAGATTTTAATAAAGATTCCAATTTTTTATCCACTGGATCTTTGAACATTTGAACATTATCTACTGGACATGTCAGTGATTTGTTCACAGAAGAGATGGCTGCATCCACCGTAGGAACATTCCATCTCTGGGTGAACTTTCCCTCCATGGGATAGATCACCGGAAACCTTTTAGGCGGAACAAATAGTTTATCAGGATGTTCCCAGTCCTGGTATATAAGTCCTTCCAATAATGGATGTATTGGAAAGGAGCAATTAACCTGGGGAGCTTTTAGCGACCCCAATGAGGAGACAGCAGTAGTTGATGGTTCAACAAGAGGCATTTTAAATGCAGATCGAACCATGTCAGTTAGGGTCTGGACCCACAATCTTTCAGTCTGTGATGCTGAAAATGGTTCATCTACTGTCGATTCCTCAAAAACAGAGCTAACCTCCTCCTGATCCCCTTCAGGTAGGTCGGTCCCTTCCTGGGACTGTTGCTCTGCCAACAGGCACTCTAATGGAGGTGATGGAGATCTGGCGCGCTTTCTTTCCTGTAGAGAAGAAGCGATCAATGCAGCCAATCTCTGCTCCAATCCCTCCAGAGTTGAGGAAAAAACCTCCTCTGTTATATATGCAGGAGCAGGTGGACTGAGGACAGCCGCAGTACCTGGCACTCCCGGGGGTTCCTTATGGGTATTAACCTCTGATTTCTCAGGGGAGGAGGGTGCAGATGACTGCTCCAGATCCTCAGAGCCCGATGGAGACCCCCTACACTTCCTGAGAGGTATATCTCGGAGTTTTTTAGGCGGCATATTCCTTAGTTCAAAGCTGAGGTATTCCAGCCGCAATACACCCCTTACTGAAATAGTCTAATGCAATTTGCTGCTATGTACATCAGTGGGTGTCTACTAATGCGTCTTTCTGGGGATGCCTGTATCAACCGCCCGCTGTAAGCCCCTATACCATGCTACCAGCTCCTTTTCATGCTCTGTGTCCATAGCAAGCAGCGTGGACTGAGTCCTTTTATCTTGCTGGGACGCCCGCACATGCGCAGAAGCGCTGGGCACACAGAGCGCGTCATCCGCCAGGCTCCGCCCCCTTTTTTGAAGCTAAACCTTATAAAAGGAAAGCATGTGTGCGCGCGCGTGCACGTGTGCGCTCTTGGCGCCATGTAGGGAGAGGAGCCAGGGTCCCTGTTTCACCAGGACTCAGGGATGGAAGGAAACTACTTGGCAGCATGACAGAGGAATGCAGCTTCCCTGATAGAGAGCTCACTCATCTGCCTGGACTTTCACCATGGAAGGAATAGTCCCAAGAAAAAAGACGTTCCACAGCGGCCTCTAGTGGACAAACACAGGTACCGCACCTTTGTCTTTTTTTTTTTTTTTTTTAAAACCTCCTTTATGAAAAAACATTTCCAGGTTTACAGTTTTTTTTAAATTTCCCTTATGAAAAAACATTTCTAGGATTTCTTAGGCATATACAGCTATTAGCGGGAATACCCTTTAGGTAACAGGCAGAAAGACATATTAGGCTTGGGGGTCCCCTCAATAGAACCAAGTTCCTGAGGGGCCCCCACTTACCTTTTCCCCGCCGCAGGACTTTGTTTGGTCCACAGAAGCCCAAACTTCACCTCTCACGGCAGGCATTGTACTAGACCTTCAGGGACCGGGTTCCCAAGGATTCCACTCCCCTGGACCTGTATAGCACCCTGCACAGATAGCCTCTTGGTTTTGGGTATGACCAGAGCTCTGGATCCCAGGGTCCAGCCCTCCTAAGAGAGGCATTACAGGCAAAACCCTGCTCTTCTCTGCAAGGCCCGGGTACCGACCGTTTAGCTATGAAGCTTTTTTTGGTCGGATCCGGAATAGCTTGCTAAGGCCCAGAGAACCTGTACACAAGCCCAGATGAATACATGTTAACCTTGGCCAACACCTTAGACACTGGCAAAAAACTGAGGTACTCCCGGATGGGAGGGGCTTATATAGGGGAGGGTACTTCCTGTTTTGGAAGTTGCCAGTGCCAGCACCTGAAGGTAATTCTATATAACCCACATAGTAATGACTATGCTGCTCTGTGTCCCGTGATGTATGAACAAGAAATAGGATTTTTATAACAGCTTACCTGTAAAATCCTTTTCTTGGAGTACATCACGGGACACAGAGCTCCCACCCCTCTTTTGGGGACACTTATTGCTTTGCTACAAAACTGAGGCGCTCCCGGATGGGAGGGGCTTATATAGGGGAGGGTACTTCCGGTTTGGAAGTTGCCAGTGCCAGCACCTGAAGGTAAACTATATAACCCACATAGTAATGACTATGCCGCTCTGTGTCCCGTGATGTACTCCAAGAAAAGGATTTTACAGGTAAGCTGTTATAAAAATCCTATTTTCACCGCACTTGTATTCCATTTAGAACTACAAATCTGTCTGACACTTTCGCAGACAGGACTTGTAGTTCATTAATTAAAATGACATGGCTATTGTCGAGCGAAGACCTGTACGGCTGTGCGGATTTTAAAAATGACAGTGGGTGCGGGGGAGAAAACCCCCCCACGTGGTGTTGGTGGTTTGAGGGGGGGGGACATTTGCACCATGTTACATAAGTAAAGATAGAGTGGACCTTTAAGCCTGGACCTCTGTTCTGTTTGGAGACATTTCCTCTCACTTCATGAAAGAAAGTGAAGGGAACTCTCCCCAGCAGAGCACAGTAGCAAAACAAATCTCCAACCTTTGCCTTTACCCTATGTGACTAAAAAAGCTTTGGCTTTACATACACAAATTCAATTCAGTAACTTTTTCAAACTTATTTCATAACCCATTTCCCCTTAAAAAAATATCTAAATACCCCAACTATGTCTGTACATGTTGATTTTTATATTCAGTAGCCCAAATGATTTTACTAGGGCCAAGAAAATAAAATTGTCAATCTCTACTACAGCAAACACTAACCGAGTTAGAGTCACATGCGCTAATGCAGTGTATCGCTGAGGAAGAACGGCTTGTCAAGCAACAAGCTGAATGTCGGGAGGAGTTGGTCAACCTAACACGTTTGGCCCAAATCAAAGGTGATGAGAGGGAACAGAAGTCAAGAGATTTTGTAAAAGCTCAGGTAAATAATTTTTATTACATTATTTCTATATTCTGACATTGAGGCGGCACAAATGACTTCCTTTAATAAGTCATAGGAAGCAAAGCTCTAAGTGCAAAGTGGGTTACTTATGGTAGCCATTACGGATTCATCATGGAGAAATCAGACCTGGATTTTGTATGTTTTTTGTATGTATGGCAGTTTGAACTTAAAGATTTTCCTTCATTATTAATTATTATTTAATGATTATTAATAGACCTACATGCCTAAATGTTACTGTTAGACAAAATTTACAATGTGGGCATATAAATCTGACTTTGTAATAAGACATAGATGTACCGCAAAACATTAACCAAAGCTATGCTTTTTTATTTTACGATCTGTGTATAAATCAAAGGAAAAATCAAATAAAGTATGTTTTTGGGTGTGGAAAGATTAGGAGTTAGAATCTCAGTCAGGTATTTACAACTGTCTATGTACTCTTCTACTGACTTTGTTCTGATGAGACCTAAGATGGGAAGTTAGGGGAAATATTTCCAACAGGAGCACAAACAGTAAGGAGGCTATTATGATGACCACATAGGCTATCATCCATATCTACCATCTTAGTTGTTTGCAACTTGGCTTTCAGATATCAACTGACCTCAAAAGCAGCATATGGCCTTTGCACATCACATTCCTGACAGAATAAATCTGGCAACATCTAATCTGAATAAAATCAATGGCCTAGTATGTGAGCATCATTGCTTTTGGAAAAACATATCTAATTTAAAAATGGTCTCATCTGTCATAGGAAACCACAACGCAAACTTTGAGTGCTTGTTCTAGGCATAACCATGTTTTTCTATACTCATTTTCTAATATAATCCTGGTATATTGAATAGGCATGCTAAATTTGTGTATAACTATAAGGGAAATATAATTGTATTGGCTTGTGTGGGTAGTATGTGTTGCCAAGCTACTGGGGATTCTGGGGAAATGGCACATTTCCCCAAAAAACATAATTACGTTTCTGGTACGCACATATTTTTTAAACCAAACTTGCAGAGCTAGCATTGTATAAATTATTTTAGAAATTATTTGTTAAAAATTGCTTCACAGTTCCTTTTGCATATGAGGAACCTGGATTGTTAAATGTGTTGTAATTTGATGTTGTAAGTATTGTAAATTGTTGATAAAACTGCAAGTTTGGTTTTACACAACCATGTGCGTCAGATGACAAACTTGCTACAATGCTTATGTGCAATTATTTTAAAGGTAAAGTAAAACATTCATTACCATGATGAATCTAAACAGACAGCTGCACTAAAACAAAAAGGTACCTAGGGTATGCCTACACATACATTTAGAAGTCTTCTGGAGCACCTGTGTGCCCCAAATTCAACATTTCCTAGTAGTGTTGCAAGGTGAATTGTCCCTTCACACCTCTCACATCTTCCTACTGGCCAGTAAGGCTGTCTATTAAAGTGATGGCTCAAAAAGATGGCATTGAAGGGGGCAGATCAAGTCTCCACACTACCAGTAGATGCTGAGATTTTTAATATTAGAGTCCATACTTGGAGCACTCTGAGTATTTAAGAAGACATCTAAAGGCATGTGAAGGCATTGTAATGCCAACATTATTTTTCACTCTATTACGGTACTCCCAGATCAGATATGTCTAATGGCTGAGCTGCTTGAATATTTAAATATTAAAAACAGATTACAAAGTTTGGCTTGGTTTCTCAAATTGGGAACACTACTAATTTGCAGATAGTTGGATGTATTAAATAACACGTTGCAAATAATTTTGAGTCTGTGCCCACCAGCTTTAGTGCTAAACTACGCGAGTATTTGTATCTCTTTTTACTGAGCAATTAAACATCTTGTTGGCCATTACATAACTGGCATTAACACTGTAAGCAATGTGCTTCCAATAACGTGACAATTGGTTCAGTGGTAGTGTGGGAATATACTCACCTATGAACTTTAGCATTTAAGATCGTAGGAGGTCAATTGTGCCCACAATATTAACAGGCTTCAGTTATTTAGAACCAGGTCATATGTGCGGCCATAAACAATATGTGTTTTACAAAAAATATATTTACAGCACCGAGTTCAACAATAAGAATTGTAATGTTCTCAGTAACAAACCACTGTACCTGTAATTAACAGCAAAGATATACACAAGTTGTGCAAGACATTAAGGGGCGAGATCTGCTTATTGGAGAGCACAAGAAGAAAAACCAAGAAGTTCAGATAAGGTAATATGATCCACAATCTCTATTGAAAGCTTTCTTACAACATAAAACTTAAAGTGGATGTTCAGCCTAAAACTAAAATCTTAATCTACTGGCAGCCACATTCTAAGACTAACCTATCTAACCCTGTAAAGCAAATATCTCTATACATAACTTTTCTGAAGTCGATTTGGTCCGGTCTCCAGCGGCGTAAGCTGTGTGCAGGAAACAGCTGATAACGGCTGGGAAGTGACATCACCCATAGAGTTACTATGGGGCTTCCATTGTCGGCTGCTTCTTCTACACACAGAAGCCTCTGCTGAGAGCTCAGCACCGGACCAGACGGGAGCGGCTTCAGAAAAGTTATGTATAGTGATTTTTGCTTTACAGGGTTAGATAGGTTAGTCTTAGAATGTGGCTGCAAGTAGATTTAGAGGTTTTAGGCTGAACTTTAAAGAGGGTGATTTACTAAAGGCAAGTAGGCTGTTCACTTTGCAAGGGAATTCTATAATTCAATAATCTGCAAGCAAACATTGGGAATTCTTAGCAAATTTTCACCATATTCACTAAGCTAAGGGAAATCCATTTGCAAAGTGTACAGCCTATTTGCCTTAAGTAAATCAATCCCATTGCATCATGTAAAAATAGAAGAAAAATTAGCCCATTACAACCATCAAAATAACCAGAAAACTGACCAATATGCTACATTCCGATTTCTTGCTACCCGGACGCAAATCTGCCATTAAAAATTGAGTTTATGAATAACAAGTATGTTATACAACAGAGGCTCAGTGTTGCACTTTTTTTGTAATTTAGGCTTAGGGCTGATTTTTAAAAAATCTGATTCATTAACTCTTTGTTTCCAGGATGGATTGGCTTACCAGTAGAAGAAGGGGAAGTTGTACAGTACATTTATATGGAAGCTTCATAGTTGTAGTTATTTTCATTTAGGTCTAGTGTAATATCCTAAAGAAGGACCTACCACATCACCTCATTATTAAAACAGCTAGCAAGTAAAGGCCTCACACAATACAACACATACCATATGAGATAATATAATCTTCCATGTAATTACAGCTGATTTCCAGCCTAAAGATGGGTCATTTTTTTTCCTTTCTCAGCCAGCGAAAAAAACTGACCTGATTTCCCCATCTACACATTCAACATGAATGCGGAAACCCTCTATGCTGTGACATATTCTGACATGGGGCGGGACTCCCCTACCCTCAGAATATTCTGATCTGTGCAAGTGCTGATCCAATGGAAATTTTCCAAAAGGACCGGTCAAGAAAACTTGAATGGTAGATAAACTTCTCATGAACAGGAATGCTCATAGATGGATCGAAATTCGGCTGGTTCCTGCTGAAGCGGCCAAATTTTGATCCATGTATGGCCATCTTTACCTTCAGATGCACATTTTTACAGGTCCCTAGTCCGATGTCACTGTACACTGTGAGCCTGCCTCATTTCCTAGCTGGAGGATGTCATCTAACTGCTTCTTCCATAGTCTGACTTGTCCTGGGCCCGTCCCTGTAATATATTTAATTGTATTTCTTGCAGTCATGGTGATATGTGCAAGTGCAGTCTGCCTAGAAACATTCACTCCTCCAGACTTGCATCCACCCATCAAGACATTTGCACAACTCCTCCCTGCTTGCATCAGGGCTGAGGGTTTTTGAGTGGTGTACTGAGGCAGGATACTGTGATGTTTTCAGGAAGTTATGTACAGCACCTTATTGCCTTCACCCACTAGCCATGAGCTGCCTGTATTGCATAGAGATACACAGAAACCTAGAGATGACTGGGATCACAGAGTCTACAATAAAAAATGTAATGTAATTAGTAAGATTTTATTTAAACATGTCATTAGCACATTGATGAGGGAGGGGTGAAAGAAACCAGGAAAGTCAAAATATAGGCAAAATAAAAGTGAAATTCCAGCCAAAATCTACTCTCAAAACCTCATAACACCAAACTAAAGCAGCACATACGATTCATTTTCTTACATTCAACCAGCAGGTTGAACGAAAGAAAATTAATGTAATCCCCCATTATGACATTTAATGTGAATAGGGGAATCCTTCTAGTGGAGCTATTGTATTCTGTTAGCAGGGACATTTCCCCACCATCAGAATACTCTGATCAACACTGCCAGCTATAGAGATCAACTTTCAATCCATCTATGGCTGGTTTAACCTGTGTAAGATCTGTATACTTGCGTATCTGATTGGCTGCCTTCTGTCAGCCAGCAGCCGCTGCAGGGGAAAGGAGGAAACGCTGACAACAGATAGGTCTTTGAAGCTTATGGGTTATGAGACCACTCCCAGGCATTACCAGCCATTGTCAGAGCCACTCTCCTCTCCCCTTCAGCTGGCACAGGGGAGATATTGTGACCAGACTGAGATAAGTACACAGATCTTTCTTACACAGGTTAAGCCAAGTACACACGGATAATACTTCCGCTAGTGCAATCTAAATTTCTAGAGACTTTAGCTTGGTAAAAATAGGTACTTCTATTGCTTTCTTTCCACTATGGTCCCTGAAATCTCAGCCTAACTGAAACCTTTTGTTTTAAGGCTGGGTTCACACTAGTGCGAATTGGATGCGGGTTTCTCCGCATCCAATTCGCATGACAGGAGATTGTGACCGGCTCTCTATGGAGTCGTTTCACACATCTCCGGAGCGACTGTGGAGCAGATTGCACAGAGGTTCTGTGCATCTTTGGCTCAGTTTCAGGTCTGAATTCAGGCAAAAGTTCGGGCCCAATTCATCCCTGAATCAGAGAACAGGGACGCACCAGACCCCTGCTGTTAGCTGCATCCATTTTAAGTGTGAACCCAGCCTTAAAAGAAAAACTGCTATTTTAAGTGAATTGATGGGTAAATGTTTAAATAAAATCTAATGGCACCCTAAACGTTGATGGGGGCTACTGATAAGTTGTGAATAGAACTGGAGCGCTGATAAGACTTTAGAGAACCCATAGCCGGTCTCATTGCAACTCCAGTTTAATTCGGGCGCAGCAATCTGGGCTGAAAGATCTTACATATGTTTCTCTAATTCCAGATATTTCTGTCTTACAGACTGAAAGAGTTTGCAAAGATGTATGATATTATCCGCAATGAAAGGAACAAGTGTGTGAGTCTTATTCAGACAGCGACTCAACGGGCAGCAGAGCTGCGAGAGAAATTAAAGATCTATGGAAATGAGGTGGAAATTCTGAGAACGAATGTCTCCAGCAAAGAAAGGTCTCTGTGGAATTTTAGAATAAAGAGTACCGATTGAGATGGTGTTGAAATAGGCTGAAAGAAGGCATATATCAAAAGCTTTATTAATGTGGGGAGGACATGCACTGAATCTCTATGAACTCTATCGATATATAATAAAACTTAACCTCTATCTGCCTATTTAAATTCTGGTTTCACCCTTTCCCTCCCCCATGACCATTTTTTTTGCATACAATTTAGTACCACACATATTGATCAGCAGGGCTTTATACTGTCCCTGCAATATCAAGCATACTTGTCTCAAGAGGAATTTGGAGGCTGTCATTTCTAGCCCTTTTCTGAAAGGTTCCCAGGCTGTGCACAATTGTCCGCTATAACAAAGTAGAATACAGCTCACTCAGAATATATCAGATCAACAGTCCACTGCCTATACACTGAGTGTATAGTAACTTCATTTATCATAAAGACAGCAAGACTATTACATATCAACACAGTTACCGGTCACGGTGACTAACATAGCTAGTTTCTAACTTATCATATTGAGGATCCATGGATGATCGATGCTTGACCATCTGAAGCATCAAAAGCTGTAAATGTATTGCCATGGAACATCAAAAGAGTTTTTTAAAAGGTACTGAAGATGCTCTGATGTTTCAGGCAAATGGACTTAAAGTACCAAAGCAAAATCATCAGCACAACAGCATTGTCAGAAGGCAATATAATCCCTTTCATGACTAAGCCTATTTCTGACATTTGGTGTTTACAAGTTAAAATGCGGATTTTTTGCTAGAAAATTACTTAGAAACCCCAAACATTATGTATATTTTTTTAGCAGAGAATCTAGAGAATAAAATGGCGATTGTTGCAATATTTTATATCACACAGTTTTTGTGCAGCGGTGTTTTAAACGCAACTTTTTTGGAAAAATTAACTTTCATGAATTTTAAAAAAATTAAAAAGCAAAGTTAGTCCAATTTTTTTGTATAATGTGAAAGATGATGTTACGCCGAGTAAATAGATACCAAACATGTCATGCTTTATAATTGCCCGCACTCGTGGAATGGCAACAAACTACGGTACCTTAAAATCTCCATAGGCGACGCTTTAATTTTTTTTTACGGCTACTAGGTTAGAGGTACAGAGGAGGTCTATGGCTATAATTATTGCTCTCGCTCTGACGATCGCGGCAATACCTCACATGTGTGATTTGAACGCCGTTTTCATATGCGGGCGCGACTTCCATATGCGTTTTCTTTGCCGCGCGAGCTCGCGGGGACAGGGGCGCTTTAAAAATTATTATTTTTTTTCCTATTTATTTTATTTATTTTTATAATTAAAAATAGTGTTTTTAAAAAAAAAAAAATTTTGATCACTTTTATTGCTGTCACAAGGAATGTAAACATCCCTTGTGACAGTAATAAGTGGTGACAGGTACTCTTTATGGAGAGATCGGAGGTCTAAAAGACCCCCAATCCCTCCTTTGCACTTCAAAGTATTCAGATCGCCGAAAACGGCGATTCTGAATACTGTGTACTTTTTTAAATTTGGCGCCATTGGCAGCCGAGTAACCCGGATGTGACGTCATGACGTCGCTTCCGTGGTTACAGTGCAGAGAAAAAATCAAAACCGTTCGCGGCTTTGATTCACTCTCTGCCTAGCTGCCCGAGGTGGCGGATCGTGGATCGGGTCTCCCGGTGGGACGGGAGGCCCGGTAAGAGCGGCGGAGGCGGCGGGAGGGGGGGGATGTCCCCTCCCGCTCCTCCGGTATAACCACCGAGCGGCTTTTAGCCGCATCGGTGGTTATACCAGGAAAGCCGATCGCCCGCTCTAAACAACGGTACCGGGATGATGCCTGCAGCTGCAGGCATCATCCCGGTATAACCCCCGAAAGCCGAGGACGCATATATGCGTCCGCTCGGTGTGAAAGGGATAATCACAGGGATGCAAAAGTAGGACTCCGCCATTTATAATGAACTTTAAATATGCCCAACGGGTGTTATGTGATTGTACCTCAAAATAGAGAGCTTATATACCAGGGATATGCAATTAGCGGACCTCCAGCTGTTGCCAAACTACAAGTCCCATCATGCCTCTGCCTCTGGGTGTCATGCTTGATGCTGTCAGAGTCTCGCTATGCCTCATGGGACTTGTAGTTTGGCAACAGCTGGAGGTCCACTAATTGCATATCCCTGTTATATACTGATAAAAAAAAAAAAAAATCATACAAAAATATAAACTTATAAATTAATTCCCCTTTACGAAAACAGATCACCTAGATAAATCCAATTACAACCCTGAAAGGTTCAAAATACATAGTTCATTGGTCTAGAAGGCTTGAGCTGCACAATATATCAGTCTACGTGTTTTGCCCTTAAAGTTTTACTATAACTATTACAACTATTATAAAGACATCAGAATACTGTAATCCATCCAGATAGTTTTACTCCTAAATCTGGTAACAAATATCGGAGTAAGGGCATCGATATGTGGGGCTTGTCATGGCCAAAAATTACAATACTGTAAATTTACAAACTGGCCATGAAGATATAACATTTAAACCTGTTTTACAAAAATTGACCTTGTTGCTGTCACTGTATTTGTGAAGAAAGTGAAGAGGTTATATGTATAGTATAATCAGCAACCATGCTGAGTGGACCTTTCGTCAGCCCCTTCTCATGCTCGGCTTGTCTTTCTTCGTCTAGGGGTCTCAGTACTGGGGGGGAGGGATGAGATACACCACGGCCCATGTCCTCCATAGCTGAGAGGTGAAGGCCAGAAGATTGGGTTTTGTGTAGGTGTCCTAGAGTCAAGTCCAGTACTTCGTTCCTGACTCCTTTGCTCCTAGTAACCAGAGTTCCACACAGTGAATAGGTCCAACTCAGTTTTATTCTTCTTGGCAAACAACAAACAGTTTCTTCTACTGAGTAGTAATGGGGAATAGATCGAGGCACAATCCTTTCCCTTCTCCTGCTAACCACTGTGATATCACCAGTGGCGAATAGTCACGATCACTGACTATGTGAGGTAGAACATGAATTACCTTCGCTAGCACTGCCCCTGTCAGGGGAAGGAAATCCGTCCAAGGGAGAAACCGGAGGCCTCTCTGTCACCAGCGATGCTGCGCCGGACTCTTCAGAGAAGTTCCGCACACCAGATCTCACAAACTCAGACACGGGCACCCAAGGAGTTAGGGCCCCCTCGGATTCCTCCACCCTTGCGGAACTCAGTCGAAGGTACTGAGCCCCAGGCGTCCGCCATAGTACCTCACCCCAGGCTAAAGGTGCCTGAGATGGACTCCATCTCCGCTCCTGGTAGGTCAAGGGCACCTAGGCCTGGAACACTGGAATGCCAGCACCCAAGTTGAAGGTGCCTGGGTGCGGCCGAGTCCTCCGACTCCCACTCCGGACTCCGAACACTGAACCCCGTGGTAAGGGCATCCGCCCCTTTTATCCCCTCTCCCTTTGCGTCACAGCGGGTTCCCCGCCCCGCTGTACCAGCTCCAGGGGAGGACAAAAAAGGTACAGTCTTGTGGTGTGAGTTCAGCCTCGGCCCAGGGCAACAGCGCCACCTGTGGACCGCAAGGAACCTCACACCACCAGAGTCCTCCAAGAACCAGAAAAAGGTCTAGGATCCCCTAGCAATTTGTGCATCTGGGTTACACTACCACCCAGATGCCCCCCTTAAATTCAAACACCCGCTACATTAACAAAGAATATCTGTATGTCAATTCAAATAATGGCATCTTATTAAGGCATATGCTACACAATTGAAGAACAAGCTTCTGTAGAGTCTCACCTTTGCATCGTCAGATGACAATTTTCTGGAGTCATGCAATAGATCGGTTTCTATTATTATTAATAATAAATGTAATAAAGAAGTTAAAGGTAAATCTTTTAATTTTGTGGCACAGACAACTACAAAAGGCTATGTTGAAGCAGACCAATAACCATATGATCCGAGACAGTCTTCGGAAAGATAAGAGCAGAATTACTGTTATTCTTCAAGAAATGAAAGAAATCAGAGAACAAAAGAAAATGGAGATTGGCAGACTTACAAATATGATAAACCAAGCAGAGGAGGATATGGTTCGTCTTCGCAAAAAGTATGAAACAGCGGTGCAGAACAGGAATGAGAGGTGACTATAGTGGTCTTCGTGACACATTTTGTTGTGCATTTCATTATAAATTATTACAAAGTGCCAGAAATTCACACAGGGCTTCTAATATTGCAGTATGTTGTCTGGTTTTTAAAAATTCACATCACTATAATGATAGAATTTTTGTGTGAAGACCATTAGCTGCTGCTGTGCTAGTTTATGTGCCTTGAATTTAATTGTTTTGAGAAATCAATAAATTGATGGGTTTAGTGATGTATAAAAGTGTCAGGCTTTGCTCACACTAAGCTGTGCGGTCAGGGACAGATTTACAACCCAGGAGCCTATAGGCAGAGAATTCTGAAGCACTCCTGATCCAATCCCAGCTTTATCCACTACCCTGATCCCATCCCAGCTCCATCCATCACCCAGATCTCATCCCAGCTCCATCCACCACCCCAATCCCTTCCCAGCAGCTCCCCGCTCTGCCGGGTCCACGTGTAGGGAGGGGAGCCAGATACGTCCAGCAGGGGGGGGGGGGTGCGGCACACAGCTTAGACTGGACACGCTACCAGTTCCATCCTGGCCCGGTCATTGGAGAACTTTAGGCGGTGTGGAGGGAATGTGATCACACTGCTACTGTCCCGGAGGGGTTATCTGGCAGTATGCAGCATGGGTACTGAACGGAGAGGAACCTGTAGAGCTCTGAACATCAGACACTCCCCCAACACAGAGGTGAGTCCCTAATACACTGCACTGCGATGTATCCACTCCCTTCCCCCCCGTGTGTATAGAGACCAGGAGCCAGGACATCCCAGGTCCAATCACCGGAGGGGAGACCCCACTGCACTACATACCACTGATCTACCATCCTCTCCCCCTGGGGCCCCTCTATGTGTGTATAGAGGAATCTTCTACAGACTGATCGTCATCTCAGAATTGTGATACCCCCCATCTACAGTCTGTGCTCTGTGTAGCTCAGGATCAGTCTGTATATAGAGAGATCATAAAAACTCATGCAGACGGGTGCCCCTCTAGGAAGCTTTACTGTCATTCATGAGGTCCCAGACATATTCTACTGTAAAAATATTAATTTCTACCTGTCAGGGGTGTGCAGTTAATTGAGCGGGAGGAAGAGGTCTGCATCTTCTATGAAAAGATAAATACTCAAGAAATGATACTTCAGAATGGAGATCTCAGTTTAATGGAACAAGATGAAAAGATTCGTTTCCTAACCATGAAGGCTGCTGAAAAGAAGAGACAGATTGAACAAGTCAAGAAAGAGTTACCAAATAAGAGGAATCTGGAATCAGATCTAGTGGTCCTTCAGATCCAGGTCAGTGGGACCAGTCTTTAGACATTTCTCAATTAAACTTTTTGACAGACATCTGACACAAATATGAGATGTTCTGTGGGTCAGAGGTAATTTAAAAACTGACAAACTGAGAGGGTTAAAGGCCCATTCGCATAGTTTTGTTGCGGTAACACATGCATTACCTTAACACACCATTACATTACAATGCCATTAATTTTAATACCGTACGGGAATGCAGACACATTGCAGTCCACCATAATACACAGCAAAACACGGTCATGCATTTTGGTGTATTGTGTTGCATAAAATTGTGTATTTTGATTGTTTGAACATTTTGGTGCTTTATTATTTATTTTAAATTTTATTGGTCTTCCGTAATGGAACATGTGCTAATGCAATGTGCCAGGTCATCAAGGTGTAAATGGACCACAACGCTTCAAAAGGGACACATTTTGTCTACTTGGGGCCATTACTTTATTCCAGAAAAAATTTCTGGCACTTTGGAAATCAACATTATAGTAAAAATTGCAAAATTAAAACATTTAATTCCAGAGAAAGGGGCCAAAAATATTTCCTGAAGTATTCAGCTCCAAAATGTTATAAAGGAAAGGGAAATGATCAACTGTAAAACTGTTGGGGCACATTTTTTTTATTATATACTTAAACCACTAAGGGTGCAAAGAGGGAATGAGAGGGCCACATGCAGCCCTTAAAAATGGCAGTTTGACAAAAGAATAGAGTAATTAAGGTTTATAACCCCCTATCAGCGTATTTTTGCTGTATGTTTCCGACTGGAAAGATTCTCCTTCATTTCCTGTCCTGGAGCCACACCAAAAAATCTTAGTAAATCTCACCAAAGTGGGAGGAATCCCCAACTTAGATAGTTGTCACCAGAACAATTGTCCCCATGATGATTTACCCCCACCTCTTGCTCTGACAACATCTCTAAAATGTTGACTTTGGCTCACTTTCTGTCTTGATGACATCGGTCACCACAGTAAATAAAGGAGTGAATCTCCACAGTAGAGGCACAGACAGCAAGAAACTTGACAGAAGGGCTAACCTTACCCACTTTATCCAAAACTAGAAAAAAAAATAGCCTTTACATACACTTTAAACCAGTGGCCCCCAAACATTGGTCCTGTGCTTGCCTTTGGCCCTTGAGCCACTGGGGTTGATTAACTAAAACTGGAGAGTGCAATGGTAGCCAATCAGCTTCTAACTTCAGCTAGTTCAATAAAGCTTTGGCAAAAAATAAATAAATGTTGATTGGATTCTGTGCACAGCTGCATGAGATTTTGCACTCCAGTATTAGTAAATCAATCCCACTATTTCTTGAAATTAAACCAACAAGGGGGCACCTTTTTTTTCCACTATCACCAACAATGGGGCTTTGTTCCTCTTCCTTCTAACCAAAGGCACAAGGTAATTTTTACTCAACAACCACCAACAATGGGGCGTTTTTCACTCGCACTAATGTCAGGGCAGTTTCTACTCATACTGACAACAATTTGAAGGACAGTGAACTGGTCCTTTGCTTAGAGACGTTGAGGACCTCTACTTTAGAATATCGACCAGAGTGCTTAACCAACGTTAAAAAGCAAAACATTAACTTTTTATTTGATAAGAGTAGGAGGGTTAAAACAGCTTTTTTTTGGCCGTGTCTCATTAGGGAGCTTTCACTTCCTGTTCTGTAAGCTCAACAGGAAGAGAATATATCATTCCAATGTGAGGGATAGCCCCTCTTAGACAATTGTCAGGGAAACAAGTATCCCAATTGGAAGATTTCCTGTTCAATAGCCTTAATATTTTGGGTTTATGGTCACCTTAATTTCCAGTGGCACTGGTGATCAGGACCGTTAGAAACCTCCCAGTCTCCCTAATGGGGACAAAGCCAACAATTAAAACCTGACCACTCTATCAGAATCTAAAAAAAAAAAAAAAAAGTTTTGCCTTTAGTTGTAATTTAAATTGATAAACAAACATTTACTTGAAATTTTTTGTTTGCTAATCTTCATACAGACATATACATATCCTGCCACTCTTGATTTGACTTCTAGTTGCCTTGCTGCCTTTTTGAACCTTTAAAACAGTTCAGAAATAGTCATTCCAATAAAGAATGTTTGTAAGTAGATTTGACACATTTTCCTCCACTCTCCTTTTTAAACTCTTTCTATTTCAGTATAAAAAAAAGGAGATAAAATTGACTGAACATTCTCCCTAAAGAAAAAAAAATACCATTAGACAAAAAACATTCTGTATTACATGTTCTTCTTCTTGAATATTTCCACACTTATTAGGCTTCTTGCCATTTTATTTTTCAAAGGAAACATGTAAAACTTAGCTGGCTCTGTCACAATATGCATTGAGGCTCATTTACAAAGATTGTCCGAAAAATGGCTTTCCAAATTTTAGCAGTTTAAATGGGAAAACTGTAATGTCTGTGTAAAAAATAGTGATAAGCAGACAAATTTGGAAAAAAGTTAAAAACTTGCAGAAAAATAATAAGTATCATCATTCTTATTATATTATTCTGTTTTATTGACATTGCATTCTGCAGAGGCCATCCTTGGCAAATAATGGGTTATGCCTTGGCTTCCCACTGCCCTTCGCCCAGCGAAACTTAGCCCAATTCTATTTCATACCCTCCAAATATGTGACTTGGTCAAATTCTCTGCGGGCCTGATCTTATCCCATCTACAATTGTTAAACTTCTTTTGATGCCCAGTGTTCCCCCCAGGACTTGATAATCCGAGACTGATCATGGATTTCTTGATATCCACTCTCTTTTCACTCCCACGATACCCTCAGGTCCTCTCACAATATTCCATTACGAGAGCATTATAGATATCTCCAATTTCGTCACTTTATTTCCCTGTTCCTCAGGTCTCAGCCCACCCTGTACACATTGACCCCATTTAGGAGTCTTTATAGGGCCCAACCCCAATCCCCTGGCCTTTTTTCACAGATTTATTCCTCAATAATAAATTCCAGAAAGCCTCCGCTGCGACACTACCATCTCCAATGGGACAGCGAACTGGGGAGGCGACTAGACCCAGGGGAGTGGCAGATCATGACCTTGACACTCTCTAAGTGCTACAAGAATGTGCTTATCTTGGAAAATGCCTACAAGATTCTGTATAGATAGTATTACATGCCGGCTAGACTTGCACGTTTTATCCTTGCCTACCCGCCAAGATATGGTTTCCGAGGATGCTCACAGGTAGGAACGATGACACATTATCTGGTGATCTTGCCTGAAGATGTGCAGACTTTGGGTCAGGGTTTATGCCCTACTCTGCACCTTGCTTTATGCCGACCTCAAATGGAATCCATACATAGCCCTTCTTTATAAACTGATTAAAGAATTACTTTGCCCACAGAGACAATTGGCATTACATCTTTTTACTTCAACTAAATTGACAATAGCAATGGCTTCAGAAAACCCCAATTCTTTGTTTTGAATCTGTTAAAAACCACATGAATGACGTTATGGTCAACGAAAAACTAACAGCCCTATGGTCAGACACCCATTTGAAATTTCTCTGGGTGTGGCAATATTAGATTGCCCATGCTCAGCCGTCTCGGTTTGACAGTGCTCTTTTGTCTAACAGCACTGCTTTGCGAATCCTTGAGACTCCTCCTCTTTTTCATTCTTTGCTTTCTCTTCTTTTTCTAGCTACTGTTCTTTCTTCTTTGTTTCCTCTGTTTTCCTATTTTCTGATCAGTTACTAAGATTGCCCGGCCACCAGGCATAAGCCTGGCCTAGATGGTTACGATATGCACAATCTTTACTTTTGGTACTGAAACAAGCCTTAAACATTGCACTTCAAAATCTATGCATTTGTATCATTTTAAATACTGTTTGATACTGATGTTGCTAACATCTATACATTAACCTAAATCTATTTTTATATTGTATGGCTCAGTACACTGGTTATGTGTGCTTTTTCACGCTTACACTTATTCATTGTTGAATGTAACGGTCCAATTGATAGCTCTGTCTATTTGACTGATTAATAATAAAATCCCTTGTAAAAGAAAATAATGGTTAATGCCATGCTAAAGGCTATATACAGTTAGGTCCATATATATTTGTCACAGGCACAATTTTCATACTTTTGGCTCTGTATTCCACCAGAATAAAATTAAAATGAAACAATCCAAACAAATTTGAAGTGCAGTATTTCAGCTTTAAAGGGGTTGTAAAGGTTCCTTTTTTATTTTCTAAATAGGTTCCTTTAGGCTAGTGCATTGTTGGTTCACTTAACTTTTCCTTTGATTTCCCTTCTAAATGTTTTTTTTCTTTATCTGAATTTCTCACTTCCTGTTGCTCCTCAGTAAGCTTGCCCCCATCATCCGAGCCGTTCTGGCCGGGGGTTAGTCAGCATGCTCGCCCCCTCCCTTGGGACTACATCCCTGCGGGGAGACGCTGTTGAACATAAATATCAAATACAAATTTTAGGAACTTCAACCATTTTTATACACAGTCCCCCCACGTTCAGGGTTGTTTACTGGCAATGACTGTCTGAAGTCTGGAACCCATGGACATTACCAAAGACTGGGATTCCTCCTTTCTGATGCTTTGCCAGGCTCTAACTGCAGCTATCTTCCGTTGTTCTTCCTTTAGTTTTGCCTTCAACAAGTGAAATGCATGCTCAATTGGGTTGAGATCAGGTGATTGACTATTCCACTTTTTTTCCTTCAAAAGCTCCTGGGTTGTTTTTTCAGTGTGTTTTAGATCATTGTCCATCTGTACTGCGAAGCACCATCCAATCAACTTTGCTATATTTGGCTGAATCTGGGCTGACAGTATATCTCTAAACACTGCAGAATTCATCCGGCTGCTTCTGTCTTCTGTCACATCATCAATAAACACCAATGACCCAGTGCCACTGGAAGCCATGCATGCCCATGCAATCACACTGCCTCCACCATGTTTTACATATGACGTTGTGCGCTTTGGATCATGAGCTGTTCCAAGCCTTCTTCACACTTTTCTTCCTGTCAATCTGGTACAGATTAATCATAGTTTCATCTGTCCAAAGAATGCTTTTCCAGAACTGGTCTGGCTTTTTTAGATTTTTTTTGGCAAAGTCTAATCTGACTTTTCTATTCTTCAGGCTTAGAATGGTTTGCACCTTGTGGTGAACCCTCTTTATTTGCTCTCGTGAAGTCTTGTCTTGATTGTAGACTTTGACAATGATACGCCCACCTCCTGGAGTGTGTCCTTTACTTGTCTAAATGTTGTGAATGGGCTTTTCTCTACCATAGAAGGATACTACGATCATCCACCATTGTCTTTCGTGGACGTTCAGGCCTTTTTATCTTTCAATGGTTTTTATTCAAGTTTTAGACAATACAAAGTAAGGACCTTGGCATTGACTTTAACAGTGTATAGTTTTCATAGACAGAGAAGCATACATTGTAATCACGGATAATCCACCTCCCCCTCAGAAGAGGGAGGATGACACTTTCTGTATTGTCTTCCTTTCCTCAGTTTACATCTTATTTGTAAAATCTCTCGATCGGTTATGGAATGGGCCATCCGTGTTAAGCTTCACACCATATCCTGTTTCCTTATAACAATTATATGGTAAGGGCTCTAGGGCACGCCCCCCATGCCAGGAGGAGTAGGTCACCCCAGCAGAAATTCGAGGATAACCCACCCCCCAAACCGCAGAGTGGCGAACCCCAGCCCGACAACACCAGAGTCTCAGAGGAAAAAAAGAGAAAGAAGGCGGTAGAGAAGGAAGGAGGACTCCACGCTCCGTGCTAGACCCCTCAGGAAACACTCCCTAGTCAGCGAGTGGTCGGCGGTCATTCGTCAAGTAACTGATCCATTGATCCCATATTTTGTTAAACTGCTTCATTTTGTCCTGCACAATTGCTGTCAGTCTTTCATTTAACATAAGCCAGGAAAGTTTGTTTAATTTGGTCAAATGGTAGGGCTGCTGACTTCCAGTTCTTAGCTATTGTCATTTTGGCCGATACAAAAATAAACGTAAGGAGCCGTCTTTGGGTTTTGGAGGCTTCCTCAATCTTACAACCTAAGAGTGCATGTTTCGGGGACTTGGTCAGGTTAATCTGATTGGGGGAATATATAAAAGTTATAGACTCTGATCCATAATCTCCGCACTTTGGGGAATTGCCACCAAATATGGTATGCCAGCCCTTCCAAAACGTTCAGGCCTTTTTAAGTTGCTGAGCTTACCAATGTGTTCTTCTTTCCTCAGAATATACCAAACTGTTGATTCGGCCACTCCTAATGTTGCTGTTCATTTTTGAAGCCTTACAATGACCTGTTTCACTTGCATGGACAGCTCCTTTGAACGCATGATGTAGGTTCACAGCAATAGATTCCAAATACAAATACCACACTTAGAATCAACTCCAGACCTTTCACCTGCTTAATTGATGAAAGAACAACAAAAGGAGTAGCCCACACCTGGCCATAAAACAGCTTTTAATTCAATTGTCCAATTACTTTTGGGGGGATGGCTATTCTTAAGAGCTGTAATTCCTAAACCCTTCCTCAGGATATGTACATCCAAATTGGAGAGTGTGCACTTTCGGCCCATATCCATTATATAACTAACTATAGCTTGAATATGCTTTGGTAAATACCTGAAAAAAATTAAATTGTGCCTGTGTCCAAATATATATGGACCTAACTGTATATGGGACATTTTTAGAAAGTAGATTTTGCTGGATTGCATTCACATTTGTTGAAATATGGCAGAAAATAGCATTTAGACCAGCTCTATCACCAGGCAAATCCATTTGTTCGAATAGAAAACAAAACACTAATAAGTTTTAACATTTTTAAATAGGTGCCTTTATTTTTGATGGTCTGGCAAGAATACAATAATGCTTCCAAAAATTTCTGGTTACTTGATTGCAAAGGATAATCTAACATGCTTCATGCTATGGTAAAATTTATAAGTATGTTTCTGGCAAATTAGTTATTAGTGGTCCATCTTTGAGGACAAAAGAGATTGCATACATATTAATTGTATTTCAGTACTTGAATATGCCCCCCCCCCCCCCAGTGATATGTGCACTATGGATTAGCTTGGCCTGGAGTTTGGCTAAAAGAGTTAACAATATATTAGACTTGAAAGTTGGACTACTGGTGGTTTAGAACTGGCATTCTGATACAACAAAGTCTCATAATTTGATATAATGCATCAGTGTTATGTGACAGATTTACACTTTAACTCTTTCACTGCCAGGTCCGTACTGACCTACAGAAGTGCCCGCAGGTGGCCAAGTCTTTAATGTGACTGCCCACCTCCCTTCCATGCCGCTGCTTCCCTGCCCCCTGACTCTACACCTCCCGTCACTAACTGCCATCTAAAACTGCCCCCACACTCTCCTTTCCTATCCTCTTCACCCACCTTCTTCCCCTCCAGCACTGATTTACCCCCCCCAAAACACCTGATCTGATCCCCTCAGCAAACCCCATCCTCTGCAGCTACCATAATTAGCCAGCATCCCTCCTCTTCCACTCCCGCCAGCTTCAGGTGCTGCATGGGACTTAGGGGAGGGGGGATCCAGATGTGTTCCCCCCCGCCAGTCAGATAGTCCCCATACCCCCAAACCATGGCTGCTGCGAGCACCATCCCACCTTCCCCTCCCCTCGCCTGCAGCTTCTCCCTGCACTGATCTCCGCGAGCGGTGTGGGTGAAGTTGGGGCTTGATAAACGTGTTTACCAAGCCCCCCTCCTGCAGTAGAGAGGGCGCAGGCAGCTATAACTTGACTTTTTGGGGGACCGAAACCCCCCAGGTCGGTCTGCCCACACGGTGACGCCCCCCCCGCACTTACCCCTCTACGGTGATGCTCTCCCCCCGCACTTACCCCTCCTGGGCTTCCTCGGGAGTAGCCAGAAGACGATAGCAAAATATTAATTCGCTATTGTCACAAGTGGGTGGGTTCGGGGTGTAATGTTCTGCTCCCCGAGCCCAACCTCATTCAAGCCTCAGGCTCTAATCATGCGGCTTGAAAAAAACAAAACAAAAAACACCAGCACCCCTAATGGACAGGCTGCTCCTGGTAAGACCCCTTTCACATGGAGCGGACTGTCAAGGAGATTCACCTGCTCTGCATCAGCATGCTGTTCTCTATGGGGCGGTTAGATGGAAACCGACTGCCTGTCCATTTCCATCCAATCCGATCTGCTAGATGTATGGGGAGTGGAACCCCTATCTGTCCATTTTTAGTGGACTGGCCTGGCCTGGATCGGATGCAGGTGGGTGAAAACGGACACATTTACATCAGCCTCTCTATAGAGAACAATGGGTGGTCCGATTGGGCCCCGATTGAAAAACGGGCAGGCGGGCCCGATCGGTCTGCTTGCGTGAAAGGTGCCTAAGGCCTTGTTCACACAGGGCATACACAGTGTACCTTTACAGGGATATACAGGTGTTCCATGCATCTCTGTGCAGGCAGTCCCATTGATGTAATTTGGGATGTAGCACCTGCATGAACAGAGCCATTGCTCCCAATTTTACATCCAGGTAGGTCCACCTGAGCTCACCACTGTCTGCGTTCGGGGTCATGTACCCACACGGATGTCAGATTGGGAACAGCAGCTATGCCTGTGCAGCTGTTGCATCCCAATTGACATAAATGGGAGTGCCTGTACGGGGATGCATGAAACGCCTGTGCAGGTAAACGTGGCCCCCCCATGGGCGTACACTTTAGTATGCCACATGTGAACGATGCTTTAGTAGCAATTTAGCAGGAATTTTGTAAGTTATGTTGTGTATGTGCACTATTAATGATTTTAGTGTATTTTTATAAAAAAATAGGATTTTTTACTCACTGTAAAATCCTTTTCTCTGAGTTCATGGACTGACACAGCTTCCTATTGACAAGTGGGTATTATCCTATTGTTAGGAGTGACTAGGCAGAAAAAAACTTGTAAAAAGTATTACATCACACCTTTTCAGCACCCCCTGGGTATAAACCCTCTCTCTGCACCTCGCAGATAGGTTCGTCAAAAAGCAGTACAAACTTAAAACGAGGGGTGGGTGCTGTGTCAGTCCATGAACTCGGAGAAAAGGATTTTACGGTGAGTAAAAAATCCTATTTACTCTTTCGTTCATGGACTGACACAGCTTCCTATTGACAAGTGGGACGTCCCAAAGCAGTGTCAAAAACGAGGGGTGGAAACAGCATTAAAACAACTTCACCCCAAGACAAAACAGAGGAGTTGCAACTCTAAACAGGCGCAATACCTTGCGGCCGAAAGAAGCATCCGAAGATGCACACACATCAACTTGTAAAGTTTAATGAAAGTGTGAACAGACGAGCAGGTCGCCGCCTTACACACTTGGTGAAATAGACGCTAGATGCTCTCAGAGCTCGGGCAGTGTCCAAAAAATACAACGTCGTCTCCTAGGATTCGACGGATGAAGACACAAGGATGGTAGTACAATGTTTTCCTTGAGATGGAAGGTCGAAGACCCTAGGAAGAAAAGAAGGCGCGGACGCAGCACCACCTACCCTTGTGGAAGATCAGATAAGGAGCCTTGCATGACAAGGCTGCCGGCTCAGAAAAACGTCTTAACTGACGTAAACCAAGAGGCATACGTTGCCCTGGCCGAATGCGCCAGAAAAGGGAGGCGCCTGACCCTTCATGGCGTAAGCCTGATCACGATCTGTCGGATCCACCTAGAGATGGTGGCCGACGAGACCACTGGACCCTATTTGGGACCAGCCACCGAAACAAACTGAGTCTGAACTCTGGAACATAGCAGTACCAGACAAGCATTCTCTCAGAGTTTGGATAATGTCCAAGGAATGCAACGTTGTCTCCTTAGGATTCGACGGATGAGGACACAAGGATGTCTTCCTTGAGATGGATGGTCGAAACACGACCTTAGGAAGAAAAGAAGGCTGCGGACGCAGCACCACCTTATCCTTGTGGAAGATCAGATAGGGAGGCTTGCATGACAAGGCTGCCCGCTCAGAAACCCGTCTTACGGGCATAACAGCCACCAAAAGGACCACTTTCTGAGAAAGTGTCAACAAGGGAATCTCCCTGATGTTCTCAAACGGTGGTTTCTGAGGCACTTAGAGGCCCTGCCGTTAAAGCCATTGACTGCAAGCAGGATGTCATATGGGACCCTGCGCTAGCAGGTCCTCTCGTAGTGGTAGACGCCAAAAGGACGTCTGCTACACAAGCCCCACGGAGGTAGTGGAGGGTGGCCGGGAGGAGCCGCCTGCCGAACCCACTGTACAAACATTCTCACTAGAGAGTGATCCACCAGGGGTCGTTGAAAAAGACAGCCAGGGCAGATACCTGCCCCCTAATTGTACTTAAAGTAACATTTTTGGCCCGTTCCCTGCTGAAGAACAGCAGGACTCTGGGACCAAATAAGTATGCAGATGCCACCTCATTTCCTCTCAATTTCTCCTTGCTAGACAGAAAAAAAACTGATCTGCGAGGTGCAGAGAGAGGGATTATACCCAGAGGGTCCGCCCCCTGGGCGGTGCTGTAGAAGGTGTGATGTAACACTTTTTACAATTTTTTTCTGCCTAGTCTCTCCTAAAGATAGGATAATACCCACTTGTCAATAGGAAGCGGTGTCAGTCCATGAACGAAAGAATAATATTATTTTGATAAACATTTGCGCAAATATCGTGTTGCCTTAAAAATCAGTAGCACCTTTTTATTCTACTTGCCATGTTCTTTCAGAAAATGTATGGTTTGGGGGGTCTTTTACAAATTCTGAAAGCTGTAAGTGAAAAATGAAAACTTTCAGATTTTGAGAAATTGAAATGTACAAATATTTGTTCTTTTGTAACTCCATACAGGTTAAGCCTTTATATTTAGTAGGGATATAGCAGGAATTTAGTAAAATTAGCTGTGTTTTTATGTGCTAATAATGGTTTTAGTGTATTTTTTTGTGAATATATCGGTTTGATAAACAGTTGCGCAAATACCGCGGGGTCTAAAAAAAAAAAAAATCAGTAGCACCTTCTTTTTATTCTAGAGGTCATATGCTTTCTAAAAATATATGGTTTTCGGGGTCTTTCACTAATTCTGAAAGCTGTAATGGAAAAATTAAAACCTTCAGATTTTGACAAATGTGGATATTTAAATTTTTGCGTCTGTTCAATTTTCACCATTTCGCAAAAAGGCGCAATTTAAAAGTTACACATATTTGTTATTTATTAACTCAATAAAGGTTGAGCTTTTATATTTATTAGGAATTTTGGTAAATTTGCTGTGTTTTTATCTGCCAATAATGGTTTGTGTATTTTTTGCAAATATATTGGTCTGATAAACATTTGCGCAAATACCGCGGTGTCTAAAAAATCAAAAGCACCTTTTTTATTCTACTGATCATGTGCTTTCAGGAAAAATATGGTTTGGGGGGGGGGGGGGATTTTACAAACCCTAAAAGCTAGAAGTGAAAGATAAAAAAGCAAAAGGAAGAAATTGCAAAATGGTCTGGCCACCTGAATGTACAAAGCACAGGGCCTGGCAGCAAAAGGGTTAAACAAATTCACATTTTTCGAAAATTCCTGAAAACTAACATTGGAGGAAAAAGGGTATTATTGATTTATTGTGCTGAAATGGCCTGAAGCGATCTAATATAATACTTCCTGACTTTCTGAAAAGGAATCCCATGAAGCCATAATTGTAGAAGGACCCAATATTTGTAGAAGTAAGACAATTTATGATTTTTTTTCCCCCAATTTGCATACTTTTTTGCATTTCTGTTGCATACAAAGTAATCTACTGCATCACTGAATACTTTACGTTAATTTTTTTTTTTTCTTTATTGAGCAGCTTTCCCAGTGTAACGACAGATTGAATGACCTGGAAAAACAGGCACAGGATCCAGAGAAAACCAGTAGGATTCGCTTGCTTGAAGGAAAGGACCCATCACAACAAGAGCTTTTGAAGAGAACAGAGGAGGTGGAGTTAAAATCAAAGCCAGCTTAAATAGATTCTCACTTTAAATGTCCTGTAGTTATGTTATGCTTACCATGGAGAGAAAAATGGCAATGACAGCCTCCAGCATAATAATTCACATTTTAAGGAAAGTTGCACATTGCAAGGGAATTTTTACTTAGTAGAGCTTCACTTCGTTCACTAAGCTGACTTCCATCATCATGCTATTGTGTGCAGGCAAAAATGCTGTCTTTTTCCTTGCACATGATTGGGTATTCTTTTCAAAGTGAGATTCACCACATTCACCAAGCTCTGAGGAAACATCCCCTTGCAAGGTGAACAGCCTATTTGGATTTTGGAAATGAAACGATTTCTCCCTACTCAAGAAAGTACCCAAGTCATGGCCAGTGGGGAAAATGTTAGCAAGAATGACAAGGACAGTAAGCCTTATAACTGCAAACTTATTACTAAATCACACACTTATTTTAATGTGTTTTTTTTCCCTCCTTTTCTTTTTACATGGCGATCCGGTCTGTAACACACTTCCTGTCCTAGGCAGGTTTCCTAAAGCTGGCCATACATGGATCGAAATTTGGCTGGTTCAACAGGGACCGGCTGAATTTCAATCCATGTATGGGCTGCTTGGTTGTACAGAAGTCGATTAATCGACTTCTGTACAACCACCCTGTTGGGTTTTTCCAAACGAGTGTCGCCAGCTATAGCCAGCAACACTAATCATTGTGTTCCGACAGGGGGGGGGGGGGGGTTGGAGGCTCACTGCCGTGAGAACACAATACCACGGCGGGAGTGATTTCCCCATTCACATTTGAATGTGTGGGGGGGAAATTGGCATTTTTTTTTTATTAACTCACTGGCTGAAGAAAAGAAAAATGTATGATGTATGCCCTGCCTAATTTGGAGCACAAACACCTCCACCTCTTTTTAGCTACCTAGCCTGGAAGTAAGTTGTTTTGTAATCCTAAGGAAGCTCAGACAGCACAAGAAGTTAAAGTGGTCATGAAGGCTAAAGTTTTTTTTACCTTCATGCATTCTATTCATGAAGGTAAAAAAAAAAACATGTGCAGCTTCCTCTGATCCAGCAATGTTCACGATAGCCTTGGCTGTCCCAGGACTCTCCCCCCTTATTTGCTGAGACATCAGCGGGAGCCCATTGGCTACCACTGCTGTCAATCACAGCCAGTGAGGCAAGAGCAGGGGGGGTGAGCTGCGGCTCTATATATCTTATGGATGCATAGAGCAGCGGCTCAGGAGCGAGCACCCAGCAGTGCCCCCAGGGCAAGCAGCTTTCTCTAGGGGGCACTGCTCGAAGAGGAGGAGCCAGGAGCGCGGGCTGGGGACCCGAAAAGAAGAGGACCGGAGCTGCTCTGTGAAAAATCACTGCACAGAGCAGGTAAGTATAACAGGTTTGTTATTTTAAAAAACAAAACAAAGCTTTAGTACGACTTTAATAACTCACTAGATTCCAGGCAGGTATTTTTATTGCATTTATTGAAATATAGAACAAAATGTTTTCAATGTTATATATAACAGACCAAAAGAGAGCAAATGAGAAGTTGATTGTTAGTGTCTACAGATGTTTTAAATTTTCTCAGCCTCAACCCATGCAGATTTTAAAAACAGTAATATGCATTAAAGCAAATACACCACCATGGACCTGACTTAATACGGCATGTGCCAGAAATGCGTATTCCTTCATATTAGTCCTGTAGCGAACTTTGCAAATCTCAGTTACTTAATTTGCTGCTCCTCTTTCTAGCCAATTATGGATTTAGCCTTTGTTTGCAATGATTGATCTATGTGAAAAGTGATTCTTATAAGCTACTGTACCTCTCCCTGTAATGTCATTATAGGAATAGGTTTCTGATTTATTTAAAATGTTCATTCAATACAGCTTGAACTGCGCCTGGCTGAGAAGGAGGAACAGTTGTTGGAAAGAGATTTCCTCTACGAGCAAGTCTCTAAGCTATCAGATAGGATACGCATCAAAGCTGCAAATGGCAAAGAAGACACCCTTACATGTGCTAAAAAGGTCTGTAATAATAGTTCGCCTTTTCCCAGGATTCAGGTAGCACTACACTTACACTGTGAATGGGTATAAATGAAAAAGCCCAATATATTAGCCCTAATCTGAGAAAGAGAAGTCTATCCATAGTAACAAAGCACTTCCGAAGGTAAAGGCCAGGCAAGCATCTTGTAATTTCGCCATACTGATTCATGCTCTTTTCTATCATTTTGACAGATGAGTGAACTAAAAAATAGGATTAAGGACACAACTCGTAAAATGATGTCCCAAATTGCAGAATTATCTATGCAGCAAGCCAACTGTATAAAGCTACAGCAAGAAGTAAGAGATAAAGAGACGTTTGTTGAGACATGCTATGCAAGGATGGAACAGGGGTTGCCACCGAGCGAGGAAACCAAGCAAGAATGGAAGCGCTTAGTACGTGAAGAACGTAGACGCCAACTTGAAAGAGAAGAAAAGTCAAGGGTATGGTGTTTAAAGAAGGCTGTCAATGTATGGCATTTAGCAGTCTAGGTCTTTAGGAAACATATTTATTTACCAACCAAACCGTGATGAGTGATCCGTACACTGCTGGAATCACCCTTATTGTAGCTGCCAGCCATACAACGCACATCACCCTTAGGCTGGCCATAGATGCCTTTCTTTCCAATCAGCCAGAGAAATGACAGGAAAAAATCCAAATGGACTCCTCCATCCACACATACGAGGTAGATGGATAATAATTTGCCAATGTTTAAGATGAAGCCTGAGATTTTGACAAAAGTAGGTAGTGTGGTGAAAAGATAAGGGAATGAGGAAATAGGATTTATAAAAAAATATTGCATTGAGACATAATTTCTGGCACACACCAGCAACCTCTAGGCCTGTTACATTAGGGTTTAGGCTTTATAGTTGGGCATCACTAAAACAAAAGAGTAACAGAAGGCTACCTTGTCTGGTTCCTCTCTATATTATAATAGGGACAAATCTCAAGAGTGTTGAAGAAAATCTCTGTTTAAGAAGGCTTAAGTATGGGGGATGGGGGATGGGGGGGGCTGCTGCACACAGATGGCTTTTTATCTTAATGCATAGCAGGCACATGCAGTGAGGTCAGTGGCTGGTGAGGCACTGGCTAGTATCAGAGCCAGATACACACAGGTTACATACGCCGCGAACGTTACAGCAAGAGCAATAATTCTAGAACTAGACCTACTCTAACTCTAAACATGTAACCTGTAAAAAGTTAAAGCGTCGCCTATGTAGATTTTTAAGTAATGAAGTTTGTCGCCATTCCACAAGTGTGCGCAATTTTAAAGAGTGACTATTTACACGTCATAACATCTTTCACATTATACAAAAAAATACAAAGAAGAAAAAAAATAAAATCGGGCTAACTTTAGTGTTTTTTTTTCCCATTATTTCCAGAAACTGTTTCTCTCCAAAAAAATAAAAAAGCGTTTTAAAAATTGCTGCGCAAATAACGTGACATTAAAAGTTGCAATGGCCAACATTTTATCCCCTAGGGTCTCTGCTACAAAAATATATATAATGTTTGGGTGTTCTAGAAAAACCATTATGATTTTTACATGTAGGAGAGAAGTGTCAGAATTGGCCTGGATGGCAAGGGGTTAATTACCATAAGTAATATACAAATTATTACATATTGTTTTTAAGGTAATTTGCTATATTTTCCAAAACTGTACTGAAGCAGATGGCTTAACGGACAAAGTACTGAAGTTATAACTTCAAACCATTAATTTCACAGTAAATAGATAAATAATAAATGATTATGTTATAACATAGCATAATAATATACGATTTAGCTTGATTAAAAGAGTACCTTTTCAAATAGCAGCAGATGCTCATTCTCCCTCAACCTCCCTGGTGGTAATCCCGAGTCTGGCTCCGGGTGAGTTTACCATGCTTAGAGCGGTAACCCAGAGCCAGACTCGGGCTGCATTGCAGGATACAGGGAAGTTACTTGCCTTGTTCCCTGGATCCTGCGATGTGTCCCCGCAGTGTGTGCGAGCTGTCTCCTCGCTCGATCCACACTGCCGAGTGCCGAGCTCTGTTCCCTGCGACGCATGGGGACGAAGTTCGGCGCCAAATTCAAAAAGTGAAACATACAGTATACTGTAATCTTACAGATTACAGTACTGTATCAAATAATAACACATCCCCTTTGTCCCTAGTGGTCTGTTCAGTGTCCTGCATGCACTTTTATATTATAAAAACTTTTCTTTCTGCCTGGAAACTGGAGATTGTCCATAGCAACCAAAAAGTGTCCCTTTATGTCAAAAGCGGTTTTAGACCAGCTAGAAAACAGCGATAATAAAATTAGAATCACTTGCAGAATTGAGCGATAGCGATTTGTGGGGAAATTTGTCATCAAACACTAAATCTAATGACAGCGACAATTCTGCAACTGAGCAAATTTCAGTGTTTTTAAATTGAATACATTATTGAATAATTTTTATTATAATTACATTACTATTTGTTATTATTTATAGTTATTTATTATATTATAATTTATGATTTTGTGTTTCAAACTTTATCATACCCGGGATCTCTACTAGACTCTTGTTTGGTCAGGTTTAAGTAATTACTAAGAATTGCAGGCCTACAATACATAACACCAAATTTCCATGCAAAATAATTGTACCGCTTTTGGTAAATAATTCCAGACAGAATCATACCGCCAGAGAGGTTAACTGTGTGAGAAAAACATGGCATAATGGGTAAATCTTATACCCATAAATCCTTGTTTTTTCCTTCTAGTTAAGAGGGCTGGGCTGGAGGAGAGTATTTATTTTTTAGACACATGCCCTCTTCTATGACACTGCAGTGAGAGAGAGGACAGCCTCCACTGCAGCATTTTTATTGCACAGCTTGGGCCAATGGGGCTTTACTATTGGTCCAAGGTTCCAAGCAGTCCACTGAGCTCAGTGCCTCTGACAAGAAGTGAGGAGAGGCACTGTGAGCTCAACCTCTCAGTCTGCTGCAAAGTGTGTGCCAGCTTGTATTTAAAGTAGCCGCTCTGTATGTAGCTTCTGACAGGCTGCGCAAGGAGCCCCCTATCTCGGAACCATAGCTGATAGGAGCCCCAAATTTTAGGACTTCAGCTACCTACCCCCCAAAATATATGTTCATGGCAGGTGAGGCTCTGCCTCCCCTGACCGCATGTCCCTGATGCATAGAATGCATTAAGATAAAAGACCTTCTGACTTTACAATCTCTTTAAGTGGGTACTGAGGTCGCAAACAGGATTGGGGAAAGTAATCCACTGTGTGGGGTTTTTTTTTAACCACAGTTTAAAGCGGAGGTTCCGCGGTCCCTCGTTTTTGTTTTTCTAGTTGGGATTACAGTACTCACTTGTCTTGCAAATAGAACCACCCCCCATCTATTTCAGTTGTAAATCATAACTTTTAAAAATCGATCAGTCTTTTCCATTTTTGTTGTGGGCATTGTGAAGCCCACAAGCAGAGACTTCCGGGATGCGGTGAATGCAGTAAAATACCGCGAGATTACGATGGTTGGCGTTCCGCATTGTTTCCTTGGGAATTATTACACTGTGCTCCCAGGAGACATTGTGGACACCTCCCAGAAAACAATGGGGCGTCGGGGAAAGAAACGGATACACCCACTCCCACGGGAGGAATACCCGGAAGTCCACATTAAAAACGTGTGATTCACGGTAAGTACAACCGCAAGAAAAAAAAAAACACTAGCCATATGCATAAGTATCTGCTAGCAAGATCAGGATAAGCTAATGTCTGTATTTAGGGTGAACCTCCGCTTTAAGAGACGGACACAAAATAGTTTATCACTTGTCTTGGCATAACCTCATGTCACTAAAAGGCTTAATGTTCCCTGCAGATAGTCATACACAAAACCAACCAATTTTGCATGATTAATTTTATTTTTAACAAGCATTTCAAATGTATAAAATTAGAAAAATTAGTTTTATAAACAACTTGTTTCAAAATGACAAAGTACTACTTTATATGTTTGTCAATTAGATCTGTAAGGAAGGACTTGCATTACCTGATGCCAAAAAAATGTCAGCATTTAAAATCCCAACAAAAACAATCATCACATTGCTAATGGCTGTAAACTTATTCTGCAGATTCAAGAGGAGGAAGAACAACACTTTTTGCAAAATGGAACCTTCACCACAGCGGAGCAGCGTCCTAATGCTTACATACCTGAAGATGAAAATGTTCTTCCTCTTCCCCGACCTTATGGGGCTTTGGCACCTTTCAAGCCCACTGAGCCAGGCTCAAACATGCGGCACATAAGAAAGCCAATGATAAAGCCAATTGAAATCTGATCTTAGGGAGTGTTGAGGAGAGAGGTAGGAATGATGGCTCCTGTACATCCTCATACATAGGTCATGGCAGGGGAAACTTTTACATCCACTGACAATGTAGTATAATGGGGAAGCTCTGTGATTCATAATATGTGTGAAGCTTAAAATTGCCATTTCAAATGTCCCAAGCAGGATAGCTCCACTACTACTGTACAGCAATTGGGGATATACGAAGTGTTATACAACACTTAATATTTGGGTGTCTGTGTTAAAAGTGTGGGCTAAACGACCCTACAGCTTCATACATTTGCCCCATTGTGGCCTTCTAAAGTACACACTGGCTTGCACATAAAAAATGTTCCAAAGAAACATAGCAACTAGCTTCTAACCAACATTATCTGATGCCGGTTAAGGAAACAAATTGGTTGATGTTGATCACAAGACTACCTTATCTTGTGAACACGGATGCATCCTATAAAGGTGAACTTGTTTTGCTGATAAAATACCCAAAATATCACACTAACACCTCTTTTTTTGTCCTATCACATTGATATTGGTGGTACTTAATAATAACAAAGTATGTACAGGTTTGCTAATGTTTTTAATGGTGCTAGGTTACATCTGTACAATGGCCATTTCTTCATGCACCATTGTGCTTTTTAACGTAATAGCATTGCGTAGCCCATGATTTTAACATATGTAAAATACATGAACACAAGCACAGAAAGGTGTAAATCCAGCCTTGGAGACTCCCATCAAATATTTGGAGGGCAAAGCAGTTCAAAAAAAGGTTTTAAAATACCATTATCAAAGGGAATACAAGACCTGATCCTTACAGCTCTCCTTATTCCCCCAGCAAGGTATACTTAATCCATCCATGCTCCTGTGCCAACTACTTACTATGTCTGAGACATCACTCCATTTGCTGTAATGCACTGGGTCTTGCAGGTACGATACAATGTGACCTCCTCATGTAATAGCGATCAGGTCTGGGCAGAAAACAACCTGAACACCGTTAAAGAAAGTAGTGACATAATCCATCTGGGTGAGCTTGGATTTCAGAACTTATTCAGGGTGGACTCCTGCAGCGGAGGTGATGTGTGGAGTGAGTATACCTTGTTAGAGGTTTAGTGGGAAACTGAAATAGGATTAAATTTTGCATGAATTGCTGGCAAATGCCTAGTATGTTACCATACAGCAAGATATGTTATTTACAAGGGAAAAAAATTATAAAAATCACCATACCAGGTAAAGAAACAGAATATTAATTTCAAAAGTTATTACTTTAACCTGACCTTTGCATTTATAAATTAGTTACATGATAAAAATAATGCATAATTTGACCTGTGATTGAACTCTCCAGAAAATCAGGAGTGACTGAATTGTACACACTGTTCTTATGAACATGGGATAACGCAGGCTTGCTTTCATATTTGTGAAACTAAAAGTGGAATTTCCTGACTGACGCCGCTTTAGTGGGGATGGGAGTGTTGTTTTCCCTAAAGTTATCCTGCTCTATCATTACAAAAGATCCAATCTCAAGAACAGCCAAGTACAGACAAAAATATGTATATACACAAAAAATTAAGCTTCCCTTGGAAGTTTTGTCGGTCTTATAAGTATCATACACATTGTGCTCTAAGTGTTTAACAAAAATGCAATATTTTTAAATATCTGAGGAACGAAATCAGTCCAGAAAATGCTTAAAAGGAAAGTTACAGACCTCAGTTAATCAGGACACAAATAAGATCAAGGTCATATTTAACAACTCACATTATGTGGTCACTTCAAAACTCGAATAAATAGAAATAATGCATTTAAAAGGATTATGCTTCAACAAGATACAGTATAGAATAATTTATAAAGGTAACAGAAAAAATGATGAATGATTAAAATCATGATTTTGTGCAACAAAGCTCTCAAAACAATATGTTGTAATGAAGCTTACATTTCAGTATGTAAACATTTTACAGCTTTTACACATCTCATTCAAATTTTCCTTTAAGGAAAATGGCATTTATTGTAAATGCCTCACTGTGCAAAATCAGTGTTTTCCAGCATACACACTACATCATACTGTATAACAAAGAAAGCTAGAGACATTTAAGATGGCAAAAGATGCCTGACCACAATAGCAGTAGCTGTCATCCAAGTTTGGATATCTGTGCCACATTCATGTATTAAACCACATGATTTCAACCCAAGTCACAGGAAATAGGTTTGTGTTCCCTTATGAATGCAGCAGAGGGGGACAAGTGTCATTAGAATGAGTAATTTCTAGTACTAATGAAGGCCAAGAAGAACGGATGTTCGTTTTAAGGCAATTTCTTCGAGAAATGCAGCATCTATGTTGTCTTCTTCAAAGGGGTTCAAAGCTGAAATACCAAAAAGAAAAACATTAAATATTTTTTTAAAGAACAATAAACAGATTCTACACAATATATATCTATCACATATATACACATACACACACACACACACACACACACACACACACACACACACGAGAACATCTCAAAGTGGACCATACATTAGAATACTACAATCTATCAAAGCAGGTCCAACTTTATGGATCTAGACATGTATGATTGAGAACTAAGATAGAAAATACAGTAACATATACCTGTGCTCAAATCCCAATAGCTTGTACATGTATATAATCCACCAGGTGCCAAAGGGGGGAGGGGGGTGACCACATTAACACTAGATGTTCTGGATAAACCATTTGAGCACTCAGCACAGATATATATTCTATTGCATTGCAGGTCAGTGGCCAGACATGAACCTGTAGCCATTCTCCAACTTGTCTTTTTTGCCCCATATCTACATTTTGCAAAGCAGGTTATGGACTGGCCAGAGGGATTACTTTGACGCAGTTGGCAAGCTTGAACATGTATTGCAATGTATGTAAACTAAAAATCACCAGTTTTTTTTTTCAGTGAAAAGTTTGCTAGAAAGGGTATAAAGCAGTGCGCAAAGGGTTCACCCAGAATTTCTAATATATGATTGAGAGACACAATTCACCATTTAAAGGCAATATAAACCTTCCTACCCGCACCTTGTGTTTTTCAACTGCAAAAGGTTAGCTGATCATGTAGATTCATGGTGTAATTTGTTGCCCTGTATGCACAGCCAACATTAGAGTAAATCTTCACATTGTGCTCAAACATGATACATGCAGCATGGCACCGCTCGGGTTAATGCATGACCTTGGTCTGCAGTGTGAAAACTGACTTTTCCTGTGAAGAAACTACATATCCCACAATTCCTGGGTGTGTCAATCTAGTGGTGGTGCAGGTGACAACTAGCTACCAGTAATGAGATCTGACGGCCACAAGCAGGCCGAGAAATCACACACACAACTTACTGATGCAGCTGGAAGAGGTTTATTATTACATTAGTACTCCCACATTTGTGATGTGTCACGGATTGTTTGACAAACACATGCACTGCCAGTGGTATGACCTGGAACAGGACGTTGTCCTGTCCCTTTGGACGAATAGGGACACGCTAGCTGTAGCAAACTATGGACAAAGGAAATCGATCTGCCTTGACACTACACACAACATGTGAGATCATCATTACACGGTAAGGCAAACAAACCGCATAGAAAATATACCTACACTACCATCTAGTTAAAACAAAAAATATTTGACAGCAACCTGTGTTGTTCGGAAAAGTGTTTTTTTTTTTAACTTAAAGGGGGCAAGCCACAGACTGCAAACATGTTTTCTCTCTGATGCTCATGACAGTCTACTACAGGGGTCTGCCCTAAGTGGTGACTGATTTTATATGTTTAATTATGACAATCCTATCAAAGCAATATTTATGGTCACGTGGAAATTGTTGACTGTTAACATATTTGAACAAGCAAACATTAGATCTTCATGCAAACTGTGCCTACAGATAAAAGTGACATACCTGAATAAAAACACAAAGAACATGCCTTTTCAATCATTAATCCAACAAAAATAATCAACAGAAGTACCTGATGTATGGTGATGAAAATTAGGTACACCATTGGCCTTAAAAGCTGGTATTACCCCATTTAGCAGAAATAACAATCTTTGACATCAACTTGATGACATTTTTGACCACTCATTCATGCAAAATTCCTTCAGTTGCAAGACATGTAATGTTCTTCTATATATGTACTTTCGGTTTTTCAATCGCAATACATCATTACAATGGGATTGAAATTAGGGCTTTGACTTTGAAATTAGGGCTCTTCTCTCCATCTACTCCTATTTTTTGTTTTCTACCTTTCTTTTAATGTTGTGTGGTACTAATAAAACACATCTCTTCTGTTTTCAATACATACCTATTAGATTACAGGGGGTCCCCTACTTACAAACGGAGGGAGACAACAGGCAGTGAGAGGAAATCTACCACTAGGAAGGGAAATTCTCTCCTTTAAAGTGGTTGTAAACCCACTTAGACAACTTGCACCTACAGGTAAGCCTAGATTAAGGCTTACCTGTAGGTGCAGGAAATATCTCCTTACCCTACACGGTTAAGGAGATATTTGCAGAATACACTGCACCGATGTCTACGGCGCATGCGCGCCTTAGCCGCGCAGGAGCACTGAGCTTGCCAGTTTTCTGAATGGGAGAATGCCGGCCCAGCGCGCATGCGCGTGATGTCATCACCGCTCCGGCCAATCACAGCTCCGGAGCGGCGATACCAGGAAGAAGCTTCTTCCTCTTTAAGAGTTAATATGGGAAAAAGGTGTATCCACTGATGCTTTATCACCAATCCTTGTTTCCCTAATAACCCAAAACTTTCAAAATCCAATTGTTATTGTGACAAAAAGTGAGGTGAAATCTTCTGAACAGGAGCACAGACAGCAAAACAAATGTTACAGGGGTGATAACCCTTCCCTATGCGATCCAAAAAGCTTAAAAAAAATCGATTTTTTCGCTGGAGCTACACTTAAAAAATGTACCTGTTCCAACTTACAAACAGATTCAACTTAACAAACCTACAGTCCCTATCTTGTTTGTAAACCGGGGACCGCCTGTATCCTTATTACTGCTCTTGCAAAATAAACCAATGGTCACTAGCTTAATTTTTTCCTTCTGATGGAATTTTCTAATGCTTTTGATGTAATACTTTATTGGTTTATTCGTTGCTCTACTCGTTACATTTTTACATTGCTATGTACTCATCCTGTTCATAAATCGATATGTTTAGCTTTATTGCCATTTGGCTATTGTGTCACCATCCTTGTATGTACTCAATTTGTCGATCTTTGTTACATTTAAAAAAAGAATAAAACAAATTTGACAAGAAATTAGGGCTTTGACTGGTCCAGTCTTTAACACTCCATTTCTTTGTTTTCCCCAAGACATTAGTTGCTGGATTTTCTACTATGCTTCAGATCAGTATGGTGTTAAAAGATCCATTGCCTTTTCATTGTCAACTTTTAGACACATGTTCTCACATTCTCCTCAAGTAAACTTTTATACAATCAGAATTTATAGTCGATTCTGACTATAAACTGCCCTGGCCCTAAAGCAGCAAAAAAACATAACATTTACATCACCATGCTTCAGTCGTGCCATGCGGTTCCTCCCATGAAATGGTTTCTTAGGTTTGGGCCAAATATGTCTACAGGTCCTGTGGCCACACAACTCCCAGCAGTCTACGGCTCATTTCTACAGAAGGCCTGGGTCTTTGCCCCCATGTTTCATGGCAACTGTAATTTTTCTCTAATGTTCTTATAGGACAGGAAAGATTTTTCTTGCAAACTCCCATGCAGGTTGAATTCGTGAAGATACATGCACTTTCACACCAACTGTGGCAAGAGTTACCTGCAAACCCCCAATGAAATTTAGGCACTTTTGGAAACTTTTTAACATCAGATGGTTGGCTCTTGGGCTGAATTTTTTACTTGCAGTGGAATAATTGATTTTAAATAATTTGCTGTTCTTTTTAAATCCCTTGATGATATATAAGAATTCACAGCCTGCTTTTTGAGGACCTTAGAAAGCCATTTTGATCTTGGCATGATGACACCACACACATCAATAGCAAAGAGAACACCACATACTAGATAGATGAGGCTTAAAGTGGATGTAAACCCGATTCATGAAATTTGACCTGGGCACATATATCTGCAGTGTTTTGTTATCGCTCTTCAAAGCACCATGTCCCGTAGCGGTCTCTTGCTCTGTTTTTCTGTTATCAGCCTGATGACTTCTAACAAGAGTTTTGTGTTGGGAGGATGCTGTAAATAGATTAGCAGCGTGCTTAACTATTCAACGAACAGTTCTGAGAGTCTCTACCTATGAGGCAAGGGGGTGTGTGCCTTTCCTCCAGTCAGCTGTCTTGGCTGTATGCCCAGGCTTCACTGCAGTGCTGAACAAGAAGAGAAAATCTAACACGATCTTAACTTTCTAAATAATATATATAAAAGCTGAAGACCGCAGATATACATGTAAAACTTATGTAGGGAAATTTGTTTCACCCCTGTGTATCATCTGAGGCTGTTCACGTCACTGGGTATTTGCGAGTGTTTACCTCCACTTTAAGCACGTGCCTACTGGGCACTTTTACCCCCTTCCTGCCCAGGCAAATTTTCAGCTTTCAGTGCTGTAGCACTTTGAATGACAATTGCGCAATCATGCAGCACTGTACCCATATGACATTTTTATCATTTTTTTTCACACAAATAGAGCTTTCTTTTTTGGTATTTAAGCACCACTAGGTTTTTTATTTTTTGGCATCACTGATGGGGCTGCACTGACATTCAGGACACTGATAAGTGCATTGGTTATCAGTTCAGATGTCCCCTTTCAGACTAGCCAGCTACCGACCCTCTCCTCTCCTTATGCTGTAACTGTCAAGTGTGTTTACATTGTGATGAGCTGCGATTGGACACAGCTGATCACATGGTAAATAGCCACTGTGATTGGCTCTTTACCCCAATCTGTGATCAGCTATGTCTGAAGGCGCGGTTCAGGGAGGACATCACATGACGCTCTCCCAGAAGTGGAATACAACTCTGTAGCCGTCCTTTGGCTATAGCGCCGTCGGCAAGTGTTTAAATAGGAGAGATATCACCTGCATACTCGCTGAGAAAGTTCTAATCATTGACACCTAATCTGAAACACTCTATTCTCATTTCATGGATATGAGTTGGTGGTAAAGCAGGGGTGTACTTACTTTGTTCCCACATGACAAATCAGAATTTTCTTTAGATCAGATTAAAAGAATGAACACACAATGTCAATTTTATATGTCATTTATCCAAGTATATCACCTTTTCTGCATGCACCCTTTGAATAAAAATTTAAGGTTTGCCTCTTTAAATATTGTGAAAATTTAAAGTGGTTCTAAAGCGAAAACATTCTTAATCTTTATGCATTCCCTGCATTAAAGGTACAAAATGTTTTAGGACTTTCTGTGCCCCTGACCATCTCTCAACATTTACCGGACTCCTGGAATGATCCAGCGCTGTGCTCAGCTGCAGTCTTTTCTCCTCTCTCCCTCTTCACACAGGGACCGACAGGTATCAGAGGGAGTCAATCAAATCCTGTGATGCAGGAGCAGGGGGAGGGGCAGAGTCAGGCTGGCTCAGGAGTGAGCAAGCAGGTGTGCCCACATAGGAAGCGGCTTCCTATGGGGGCACACTAAAAAGAGGTGGAGCCTATAGCACTGGTGGGGGACCCCAGAAGAGGAGGTTTGGAGCCACTCTGCAATATTATTGCACAGAGCAGGTAAGTATTGTTAGCTTGTTATTTAAAAAGAAAACTGAGACTTTACAATTACTTTGACAACTTTGATGGGGTGTATGTTTTTTGTTGGTTTTTGTTCTTTACAGATGATGGTTAGCGTTTTAAAGGAAACATGTCAGAAGAGAAATTTGGGAAGTTCCGATATGGGTTAAAGTTGGCCCAGTTATAACTGAATGTTTTAAAACTACCATTACCTGAAGAAAGCAGATCTGCCAGTCTCATGTTTTCATTTTATAGTTTGGGCAAATAAATTTGTAGTTTCATCATGCTGAACAGTAAAAGATCGCTATTCTCCTAGAGTTTTGTTGTGAATACAAGTCTTTAAAAAGTTAACTGTCACAAAGCTGAAATATTATCCATCATGACCCTCTTTGCGTGAAAGCTTGCAGGCAGATAAGGACTTCTGACAATTCTCGGACTTACTCAAAGTATTAAAGTTAGATGGCCAGGCAAAGGGTAATTTTCCAAAACCTCTCAAATCATAATTAACTTTAAAGGACAGTGGCCAGAGCCATGCAAATTACTCCATTGAAATCATAGGTGCAGCCTAACATATTTTAGTTAAATGGAAATTTAAGTTCTTTTTGATTGTCTCACCATATTCTGTTCTAGAGAATGAAAAAAACAATGAGTAGGCTATAGTAACACACTATATATATGTGGGTCATCTGCAGACCTTTACCTGCCTCAGAAGAAAAAGTAAAAAAAAAAGACACCTAAGCCTCGGTTCACACCTATGCAAATTTCCCTGCATCCAATTCGCATGCAATAAATGAATAAATCCCTAAAGGAAAACCTGCTGCTAAACACCAAAAATATCCTACTTACTGAGGAACATCCACTCTGATCTGCAAAGAGTGTGTCTACTCCCAGTTCTGGCCAGGTGTTCAATCAACGTCTCTGGAGACTCTCCCATTGTGGATGAAGCGTTCCTGCAGAATCATCCTGCCTTCCATGGAGTAAAACATCACTCTACTGAGCCTGTTTTGACCCCCCTGAGAAGGGCGGTCGCAGGCTGTCTGGTAAGCCTTCATTCTTCACCTTGGTGGCGGGATCTTTACTAAGTGTTGGAGCATTTTGCCTATGATTTTTATCGGATACCTGCACTCTGTAGAACTCTTATCATCTTCAAATAGAGGAGAAGATTTCATATATTTTTCACTGACACACATGAACTTTAAATTGTTTATTTGTAGTATTCACTCATGTTTTTGATACTTTTTCTTATATTATATATTTTTTTCACTGTATAGCCATACACAGTTTTGCTCATCCAGCGCTACACCTTTTTGTATATTTATCCAATTCGCATGGTAGGAGATTGTGACGGAGCTCTGTGCGTCTTTTGGTCCGTTTCAGGTCCGAATTCAGGCCAAAAATTTGGGTTGAAAATCGGACCTGGAACGGGGACGCACCGGACCCCTGCTGTGAGCCGCAATGCGGCAATAGTGTGAACCCAGCCTTACAGTGCAGATGGTAGGAAGGAAATAAAATAACTGAAGTTTCTGGCAGCAGGACTATTTTTTATTCTAGTCTACATAGCCATCTGACATTTATAGCGCTGTAGAAATTTCATATACGGTACTTGATGATCATTTACTATTATTATAATAACCTGTTATTAGATAGCTACAGAAAATAGGATTTTTATAAGAGCTTACCTGTAAAATCCTTTTCTTGGAGTACATCACAGGACACAGAGCGACATAGTAATTACTATGTGGGTTATAGAGCTTACCTTCAGGTGATGGACACTGGCACACCCAAGACAGGAAGTCCCCTCCCTATATAACCCCTCCCATATCGGGAGTACCTCAGTTTTGTAGCAAAGCAATAAGTGTCCCCAAAAAGAGGGGTGGGAGCTCTGTGTCCCGTGATGCACTCCAAGAAAAGGATTTTACAGGTAAGCTGTTATAAAAATCCTATTTTCTTTATCGTACATCACGGGACACAGAGCGACATAGTAATTACTATGTGGGATGTCCCAAAGCAATACCAAAATGAGGGGAAAGAGACACCATACATAAGCTGGGCGCCATCAGGCATGAAGATCTATACTGCAGCACACTGCGCCCAAAGGCGATATCCTCATGACCTCTTACATCCAACTGATAAAATTTAGTGAATGTGTGGACTGAAGACCAAGTTGCGGCCTAACAGATTTGAGCCAAGGAGGCCTGGTGATGCACTGCCCAAGAAGCACCCACTGCTCTAGTAGAGTGCGCTTTAATTTTAAATGGAGGCATCTTTCTTTTCAGACCATAGGCTTAAATAAAAACCTGCCAAATCCACTTAGAAATAGTAGATTTCAACGCTGCCTGACCCCTTCTGGGGCCCTCCGGCAGAATAAACAAAACATCAGTTTTCCGAATCATAGCAGTGGCTTTAAGATGGGCTTTAACTGCTCTTACTACATCCAAAGAATGTAATAACTTCTCTTCCACCGAACTAGGTTTGGGATAAAAGGAAGGAAGAACCACATCTTGGTTCAAATGAAAATTTGACACAACCTTAGGAAGAAAGGCTGGATGTGTACGTAAAACCACTCTATCCTTATGGATAATCAAATATGGCTCCTTACAAGACAAAGCTGCCAATTCCGATACCCTCCTGGCTGAGGATATAGCTACCAAGAACACTAATTTCCTGGTGAGAAGCACTAAAGGAATGTGGAGCAATGGTTCAAAAGGCTGTCTTTGAAGAACTGATAGAACTAAGTTTAAGTCCCATGGACATATGGGAGACCTAACTGGTGGGTTGATCCGAGTCACACCCTGCAAAAAGGATTTAACTAGCGAATGTCTAGCTAGTGGCCTTTGAAAAAATATCGATAAGGCCGAAACCTGACCCTTAATAGTACTTAAGGCTAGATCTTTGTCTACAGCCCACTGTAGGAAGTCAAGAATTCTGCCTATGACATATTTTTGAGGATGCCATTTCTTGGCCTCACACCATGCCACATACGCCTTCCAAACTCTATAATATATATGTCTAGATACTGGCTTTCTAGCATTGATTATTGTAGACACCACTGCATTAGAGAGACCTCTCTTTTTTAGAATGTGGGATTCAATAGCCAGACCGTTAAATTTAGAGTTTGTAAGGAAGGGTGGTATATATCGGACCTTGCGTGAGCAGGTCTGGACGAAGCGGAAGGGTCCAAGACTTCCCCACAGACATTCTTACAATCTCTGCAGACCAGGATCTTCAAGGCCATGCTGGGGCTACCAGAATCACTGGCTTCTTTTCCATCCTGACTCTGCGGAGGAGTCGAGGTAGTAACTGCAGTGGAGGAAACACATACATTAGTGCAAACTGATCCCACGGAAACACCAGTGCATCCGATCCACAAGTGAGCGGGTCCCTTGTCCTGGACACAAAGCTGATTAATTTCGTGTTGAACCTGGATGCCAATAGAACTATGTCTGGTGCCCCCCATCTCTGACATATTGCCCGAAAGATGTTGGGGTGAAGAGACCATTCCCCTGGGGATAACTGCTGCCGACTCAAGAAGTCTGCTTTCCAATTCTCTATTCCTGGAATAAAAAGATAGCGAATATGCATGGGACATGTCTTTCTGCCCATATCAGGATATGATTCACCTCCTTCTGGGCCGCACCGCTCTTGGTGCCCCCTTGGTGATTGATGTATGCCACAGCTGTGGCATTGTCTGATTGGATCCTGACAGGGGAACCATGTAGCTTGGAAGTCCATGCTTCCAGGGCCAAACGTGCCGCCCAAATTTCCAGCAGGTTGATGGGCAAGGTCTTCTCCATATTCGACCACTTTCCCTGGAGTGACCATTGCTCCAGTACTGCCCCCCAGCCTAGAAGGCTGGCATCTGTAGTTAGTATCCTCCAAGAGATTGGAATGAACGACTTTCCCTTTTGTAAATTTTGGGGTACCAACCACCAACATAGACTCCTGAGTACTGACGACGTCAGGGACATTGGGAAGTCTAGGGCTTGAACTTTTTTGTACCAGGCGGATAGGATGGCGTTCTGTAATTTCCTTGAATGGAATTGAGCATACGGAACTGCTTCGAATGAGGCCAACATCTTTCCCAGCAACCGCATGCAAAGACGAATGGATGGCTGTCTCTTTGCACAGATCGCTTGAATTAGCTCCCTTAAAGAAGAGATTTTTGCCTGAGGCAGAAGAATCTCTTTGGTCTGTGTCTATGAGTAAGCCTAAATATTCCAGTCTTCTTGCTGGCTGCAAGGTTGATTTGTCCACATTTAGGACCCAGCCCCGGGATTCCAGGTATTCTACCGTGTTGCGTACAGCAACCCTTAGGTTGGAAGCTGAATGATCTATTATCAAAAGATCGTCCAGGTAGGCCATTATAGATATTCCCCGAGTTCTTAAGTCGGCCAACAGAGGGGCCAAGATCTTTGTGAACACTCGCGGAGCCGTGGCCAACCCGAAGGATAGCGCCACAAATTGATAATGGCGCTGTTCCACCGCAAAGCGTAGAAGCTTTTGATGACTGGGGAATATAGGAACATGTAAATAAGCGCCCCTGATATCGATGGACGCCAACCATTCTCCCCCTTGTAGGGTGGCGGCTACTGACCAAATTGATTCCATACGGAATGACTTGATTAGGAACTTGTTTAGACCCTTGAGATCTAGTATGGGTCTTACATCTCCATTGGGTTTTGGAACAGTAAAGAGGTTTGAGTAAAATCCCAACCTCTGTTCTTTTACCAGAACCTCCACAATTACCCCTTGGGATAACAGTCGGTCTAACGCCGAAAGGAGAGATCTTCTCCTTATTGGATCTTTTGAGACGTTTGATGTTATAAACCGAGGAGGAGGAAATGCCTGTAACTCCAACTTGTATCCCAAGGATACCGTGGAGAGAGCCCATCTGTCCCGGATCGTCTCTCGCCAAGCCCCTGAAAACAACAGACGTCTTCCCCCCACTCGCCTGAGTGGGGGCGACTCTTCATAAGGCCGACTCGGGGGCTGGTTTAGTATTCCTTCGGTTCCAGGGTTTTTTATTACCCTGTGCCTGCCCCTGAGCTCTCCCTCCAGGATTTGATCGGGGAGGCCGTCGGAACTGCTTAGAGGCTGAAGTTCCAGGGACTGGAGAGGTGGGCCGCTTGAAGGACCCCTGAATTTTCTTTTAACAGGTAAAAGAGTACTCTTCCCACTGGAGATTTTCTGGATGTACTTATCCAAGTCCTCGCCAAATAACCGCTCCCCATGGAATGGAAATCCAGCCAGGAGATTTTTACAGGGCGTCTCAGCTGACCAGTTTTTTTAGCCATAAGATTCTACGCATGTGTACCAACACCAGTGTAAGGCGGGAGGCCTGATGAATTGAATCTTTAATGGCGTCAACCGCAAAACATAAAGCCCTAGGTAGATCTGCTAAATCATGAGCCTGCTGAGCTGGCATGTCCTTTAAAACCAGCTTCATCTGGTCTTTCAAAGCCTGACAGATGCCAATGGCTGCCACTGCAGGCTGAGTTACAGCACCAGCTGTAGAAAAAGCAGTCTTTAATAAGGTTTCCAATTTTTTTATCTGTTGGATCCTTAAACATCTGTACATTGTCCACTGGACATGTCAGGGATTTGTTCACAGAAGAGATGGCAGCATCCACAGTAGGGGGGCTCCACTTTTTGGTGAACTTTTCCTCCATAGGATATACCACAGCAAACTTTTTTGGAGGAAGGAACAATTTATCAGGATGTTCCCAATCCTTATAAATGAGACCTTCTAGCAATGGATGCACTGGAAAGGATCCATTAGCCTGCAGGGTTTTCAAAGACCCCAATGAAGAAACCAATGTAGTTGCTGGTTCTGAAAGGGGCAGCTTGAAAGCTGACCGAACCATGTCTGTTAAAGACTGAACTAACAATTTTTCAGCCTGAGGCCTCGTACACACGGCTGATTTTCTCGGCAAGAACCAGCAAGAAACTTGCTGGCAGAGAGGTCTTGCCGAGTAAATCGGTCGTGTGTACGCGGCTATCGGGTTTCTCGTCGAGAAAACCGACAAGAAACCTCGACGAGAAAATAGAGAACCTGCTCTCTATTTTCTCGTCGAGATTCTCGTCGGCATGTTTCTCGACGAGAAAAGTGAGTGTGTGTACACTTACCTGTCCTCCCGGAAGCCCGCGCATGTTCGAAATGAATTCGATGCATGCGCGGTAGCTTCCTAGGCATACGTAGGGTATACCAAGATGGCGGCGACGGCATCGAATGTGACAAGCGCATGCTCGTCGTAGTCAATGACGTCACCGCGTACGCTCCATTCAAAGAACCGCGGGTTCTTTGAAACGAGCGTGTGTACACTCGGCCGGGACAAGTTTCTTGTCCAAGAATCTCGTCGAAAAAAACGACATGTTTTTTTCAACGAGAATCTCGGCCGTGTGTACGAGGGCTCAGAGGCTGAAAACGGTTCCTCTAAAGTAGATTCTTCCGAGGCAGCATCATCCTCAGCCTGATCCCCTGCAGGAAAATCAATTTCATCCTGAGACAATTGCTCTGCTGTTAGATACTCTAACGGTGGAGATGGAGATCTGGCACGCTTTTTTCCCAGCAGGGAGGAAGCGATTAATGCCGCCAATCTTTGTTCTAATCCTCCCAGAGCAGAGGTAAAAGCCTCCTCTGTCACATACACCGGAGCAGGTGAACTGAGGGCAGCCGCAGCACCTAGCATTCCTGATGGCTCCCCTCGGGAAACTACCTCTGATTTATCAGGGGAGGATATACTAGCAGGAGCAAGCCCCAGATCCTCAGAGCCCGATGGTGAACCCTTTAGCTTCTTAGGATTTTTATTCCCAGAGCCCTTGGAAGGCATAGTCCTAGCTCAAAGCCAAGGACTTGCAGCCAAAAATGCACTCACCACTAGCTATAGTCTAGCGTACAAGCCTGCTATGTGAGCTAGTCAGGTGTCTAAACGAATGTGCCTTGGGGATGCCTGTATCACCACCTGTTGTATGCCCAATATAACAATAATAAATGTCACCAAAAATTTCTCTGCTGGTGTGTCCGTCCTCTTTACAGCGTGTCTCTCAGAGACTGATTTTTTAACAGCAGAGGATGCCCGCACATGCGCAGAAGCGCGCTGGGGAACACCGCGTGTCATTACGTCAAGCCCCGCCCCCTCCGTGATTCACTCTCCTTCATAGCTTCTAAGGCTTTGTGCGTGCGCCAGTAACATCTCACATGAAGAGAAAACATGGGGAGAGGAGGAGGAGGAGGGGGCTGTGGAGCTTAGGCTGAACGCACTATAGAGGGAGACCGCAGCGCAGTGTCTTTGCACAGATCGCTTGTTCCCAGGTCTCCCTAGCAGGTATGATATGGTAACATTTCACCAGATGGGTCCTTTTAGAGCTGTACTTAGAAAGAATGCTCCTCCATCTGTCTAGGCATTACACTTGTGACAAGGTATAGCCCAGTTATTTAGACATTCCCAAAAAGTATCTCCCTCTTGTGGCCAAACAGGGGTACTACCATAATGTCCAATAGAACCATATGAAATGCATTTCAGGTTTTAATAAAAATATTCTAGGCATCAGGTACAGTGGGAAATATACCATGTAGGTAAATTACAGGCAAACACATTAGTTTGAAGGCGACCTTCACTTACCTGTCCCCGCCGCAGGACCCTGTTCGGAACAGAAAGCCCAAACTTTGCCCCTCTTGGCGGGCAACGTCATTTGACCTGCAGGGACCGGGGTCCTACTGAAAGGAACACCACTCCCCTGGACCTGTACAGCACCCTGCCAGAAACCTCTTGGTATTGGGTCTGACCAGAGTACTGGATCCCAGGGTCCAGCCCTCCTAAGAGAGGCATTACAGGCCAAACCTCGTTCTTCTTCCCCGAGGCCCGGGTACCGTCCATTTTGGCATTAAAGCACTTTGGACGGATCCAGGATAGCTTGCCTTAGGCCTCAAAGACCATACGCAGAGCTAACTTGAATACATGCTTAACCGTGACCAACACCTTTAGACACTGGCAAAAAAACTGAGGTACTCCCGATATGGGAGGGGTTATATAGGGAGGGGACTTCCTGTCTTGGGTGTGCCAGTGTCCATCACCTGAAGGTAAGCTCTATAACCCACATAGTAATTACTATGTCGCTCTGTGTCCCGTGATGTACGATAAAGAAAAGTATAATATGAAACTGAATCTGATTTGTAAAACTTCCAACACAGCTACATGTTCATATTGCTTCTGTGATGTAAAGTGTTACCTCTATCTTCCACGTCCGATAGCATCATGATCAAATAATTTAGTGGAAGGAAATTGATGCAGAGTGGAGAGCAGTCAGTTAGTGACTGACGAGTTACCTGGATAGAAACAGAATGACAGCATTGAAATGTTTTTAATTGTTTTAACAACAGTAGTCTAAAGATTTCCATACTTTAAAAAAATCCTTCTGTTATAATCTTTATGAAGACACACATACAGTAAATTTCACAATATATACATATCTATTGCTCTGCATACATGTTTAAACCCCACATTTTGTAGTTTTACACTCTAGAATTAAAATCGATTTCACTTCAGAGGAAAATTATCTGAACACGGAAGACATTAGACTCAGAAGATGGCTCTAGTGATTTAAACTCTATTAATATCCTGTAATGGGGGTTCTTCCCTCCTGTCAGAGGCATAGGTTTTATTACTACATTGTTTTTTTTTATGGTGTTTAAATCTTTATTTTAAAATTAAAAATAAAACATCTTGACCAGTGAACATGCTGCATCATTTTAATGTGTTGGAGTATCTCATACTATTCATGTGGTATTTGCAATACTGTCCATATACATTTATGCAGTTTGTTGGTACAATGAAAAGTTGATTAAAAAAAAAAAAAGTTTACTTATTTTTTTTTTGCATGCCAACTTTTTCCCCCCAATTAAACCAAATGTTACCCTCTGGTGATGACACAAGCAAAATGCTTGCGATTTTGCATAAGTGTGCATATTCCATGTGCATTTTGTAGCCAATTCATCATAGTGTTTCAGGTTTTAAACAAGTAATTAAGTGGGACAGAGATGTCTCAATTTCTCCTGCAGAATGCAGGGGTTAAAGGGATTTTTATAACAGCTTACCTGTAAAATCCTTTTCTTGGAGTACATCACGGGACACAGAGCGACTTAGTCATTACTAATGGGTTATATAGATTACCTTCAGGTGCTGGCACTGGCTACTTCCAAACCGGAAGTACCCTCCCCTATATAAGCCCCTCCCATCCGGGAGCACCTCAGTTTTGTAGCAAAGCAATAAGTGTCCCAAAAAGAGGGGTGGGAGCTCTGTGTCCCGTGATGTACTCCAAGAAAAGGATTTTACAGGTAAGCTGTTATAAAAATCCCTTTTTCTTTTTTGTACATCACGGGACACAGAGCGACTTAGTCATTACTAATGGGACGTCCCAAAGCAATGCCAAATGAGGGGAGGGATACACTATACATAAGCTGGGCGCCATCAGGCATGAGGCTCTTTTGCGGCCTGCAACACACTGCGCCCAAAGGCGACATCCTCCTGACTTCTAACGTCTACCTGGTAGAATCTAGTAAACGTGTGTACTAAGGACCATGTTGTGGCCTTACAGACTTGAGCCAGGGAGGCTTGGTGATGCACTGCCCATGAAGTTCCAACTGCTCTTGTGGAGTGCGCCCTAACTTTGAACGGAGGCGGTCTCCTTTTCAAGCCATAGGCTTGTATTATGACCTGTCGAATCCACTTGGCTAAAGTAGATTTTTGATGCTGCCTGACCCTTTGTGGGGCCTTCCAGCAGAACAAACAAAGTATCCGTTCTACGAATCTGAGCAGTGGCTTTAAGATAAGCTTTAACTGCTCTTACTACATCCAAAGAATGCAATAACTTTTCCTCTACCGAACTAGGTTTGGGGAAAAAGGAAGGAAGAACCACATCTTGGTTCAAATGGAACCTCAATACCACCTTAGGGAGAAGGCTGGATGAGGACGTAATACTACTCTGTCCTTATGGATAACCAGATATGGCTCCTTACAGGACAAGGCGGCTAATTCCGATACTCTTTTAGCCGAACAAATGGCTACTAAGAAAATCAATTTCCTGGTGAAAAGAACCAAGGAAATGTGCCGCAATGGTTCAAATGGTTGTTTCTGTAGAACCGACAGAACCAGGTTTAAGTCCCATGGACATATGGGAATACTAACCGGAGGGCTAATACGCATCACTCCTTGTATGAAAGCTTTGACTAATGAATGCAAAGCCAAGGGCCTTTGAAAAAAATATTGACAAGGCCGTCTGACCCTTGATAGTACTCAAGGCAAGCTTCCTATGTACAGCCCACTGTAGGAAGTCCAGAATCCTACCTATTACGTACTTACGTGGATGCCATTTCCTGGCCTCACACAACGTGATGTACGCCTTCTAGATCCTATAATAGATCTGCCTGGATACCGGTTTCCTGGCATTGATCATGGTAGATACCACAGGATTAGAGAGCCCTCTCTTTTTTAGAATGTGGGCTTCAATAGCCAGGCCGTCAAACCTAGGGCTGGTAAGGAAGGGTAGTATATCGGTCCTTGCAAAAGCAGGTCCGGACGATGTGGGAGGGTCCAAGGACTTCCCACTGACATTTTTACAATCTCCGCGTACCATGCCCTTCGGGGCCACGCTGGAGCCACCAGAATCACTGGTTTCTTTTCTACCCTGATTCTGCGGATTAATCGCGGTGGGAATGCATATATCAGCTTGAACTGATCCCAAGGGAACACTAGGGCATCCGAACCGCAAGCTAGGGGATCCTTTGTGCGAGACACAAATCTGTCCACCCTTGCGTTGAATCTGGATGCTAGCAGATCTACATCCGGTGTTCCCCACCGCTGGCATATTGCCTGGAAAACCTTGGGGTGAAGAGACCATTCCCCCGGGCATAATTGCTGGCGACTTAAAAAGTCCGCTCTCCAATTTTCCACTCCTAGGATGAAAACCGCGGATATGGCTGTGACATACCTTTCTGCCCATTCCAGGATGCAATTCGCTTCCCTCTGGGCTGCACGACCCTTGGAGTTTGGATGTCCATGCTACTAGGGCATACCGGGCTGCTCGTATCTCTAAGAGATTGATGGGCAGGGCCTTCTCTGCTTCTGACCACTTGCCCTGGAGAGACCATTGCTCCAGTACTGCCCCCCAGCCTATGAGGCTGGCATCTGTAGTGACCACCTTCCAAGAAACCGGACTGAAGGGTTTCCCTTTTTCCAGATTCTGGGGCACCAACCACCAATGGAGGCTCTTGCGAACGGAAGGGGACAGGGACATTGGTAAGTCTAAAGCCTGAACTTTTTTGTTCCAGGCTGACAGTATGGCCCTCTGCAAGTTCCTTGAATGGAATTGACCGTAGGGTACTGCTTCGAATGAAGCCACCATTTTTCCCAGCAGCCTTATACACAGGCGTATGGATGGTTTTCTTTTTTGTACCCACTAAGTGGGTCAAATCTTTCAAAGACGACACCTTCTCTGGAGGTAAGAAAATCTTTCTCTGATTTGAATCCAGTCTTAGCCCCCAAGTATTCCAGACTTTTGACTGGTTTTAGGGCTGACTTGTCTCGGTTGATAATGCAACCATGAGATTCCAGATACTTGATTATCTTGTGAACGACCACTTCTATTTTTTTTCACTGAGTGGTCTATCAGCAACAAGTCGTCTAGATATGCCATTATCGTTACACCTTGTGTTCCTAGTTTGGCCAATCGTAGGGCCAGAATTTTTGTGAACACTCGTGGTGCTGTGGCCAGACCGAAAGGTAAGGCTCTGAACGGAAAATGGCGCCCTTCTACTGCAAAGCGTAGAAATTTCTGGTGGGCCGGACAGATGGGAATATGCAAATAAGCATCCCTTATGTCGATCGAGGCTAACCATTCCTGCCCTTGTAGGGCGGTGGCCACCGATCGGATCGACTCCATCCGAAAAAGTCCTGATATGTAGGAACTTGTTTAGCCCTTTTATATTTAATATGGGCCTCATGTCCCCATTTGGTTTGGGGACTGTGACAAGGTTCGAGTAAAACCCGAACCCGTTTTCTTCCAAGGGAACCTTCATGATTACCCTTGGGGCAATAGTTGCTCTAGTGCCAGAAGGAGGGATCCACTCTTCTGGGGATCGCTTGGCACGTTTGACCTTATAAAATGGGCAGGAGGAATGTCTTTTAACTCCAGCCTGTATCCCAGAGTTACTGCGGAGATCACCCATCTCTGATGGTGTCCCGCCAGGTCTCTGTGAACAACTGAAGTCTTCCCCTCACCCGATTGAGTGGGGGCAACCCTTCATGACTTAGGGGGTTGTTTTGTACCTCTCTTGACCCAGGGTTTCTTGTTACCCTGTGATTGTCCCTGATTTCTGCCCCCTGGATTTGACTGTGGAGGCCGTCGGAACTGTTTCACAGCCGATGTGCCAGGGACTGGAGAAGTAGGCCTCTTAAAAGAAGGACTTCTACCCTTGTTCTTAACCGGCAAGAGTGTACTTTTACCGGCAGAAGTTTTCTGGATATATTTGTCCAGATCATCTCCAGATAAGCGTTCTCCATGAAATGGGAAGCTAATCAGCAATTTCTTACAGGGAGCTTCAGCAGACCAGTTTTTGAGCCATAGAAGCCTACGCATATGTCTACAGACAGCGTAAAGCGGGATGCCTGTTGGATTGTATCCTTTATGGCGTCCACCGCAACACAAGGCTCTAGGTAGGTCAGCTAGGGCAAGAGCCTGCTGATCTGGTAAGTCCCTTAAGACTTGTTTCAACTGATCTTTCATTGCTTGGCAGACTCCAATCGCTGCTACTGCAGGTTGTGTCACCATGCTTGCTGTAGAGAAAGCAGATTTTAGTAAAGACTCCAATTTTTTATCTATTGGGTCCTTGAACATTGGAACATTATCTACTGGACATGTCAGTGATTTATTTACACAAGAGATGGCTGTGTCCACTGTAGGGACCCTCCATTTTTTTTTTTTTTTAAATGAAATTATCCTCCATGGGATAGATCACTGGAAATTTCTTGGGGGGAGTAAATATTTTACAGGATGCTCCCAATCCTGGTAAATAAACCCTTCCAATAAAGGGTGGATTGGGAAGGAACAGACAGTCTGGGGAGCTTTCAGCGACCCCAGCGAGGAGACAGTAGTGGTTGATGGTTCCGCCAGAGGCATTTAAAATGCTGCTCGGACCATGTTAGTCAGAGACTGAACCCATAATCTTTCAGCCTGAGATGCTGAGAAAGGTTCTTCCACTGTTGATTCCTCTATAACTTTATCAACCTCACCTGATCCCCTTCAGGTAGGTCGATCTCTGGGACTGTTCCTCCACTAACAGGCACTCTGCAGGAGGAGACGGAGATCGGACGCGCTTTTCCTGTGACAGGGAAGCAGCGATCAATGCTGTTAATCTCTCTTCCAATCCTCCCAGAGTTGAGGATAAAACCTCCTCTGTTATATATACAGGAGCAGGTGGACTGGGGACAGCCGCAGTACCAGGTACACCTGCGGGGTTCCTACGGCTACTGACCTCTGAAATTTCAGGGGAGATTGGCGCAGTACAGCATGCCCAAAATCCTCAGAGCCCGACGGAGACCCCTTTCGCTTCTTGGAAGATCTATTTCCAGAGCGTCTGGACGACATATCCTATAAGCACAAAGCTGAGGTATTCCCGTCGTCATACACCAATTTTGCTGGTAATAGTCTAACACAGTTGCTGCTATATACCCGCTGGTGTCCACTAAAGTGCCTTTCTATGGGGATGCCTGCATCAACCGCCTCTGTGTGCCACTGTTTGTTGCTAGCTCTGTTTGCATCCAGCTGACACTTGTACTGTGTCTTTATACAAGCTGAGACGCCTGCACATGCGCAGAAGCGCCGTGGCGTGCATCAAGCGTCATCCACCCGCCCCACCCCTTTTTTTTCATAGGAGGCGCGTCCGTGTGCCATTGGCGCCCTTTTCGAAAATCAAACAGGGACTAGGAGCCAGGGCCCTTTTTGCCGGAGGGCCTGTGCGGTGGATGAGCGCAGCAACAGGGCAGAGGAAGTGGATTCCCACAGAGAAACTTACCAACTGCCTGGATCTTTTGACTTGAGAAAACCAAAGATCCACATGACAAGAAAAATGGACCACAGCGGCCTCTAGTGGTTTAACACAGGTACCGCGGTCCTTTTTTTTTTTTTTTTTTTCTTGACTACTATTAAAATTTTACATTTTCAGTAGTTACAGGCATACACAGATATTAGCGGGAATACCGTTAGGTAACAGACAGAAAGACAAATTAGGCTTGGGGGTCCCCCAATAGAACCAAGTTCCTGGGGGCCCCCACTTACCTGATCCCCGCCGCAGGACTTTGTTTGGTCCACAGAAGCCCAAACTTCACCTATCACGGCAGGCATTGTAATTAAACCTTCAGGGACCGGGTTCCCAAGGATTCCACTCCCCTGGACCTGTATAGCACCCTGCACAGACAACATCTTGGTCGTGGGTATGACCAGAGCTCTGGATCCCAGGGTCCAGCCCTCCTAAGAGAGGCATTACAGGCAAAACCTTGCTCTTCTGCTGCAAGGCCCGGGTACCGACCGTTTAGCTATGAAGCTTTTTTGGTGGGATCCGGAACAGCTTACTAAGGCCCAAAAGAACCTGTACGCAAGCCCAGTGAAAACACATGTTACTCTTTGGCCAACACCTTAGACACTGGCAAAAAACTGAGGTGCTCCCGGATGGGAGGGGCTTATATAGGGGAGGGTACTTCCGGTTTGGAAGTGGCCAGTGCCAGCACCTGAAGGTAATCTATATAACCCATTAGTAATGACTAAGTCGCTCTGTGTCCCGTGATGTACGAAAAAGAAATTTAGATTTATAGTTGTCTGAACTTTTTTTTTTGAGATCCACATAATTACTACATTTGTCAACATAAATTCATTAATAGGGTTTATTTAAAAAAAACTCCCACCATTTCTAAAGACAGATTTGACATTTTCAGGTATATTCAACTCTATATTTTTGTATAATGCTCTATGGCAGGAACAGTGGCGGAACTACCAGGGTCACACTTGCGACTGGGCCCTGGTGTTCTGCCACTGTGGGGGGGCCCAGAAGCGACAGCAGCATAGGACACAATGTGCTGAATCCCGGAGCCCAGTGCTGGACAAGTTTCAGCACTGTGGTCCAGTTACTTGCCTAACAGGATGTGCTAGTATGGGCACCCGGTTCACCTGCCCCCTCATCTCGTGCAGGTGCCCAGGTTCCCACACGGGATATCGTCCCCTCCGTGGCAGCTGGAATGTATTACTGCAAATTGCCTGCACACAGACCTCGCCGAATTCGGCTCCTCCTCCGCTCCGATGTTCGCTTGTACACAGACAGGAGCAAGAGGAACCGTGGAGGAATAACATCACATTGCAAGAGCAACGCTGAAGATCTGAGGTCTGTGTATTAATGAACATATATAAGGGTGGACACAATAACAGAGTAACTGAGGTGGGGGGTGCAGGGGGAAGTAATAAGTATACACCTTGAAAAGTGATTTGAGGGGGGGGGTTTGTGATGGGGGGTTGCTTTGGGAGAGGAGAGCACTTGTGCTTGGGGGAAGGGGGGTTGTATTTTAAATCCCCCCACACCACCTTCTAGCACAAGCCCTCTTCCCCTCCCAAAGCACCCCCCCCCAGCACATATCTTACCAAAACCCCCCCGCCAAAATCGAAGAGATGCCGCCTACCACAGAGGGGGCAATTGCGGTGTGTGGGACCCCTGGCCTGGCACCCATTCGAAATGCGTGGCAAGTGCCCTGGCTGCTGTCAGACAAGTCACTTCTGAAGCCAAGTGCCTCCAGAACTCAGCCTGGATTCACGGGACACCAAGATATTGTTTAAACTTTTGGAAGGTCCCACCAAAACAGGTACAATTAGAAGCAGGGGTCAGGTCACATGTGCAACGTAGCCCCATGCACCAGGGGTGACAGGTGGCCCCCTGTACACCTGGATAGAAGGGGGATGGGGTGGGGGCAGCATATAAAAGAACCTATCCTCTCCATTTCCCCACTACAGCCTTTTAGCAGCTGCAGGAGGAAAATGGAGGGGGGGGGAAATCGGGTTCTCTACATGTCGTCCCTCCTATCCACCTCCTGCTGTGATTGGGCTCCTGTGCTCTCTCCTAGCCCACCCCCATGCTTTCAGGATGGGGAGCAAGAAAGGGGCTGGTAAATGCGTCAGTTACCAGCCCCTTCCTTGTCTGAATGATTGGAGTCAGGGATCTGTACCAATGACGGATTCTGTCCAGACTGAGGCATAACTGAGGCATAGTAAACGGTTTCCTATGCTTCCGTTTTTGAATGAATGGGAAATCTCTGTACAGAGCCATTCTTGTCCATTCATTCTGTGCAGCAGAGGCTGCGGAGATGGAGATTGAGGGCTGTGTCCTCAATCTCCTTCCTCTGTCAGAGGTTTGCTTGGACTCCTGATCTCTCACCAAAGCCCCCCAAACGGGGCTCCTAAAAATATTGCAAAACATAATAAAAATTGTAAAAAAAAAAAAAAAAAACCCACAGAAAAAATAAATAAATAAAAAACGACACCAGTGGTGGAACAACCAGGGTCGCAACGGTGGCACATGCGACCAGGCCCTGGCATTTCGCCACCGTGAGGAGCCCTGGCTGGGGGTCAGGGGGGCCCTTTATGTTTTATTGCATCGGGGCCCTGAAGGCTCTAGTGATGCTTCTGGGCACGAACCAACATTCACTGCCCAACTGTCACATTACATATACAGATTCTTGATTTGGCTTCTTTTGCCTTTGGAAGTTGGATACTTGGGATGCAATGCAACATACAGTGTATCTGGAAAGTATTCACAGCACTTCACTTTTTCCACATGTTATGTTATGTTACAGCCTTATTCCAAAGTGGATTAAATTCATTATTTTCCTCAAAATTCTACAAACAATAATCCATAATGACAAGGTCAAAGAAGTTTGTTTGAAATTTGCCTTTGCCATGACACTCAAAATTTAGCTCAGGTACATCCTGTTTCCACTGATCATCCTCAAGATGTTTCTACAACTTGATTGGAGTCCACCTGTGGTAAATTCAGTTGATTGGACATGATTTGGAAAGGCACACACCTGTCTATACAAGGTCCCACAGTTAACCGTGCACATCAGAGCACAAACCAAGCCATAAAGTCCAAGGCGTTGTCTAGACCTCAGACAGGATTGTATCTGGGGAAGGGTACCTAAAAAGTTCTGCAGCATTGAAGGTCCCAATGAGCACAGTGGCCTCCATCATCTATAAATGGAAGAAGTTTGGAACCACCAGGACTCTTCGTAGAGCAGGCCGCCTGGCCAAAATGAGCGTTCGGGGGAGAAGGGCTTTAGTCAGGGAGGTGACTGCGAACATTCCAAAAGAACAACCATGTCTGCAGAACTCCACTAATCAGGCCCGTATGCAGTGGCGGCTGGTGCTCCCTATTTTGGGGGGGGCGGCGGCACAACCAACATCTCCCCACACAGGAGATGGTCGGCGGTCATATGTAGATCACCCTGCAAGTAGATCAGGGGGCCGGACGCATGGATGGGGGCGGCGCCCCTGCGCTTATGGAGCAGCCGACACTGCCTGCATGGTAGGGTGGCCAGATGGAAGCCACTCAGTAAGACCCCTTTCACACTGAGGGCGTTTTGCAGGCGCTATAGCGTTAAAAATAGAGCCTGCAATCCGCCCTTAAACAGCTGCTCTATTCACACTGGAGCGGTGCACTGGCAGGGCGTCAGAAAAAGTCCTGCCTGCAGTTTCTTTGGAGCAAATTAGGAGCGGTGAACGCTCCTAATGCGCTCCTGCCCATTGAAATCAATGAGCAGCGCCAAAAATTGTGTGATTATTCCTGCGCTACCATACAGAATAAATGGTACCCTGCGACCCTGGAGCCAGGTTTCTTTAATATACACCATTGTGATTTACAGCATAAATTAGCATATAGTTGTATCCACTGACATATGCGCCCTCCATGCTAAATGACCGCTGTATCATCTACCATATTTACATCACATAGTTGTCCTTTGATGTGCGGCTAGATCTCAAAATGAATCGTATCTATTTATATATATGGACGCCAAGGAAATGGCCGCCAGGATCCCCTAGAGTAAATCACAGGGAAAACGGCCGCGCCAGCATTACCAATAAAGTATCCTGATAACCCACAAAATGACCACGCTCATCGTCATGCACGGTCTCTAGGAAAATGGCCGCCAATGACGATTTTCATTGAGCTACAGAAAAATTACCGCTCCATTTGTCTCAATTATGAAGACTATTTAAAGACATTGTGTGTGCCTTGCCATCATCCCCTAATGAAGTCACGTGATAGTGACATTACGCGTAGGGACGGAGAGGCACACAGATAGACGCAGGCTGACGAGCTCGCTGCTCGTAAGGAGAGAAGTGTTTTTTTTTTATATGTTTAAAGTGAGTACCCATTGACTGCTTTTATAATAAATATACCACACTGGTTTAAACATACTACACAATCTGGACCCCCCTTTTTTCTTTTCAATCCTTGCTTCCACAGAGAGACAAAGACACTACTTAGGATCCATACCTGGTCCAGGACCATAAAGGAGGAACAACCACCCCTAGTATTCTTATACATGCGGTTGCCTTATTACCGCAAGGTAAGAGGCCACTCTTATTATTGTGTGTGTCACACGAAGAAGGGATTCTTTATCTCTCCAGCACTTCTTTGCACAAGAAAATAATCACACTCGGAAGAAAGAATATACTGTTGTTTTGCTCACAGTCGGAATGTGTGTTTGTTTATTCACCAGAAACGGCGCAGCACCACCCCCCTCCTTTCAATTAGCAGCTCCGCCGTACCGCCGGCAATACGCCGCTGTAGCAGCGCATTGCGGTCATTTTAACCCTTTCTCGGCCGGTAGCGGGGGTTAAAAGCGCCTCGCTAGCAGACGAAATGCGCCGCATATCCGACGGTAAAATAGCGGCATTTTACCGCTATTTTACCACCGACGCTATGGGCGGCACAGTGTGAAAGGGGTCTAAAAAGGCACATGACAGCCCGCCTGGAGTTTGCTAAAAAGGCACCTGAAAAACTGACCATGAGAAACAAAATTCTCTGGTTTGTTGAAACAAAGATTGAACTCTTTGCCCTGATTGGCAAGCATTATGCCCGAAAGAAACCAGGCACCGCTCATCACCCGGCCAATACCCTCCCTACAGTGAAGCCTGGTGGCATCAGCATCATGCTGTACGGAGGTTTATCAGCGGCAGGAACTGGAAGACTAGTCAGAATCAAGGGGAAGATAGATGAATGCAGCAATGTACACAAACATACTTGATAAAAACCTGCTCACAAGCACTCTGGACCTCGGACTGGGGCAAAGGTTCATCTTCCAACAGGAAAACGACCCTAAGCACACAGCCAAGATAACAAAGGAGTGGCTACGGGATAACTGAATGATGTCCTTGAGTGGCCCAGCCAAAGACCAGGCTTGAACCCGATTAAACATCTCAAGAGAGATCTAAAAATGACTATGGAGCTACGCTCCCCATCCAACCTGATGGAGCTTGAGAGGTCCTGCTAAAAAGAATGGGAGAATCTGCACAAAAATAGGTGTGCCAAGCTTGTAGCATCATACTCAAAAAGACTTAAGGCTGTAATTGGTGCCAAAGGTGCTTCAACAAAGTATTGAGCAAAGGCTGTGAATACCTATGTACATGGGATTTTTTGTTTTTTATTTTTAATAAGTTTGCAAAGATTTCAAACACACTTCCTTCAGGTTGTCGTTATGGGGTATTGTAGAATTTTGAGGGAAAATATTGAATTTAATCCATTTTGGAATAAGGCTGTAACATAACAAAATGCACTGTATGCAGTACTGGGGATACAGTTTTTTTTGTGTGCAACAGGAAAACAGCACTCATTGAAGGAATAACAAAAACCTGACAAAATGTAATTTTCAAAGAACTTTCAAAACGAATTACTTGCAGAAAACGGTACAATATACACACAATGGTTTCACAATTTACCTCTTTATTATGAAGCCTGAAGAGCAATTTTCTCACATACTTCATTGCAATAAAGTTATTGCTGATAGCATGATCCCACAAACGATGGACCTTTTCAGAAATGTTCTGGAAATCAGATAAACAGCGTGACAATATGGAATTTTCTCAGTTACATCCTGTGGCTAAGAGTCCACTCAACACCTTTGACATAGATTTCCCTACAGGTAATAATGATAAAACAGGAAATCCTGGAGTCTTCTGTCCCCAACATTAATTTTATTCTGGCATCCCATCAGGGAAAATTAACAATCTACTGACCTTTTACAGAGATGACTGCACTCAATATAACGCTTGCAGTAAAACCTCCTATGCCCTTGTATGCCCTAAATCATTCAGCTGATACTTTATAGTTATAGAGATCGGTGTTGATACATTATAAGAAAGGAATTTTTATAAATATATATATTATATATATATATATATATATATATATAATTATATTCTGCTAAACAATTAGATCATATGCATTTGAGCATATCCACAGTTTGCCAACAATGCACATAGAAACCACGCAGAGAAGATCATTTCAAAAGTCGCTGTACGATGAAATCGCATGTAGATCACTACCTTAACTGAGGTATAAATGCAGATGTTTAAGTTGCAATTTCTATTTCATTTTAGAACAAGTAGCCAAAGCAGACCTATACATGCTAGATATTTCCTACACCACAATGTAGAACCTTACTGGCTATTAACAATAGCTTAAAGTGGTTGTAAACCCACTTAGACAACTTGCACCTATAGGTAAGCCTAGATTAAGGCTTACCTGTAGGTGCAAGAAATATCTCCTTCACCTACACGGTTAAGGAGATATTTACTATTAAATGCATCGCCGATGACTTCACACGCATGAGCAATAGCGGGCCGGCGTCATTGCCGGTTTTCTGAATGGGAGCTTGCCGGCCCGAGCGCACATGCGTGTGACGTCATTGCCGCTCCGGCCAATCACAGCACCAGAGCGGCGATATACTAACAGGAGGGACGGGACATCGAGGCAAGATGGTGGCGGAGGTGACCGAGGACCGCTGCGGGTGCTTCGATCTCAGGTAAGTCATTCATAATGAGCTAGTATGCTATGCATACTAGCTCATTATGCCTTTCTTTTGCAGGGTTTTTAAAAAAAAAAAAAAAAAAATTTGACTTTACTTCCTCTTTAACCACTTCAATGCAGGGCACTTTCTCCCCTTCCTGCCCAGGACAATTTTCAGATTTCAGCGCTGTCACACTTTGAATGACATTTGCACAGTCATGCAACACTGTACACAAACTACATTTTTGTAATTTTCTTCCCACAAATAGAGCTTTCTCTTGGTGGCATTTGATCACAACTGTTTTTTTTTTTGGGGCTAAACAAACTAAAAAAATACAAATCTTAGAAAAAAAAAAGAAAAGAAAAAAAAGGTTTTTTCGGTTATAAAATTTAGTTTTCTCCTTCACTGATGGGCACCGATAAGGCTGCACTAATATGTAGAATTTATAGGCATTGATAGGCGGCACTGATTAGGTACTGACAGTCATTACTGATGGGCACCGGTTGGCATCAGTGAAGGGCACTGACAGGCGTTACTGATGGGCAGTGATTGGCACTGACTAGCAGCCGATGGGCAGTGATTGGCAGATGTGGTGGGCATCTCTGATGGTGGCTGAGCTGATAATCAATGTGATGATTATCAGCGCAGACCCCCCCTTTGACAGGAGAGCCGCCTATCGGCTCTCCTGTCAGCGCGAACCGGAAAAAGCTGTTTACCGGCACTTCCTGGTTACACGCTGTGATTGATCACGTGGTAAAGGGCCTACGTCATAGGCTCTTTACCACGATCGGAGTTGCGGTGTGTCAGAGTGACACACCACACCACCGATCGGCTCGCAATTGTGGCTTATCCTGCTGGATGTCATACGACGTCTAGTCAGGATAACTTAACCACTTTGCGCACGTCATTCGGTTATATTGCGGGCGGGAAGTGGTTACACACACACACACACAGTGTGTATGTGTTATATATATATAAATATATAGTGTGTGTGTGTGTGTGTGTACGCTCGCACGCACATGTGCACATACATATACACACGCCAGGGGGGTATCACAAAATGAGTGAGCCTGTGTGCAAGATCAAAAAGTTGACCCTAGGCATCGATAAATAAATGTGGCGCGCATAGCACATCACAGCAAAAAGAGGGCGTAGTTTAAATTGGGATTAAATATTGGGCGTGGCTTATAGGGGGTGTGGATAGAGACTGTGATGACTTACATAATGCAGAATGTGGTAATGCTAAATGGGGAATGTACAGTGCGGAGTGTACAGCGGCGGGTAGTATGTGCAGGAGAGGGGTATGGAGTGTATGGCGGTAGGTATTATGTGCAGGAGAGTAGTGCGGCGTATACAGTGGTGGGTAGTATGTGAAGGTGGGGAGTGTATGGCGTGGGCAGTATTGTGCAGGGTGGTGTCAGTAGGGCAGTGGACGGTGTCAACTGTTAGAAATCATGGGGGCCCCCTACAGCCTACCTGATGGGGCCCCCAACCCGCATACCTGCCTTAAAGAATGCAGCTTTGTCTTCAAGGGGGCAAAAGGGAGCACTTGTGATCAGCAGGGGATATTGGGGGGGTCCTGATGCTTAGTGGGGAGAGATGGGGGTTCTGGTGCTCCGTGGGGGGGGGGGGTCCTGGTGCTCCGCGGGGGGAGATGGGGGTCTTGGAGCTTAGTGGGTAGAGATGGGGGGGTGGGGTCCTGGTGGTTAGGGGGGGGCAGTTTGGGGGCACTGCTAGTCAGTGGGGGAGGGGGCTCTGGTGCTCCTTACCTGGCTGCTTGATCCATATGGAATCCTGTGTAAAAGAATCATCCCCCTCTCACTTTTCTTCTCGGCTGATTTTTCTAGTCTGAAGGAATGCCGGGGATGCCAGTGCAGTGATAGCTCAGACAATCTCACAAAATAAAACTTCCTCTGCTCACTTCTCTGCCAGGCTCTGACTGATGACTCATCTATTGCAGAGCCCAGCAGAGGAAGCCATTGGTGTCACTTTGCTACCACTTTTTATTTACTTGTCTGAGACTGTCACCTCACTGGCTTCCCCAGTATCCCTCCAGGCGTGCCGGCCCAGCCACAGGAGCAGTGATATCACTGTCACTTCTCCCGTCAGCGGCAGCGCCCCCCTTCCTTGGATGCTGTGCACCAAAAGCCCTCTGGATGAGAAGATGGGCCCCCACCGCTGCACCGATCATCCCTGACAACCCCGAACGGATCATCCATGTGTGCAGAGTGGGTTAGAGCACAGTGGGGCCCCCACTATATATTCAACGACAAAGTCCTAAATGGGAACTTAAGAGTGAATTCTTTCTGATCTCCAAAAACACTGTGCAGCACCTCTAGGAGACTAAAGGATCTCTAGGATTACAAGTGAAAATAGCAGAGAGACCGATCTGTGTATCTGTGCGTAGTAGCAGAGTGAAAATATGTGAAAAAAAAAAAGTGTAACCAAATAAATGTTCTATATTTACTACACTCAGACTGCGCCGTCTGCTATTTTCACTTGTAGAATTAACACCAGGCAGAGCTTAGACAATAAAACTAACAGAAAAAAAAAATAGGATTTTTTACTCACCGTAAAATCCTTTTCTCTGAGTCCACGGACCGACACAGCTTCTCTATTGACAAAGTGGGTATTATCCGTTAATTAGGAGTGACTAGGCAGAAAAACTTGTAAAAAGTGTTGCATCACACCTTCTACAGTACCGCCCAGGGGGCGGACCCTCCGGGTATAACCTCTCAGTCTGCATCTTCGCAGATCAGTTCGTCAAAAAGCAGTACAAACTTAAAAAGGAGGGGTGGGTGCTGTGTCGGTCCATGGACTCAGAGAAAAGGATTTTACGGTGAGTAAAAAATCCTATTTACTCTTTCGTCCATGGACCGACACAGCTTCTCTATTGACAAAGTGGGACGTCCCAAAGCAGTGTCAGAGAAAAAACGAGGGGTGATAACAGCATAAAAATAAACTTCACCCCAAACACAAAACAGCACTCCTCCAACGGAGGAGCTGCAACTCTAAACAGCCGCTTGCAAAACCTTGCGGCCGAAAGAGGCATCCGAAGATGCACCTACATCAATTTTGTAGAATTTTGTGAAAGTGTGAGCGGACGACCAAGTCGCCGCTTTACATAATCGGGAAACAGACGCTTGATGTCGGAAAGCCCAAGAGGCACCTATTGCCCTGGTCGAATGCGCCGTGGCCGGGAAGGGGGGCGCTTGACCCTTTAAGGCATAAGCCTGGATTACTATCTGTCGGATCCACCTAGAGATGGTGGCCGATGAGACTGCTTGGCCCTTCTTGGGACCAGCCACCGAAACAAACAGTGAGTCTGACTTCCGGAACCGGGAAGTAGCAGATAGGTATACTCTCAAAGCTCGGACAACGTCCAAGGAATGCAACGCCGACTCCTTAGGATTCGACGGCTGAGGACACAAGGATGGAAGTACAATGTTTTCATTGAGATAAAAAGCCGAAACGACTTTTGAAAGGAAGGCTGCGGCCGCAGCACCACCTTATCCTTGTGGAAAATCAAATAGGGAGCCTTGCAGGACAAGGCTGCCAGCTCAGAGACTCGTCTAACTGACGTAACAGCCACCAAAAAGACCACTTTCTGAGAAAGTGTCAACAGGGGAATATCTCTAATATTCTCAAACGGTGCCTTCTGAAGCACCGAGAGGACCAGGTTCAAGTCCCACGGAAGTAACGGGGGACGGACCGGAGGGGCCACATGTCGAACCCCCTGCACAAATGTACTCACGAGAGAGTGAGCCGCCAGGGGTCGCTGAAAAAAAGACAGCCAGGGCAGATATCTGTCCCTTAATCGTACTTAGGGCAAGTCTTTGGTCCACCCCATGCTGTAAAACCAGCAGGATTCTGGAAACCAAATAAGTACGCGGATGCCATTTCATTTCCTCACACATGGAGATGTGGGCCTTCCAAGTGCGGTGATAAACCTTCCTAGAGGACGGTTTCCGAGCACTTCTCATAGTAGAGATTACTGAATCTGACAGGCCCCGGTCTCTCAGTAGCTGGTTCTCAATAGCCATGCCGTTACAGCCAGTGACCGTAAAGCAGGATGGAGTATGGGACCTTGCGATAGCAGGTCCTTCCGTAGTGGTAGGCGCCAGGGGACGTCTGCTACCAGACGTACTAGATCGGCATACCAAGGACGCTGAGACCAATCTGGAGCGATTAGGATCATTGGAATTCCCTCTGCCTCCACTCTGCGGAACAGAAGAGGAAGAAGCCTTAAGGGAGGGAAGGCATAGATTAGCCGATACTGACCCCACGATGCTACCAACGCGTCCGTTGCGTCTGCCCATGGGTCTCTTGACCGGGCCACAAATCTCAATACCTTCCGATTGAGTCGGGAAGCCATAAGATCTACGTCTGGTGTGCCCCATCTTTGGCAGAGGAGTTGGAACACCTCTGGGTGTAAGGACCATTCTCCCTGGTCCAGCATCTGGCGGCTCAGGTAGGCCACCTGCCAGCTTTCCACACCCGGAATGTACACGGCCGATAGTGCCGATACGCTCTTCTCTGCCCACTTCAGAATGTGAGCAACCTCCGATGCTGCAGCTGAGCTTCTTGTTCCTCCTTGATGATTGACATATGCCACCGCTGTGGCGTTGTCGGACTAGATCCTGACTGGACGCCCTTGCAGCCTCTGAGACCATTTGAAGAGGCACAGCTTGATCGCCCGGATCTCCAGGACATTGATCGGCAGGAGGGCTTCCTCTGGGGTCCAGCGACCTTGCGCCGACTGGACACCCCAGACTCCCCCCCAACCTGTAAGGCTGGCGTCCGTCGTGATCACTATCCAGTAAACCGGAAGAAATGACTTCCCGGCCATTAGAGCCGGTGCTGTCAGTCACCATACCAGGGATCTCCTGACTAGGTGGCTCACTCGGATTTGATAATCCAGAGATGAAGGGCATCTGTTCCATCTGGACAGAACTTCCTTCTGTAACACTCGAGTGTGGTATTGAACATATGGGACCGCCTCGAAGGAGGCTACCATGAGGCCCAACACTCGCATGCAGAAACGGAGTGACAACCAATTCCTGGAAGTCAGCTGCCGTACTGCAGCCCGGAGGGTCTGCAACTTCTCCACAGGGAGGAATACCTTTGCCTCTGAGGAATCCAGAATCAACCCCAGGTACACTAGGCGTTGAGTGGGCACCAATACTGACTTTTGCGTGTTTAGTATCCAACCACAGTCTCGAAGAGTCTGACAGGTAATGGACACGCTTACCTCTAATTCTGAGCTTGAAGGGGCCTTCAGCAGAAGGTCGTCCAAGTAGCCTGTGATAGCGATACCCCGCTGTCTTAGAAGTGCCAGAATCAGAGCGAGCACCTTGGTGAACATCCTGGGTGCTGAGGCAAGGCCAAACGGGAGGGCCACAAACTGGTAGTGGTCCTTCCCGATAGCAAATCGCAGAAACCTCTGGTGTCTGGAGTATATGGGGACATGCAGGTATGCGTCCTTGATGTCCAAGGAGGCCAGAAAGTCCCCCGGATGGAGAGCCGTGACTACAGATCGAACCGACTCCATCCGAAATCTTTGTACCTTCACAAAGCAATTGAGGGCTCTGAGATCCAAGCTTGGACGAACCCCCTCCTTCTTCGGCACAAAGAACAGATTTGAGTAAAAACCCCGTTCCAGTTCTGGAACTGGAATAACTACCCCGCGTTCCAATAGACCCTGGACCGCCCTATACAGGGCCTCCAGACGGGTCGGTAGTAGCTGGAGATTGGAGGTGTTGAATCTGTCCGGTGGACAAGAGAGAAACTCTATCTTGTAGCCTGAGGAGATTACTTCGCAAACCCACCTGTTGGAGATTAGAGCTGTCCACTGAGTCGCGAATTTGCGAAGACGTCCCCCCACCGAGAGCTGGGTGGGGGTGGACCTTCATGTGGATGCAAATTTGTTCGCAGGCTTATTGGGTATGCGGGACCAAGGACGCTTTTGTCCTTGGGCAGGCGCTTTATCGGCCGGGGGTCTTTTCCCTGTCGCCCTAGGGGGGCGAAAAAAACGCTTGCGAGCAGTAAAGGAGGGCCCTTGCCCCTTGGCGTGGCCCCTTACCCTTGCTAATTCGGGGAAGCAAAGTGCTTTTACTTCCTGTGGCATCCTTGATGATGTCATCCAGAGAAGCCCCAAAAAGTATGTCGCCCTTAAAAGGCAGATCCAACAGGGCTTTCTTGGACGTCTGGTCCGCAGACCAGCCTTTTAGCCAGATCAGGCGGCGTATTGCTACTGCATAAACCAAAGTTTTAGATAGCAGGGGAATAGTATTCATGTCTGACTCACAGACAAACCTAAGGCCCTGGACCAACTGGTCGGCCAATGTTATCTCATCAGGAGGAGCATCTCGCTCCTTAACCCCTGGAGTAGCAATCTTGCCCATTCAGCAAGTGTGTGAGACACTAGGGCCCCCGCCAATGCCGGGCGTACTGCCGAGCCTACCACTGAGTATAGGTAGCAAGCGAGTGCTTCAGCCTTCTTATCCACAGGGTCCTTGAAAACAGGAGCCCCTTCTACAGGAATTGTGGTGGCTCTATTAAGTCTGGACACCGGAGGGTCCACTATAGGGGGAGAGGTCCATTTCTTCAGAAAGCTCTCCTCAAAAGGGGTACCGTACCGCAAACCTCTTTGGGAATGTAAAGACCCTCACTGGGTTCTCCCATTCCTTGTATAAGAGTTTATCAAAAGACACACAAGGGAACACCTTAGCAGTGCGGGCAGGTCTATGAAACCCAAGTGGACCGGAGTCTCTGCTGCTTCTGCAGTATTTTCCAACTTTAGCATATCCCGCACTGCAGTAATAAGGTCAGATACCAAAGCCGTCTTGCGTACTGACCTGGACTTGGAGTCATCCTCACTGTCCGGTCACGGTCTGCAGTCTCTGATGCGTCAGAATCTGGGCCCCGAGCCGTAGCTGGACCGGGTTCTGCATCAGAATTATCCCCAGAAGCTTGCAGGGGATGGGGCGTTTACTACCCCCTGTATTCCCGTGTGCTGCTTCCACCCTGGCAGCAAACGCCTCTAGGATTGCCGTTATAGCGTTCATAGACACCTCAGGGGCACCAGCTGCTAAATCTGGTGTTTCAGGGGAGAAGACATCTGGCTCAGATGCCATGCTGACCACACGCTGACACTCACAGGGCTCCAGGCAAGATATCAATAGGCCACCCTCCTGTGCTGCAGAGAGGCTGGGTCACCCAGAGGACTCACCACCCTGGATAGGTACTGCTATGCTGCCGTGTGCTGCGCCTGTGATGCTGTCCCCCTGCTGCTGTGTCAGTCTGCTTCTTTTATCAGCATTTCCTGTGTGAATTTTCGCACCAGTGTAATGCACCCTAGAGGCCGGAGGCTCTAGCAAAATGGTTGCCAAAAACGTCTGTATGGAAGATAATGTGGGCTCTAAGAAAATGGCCGCTGACCGAAGATAGAGGTCAAGCAGCCATAGCCCACAAAAAGATGGCCGCCGAACGGCAATATATGCATACAGGGTGGACAAACATGGCCGCCGATCAGCTGATAGGGGCCAGTGGGTGTGGCCGAACCACAGGAAGATGGCCGCCGGGCAGTCACAAGAGGCCGACCTCGGCATGGACCACCTCAAAATGGCCGCCGACAGCATGGAGGAGGAAGCACACAAACACAGGTAAGCAGAAATGACATTTCTTTTAAATGTTAGTTACAGCCAGCCCCGCTCCAGTGGAACCCCCTAGGTGACCCCCAGCACCCTTTAGCTAGAAGCCCAGGGAGGAGGGAAAGGCAGGGAGAGAGGGAAGAAAGGGGCCACAACCACTTACTTGATCTCTCCAGGAATGTCCAGCTAAATCACCCAGCCGAGGCAGGGGAGTTTTACTTACCTATCTTGCATGTATTATGCTGGAAGACATTCCAAACAGGTCATCGTCCGCGCACGGAAGGTGACTGTTGGCCAGGCATGCTGTGATTGGACCCAAAAGGGACAATCATATGTATGCCCTGGGGCGTGACGCTCACCGGACAGGCTGCTGCGACTCGGCCGTAAGGTCAGCCGAAGCTGAGCGGTCCGATGCAAGCCTTGGAGCGTAAGCTCACCGGCCAGGCTGCTGCGACTCGGCCGTAAGGTCAGCCGAAGCTGAGCGGTCCGATGCAGGCCCTGGAGCGTAGGCTCACCGGCCACCTGTGGAGCGACGGGCATGTCGTGGAAAACCCAGCGCGTAGCTAGGGTCGGCACACGCTCGATGGCCGAAACTGGGGAGACTACAAGGATCGAGGATCCAGCCTGTCACCCAGTCGGCAGTTGATCGAAGATCGCAGGAAACAAAAATGTAGCAAAAAAATATATATCTTTTTCCCCCGGACCAATGGGCCCGAAGGGAACCATGTCCTACTCCTTGCTAGACAGAAAAAAACTGATCTGCGAAGATGCAGACAGAGGTTATACCCGGAGGGTCCGCCCCCTGGGCGGTACTGTAGAAGGTGTGATGCAACACTTTTTACAAGTTTTTCTGCCTAGTCACTCCTAATTAACGGATAATACCCACTTTGTCAATAGAGAAGCTGTGTCGGTCCATGGACGAAAGAGTAATGTGGTTTATGTTTCAGCTTCAGCTACCTAGGTTATTTCACAGATAAAATCAAAAAGGTAAGTGCTATATTAAACAGCAATGTTGGGTCATACAGTACAGCAACGCTGTCTCCTGGCCTAGGCCAACAAGGCCCAGGCCTAGGGCAGCACTTTGCAGGGGGGCAGCACGGAAAGAGTCCCCGTCGGCTTGTGCTACACTGTTAGTGTAGCGCCAGTCTTATGGGGCGGACTGGGCTAAGAGGCAAATTAGTCTAGCGCCCCCATAAAGCAGCCACACTGCTTCCGGTATGCGGGCGGCCGGCATTCCGCAACTGTGGGGGGGGGGGGGGGAGCAGTTTTGACTGTCCTATCATCCTGGACCACAAACCTTCCTCACTGTGCTATATGTTTTCTGCTGCACCATTGGCATGGTTATATCTTCTTAGTCCTCTCCATAAAACTATCAGAAATTTATGCTTAAAGTAGAACTACAGGCAACACTTTTTTTTCCCCATTTTGGATAGAGTAAGGGAGGGTTATAGCCCCTGTCAGTTTATTTTTTACCATCCCTGTCCCATTGCAGAGACTTCCCTTACTTCCTGCCCCATAGCCAACAGGAAGTGAGAGGAAATCTATGCAAATTAAGGGAATCCATAACCCCCCCTCCAGGCCCTCAGAACTAGGTTCCTCCCTCAAAAATTCCAGGGCAGGTCTTAAACAGAAAAAGGTGTGGTCTTGACAGGAAGGGGTGTGTCAATTTTAAATTAGGAGGTGCGCGAGTTTAGTCAGGCCTAGGGCAGCACAGAACCTAAATACACTACTGCAGTACAGCAAGAATGAGCAAGCCATTTTTTCCATAATTGCATTTTTTTTGTATGCATTGGCGATTCACATCTCTAATGACAGGCACAAATCCCAGAGGAGTTAAAGAATTCCATTCATGCATAATGTTTAGTTTAGCCATGTATAGGATATGTATGAATCATTCTACAAATAGCGGGTATGTCATCTACATTGATATGTAGGATGACAAGCTCAATAGAAGCCTTGCTGCTGTACGATTAGCTGCTCTCCCCTTTTTACTTTTGTGCATCCTGCCTGTAAGTTGCTCTGAAGTCTGTGGCTGCCACATAACTTCTGCTTTGGATGATATCCAGTATTATCCTGATCCAATACTTTGTGGCCATAATGTCAATACCACACCCCTGGCGTTAGTGCCATGGTTTGCCACATCAAATGTAAATTTCTTCATGGGGCATAACACTACTCTTTCCCCAGTCTAACACAATTGTGAAGCAGAAAAGGGCTTCTGTTGCATGTTTCCCATTTTCAAAACTTTTACAAGGAGGCACTAAAACGGTTGCCAATATGCACTGGAAGAAAGGGGGAAATTACAATTTAAGAAAGCGATTATTTTATGCTGCATTAAAAAGCAGTTTGGGGGGGGGGGGGGTGTATACTCACTTCTGGAAGACGTATTATTATGCTATATTTGAGTTTTTCATTTTCTTTACTGTCATCCAGTTCTGTAAAAAAAATAATAATAATCATTATAATACATACACACACACACACACACACGTATTGAACACGTCACCATTTTTTTAGGTAAATATATTTCTGTTGACATGAAATTTTCACTACATGTCAGTAACAACCCATGCAATCCAATCATACAAAGGAAAAAAAAAAAAACGTTCAGAAATTAAGTTATGTATAATAAAATGGAATAGCACAGGGAAACTGTATTGAACACATGAAGAAAAAGAAGAGCAAAAAAGACATGAAAAGCCAAGACACCACCTGAAATCTATCAGTAATTAGAAAGCAATCCTATCCCTTACCAGTGAAAATTAATATCAGCCGGTTCAATCGCAACTGATGGCCTATAAAAAGATGTCTCTTTATCAAGGTGTCACACAAGAAACCTCTCATCATGGGTAAAAGCAAAGAGCTCTCTCAATACCTTTGCAACCTTGTTGCAAAACATAATGATGGCATTGGTTACAGAAAGATTTCTAAACTTCTGAATATTCTAGTGAGCACTGTTGGGGCCATAATCCAGAAGTGGAAAGAAAATAATTTCACCATAACCTGGCCGTGACCAGGTGATCCTCGCAAGATTTGACAGAGGAGTGAAAAAAAATCTCAGAAGAGTTGTCCAAGAGCCAAGGATCACTTGTGGAGAGCTTCAGAAAGACCTGAAATTAGCAGGTACAATTGTTTCAAAGAAAACAATAAGTAATGCACCCAACCATCATGGCCTGTATGCATGCTCACCACGCAAGATTCCATTGCTGAAGAAAAAATATGTTGAAGCTCGTTTAAAAGTTTGCTGCACAACCTTTAGGCTGGGTTCACACTATTGCGAATTGGATGCAGTATCACCGCATCCAATTCGCAATAGCAGGAGAATGTGATTGGCTCTCAATAACCTTCTGGGAGGTTCCAAAGCCAGCACTCTGGATACTTGTCCCCATCGAGTGCCCCCTCCCTGCTCCTTCCTCACAGGATTTGATTGACAGCAGCAAGAGCCAAGTGCTCCCACTGCTGCAACCATGCCCATTGAGAAGAGAGAGAGAGTGCAGCGCTGCTGCTCTCTTGCACAGTGCTGGACCGAGGTCAGACTCCGCTGTTAGCTGATCACAGAAGTTTTTGTTAATTTAATGCAGAACTTAAAGGCCAGCTTACCTTTGAGAAGTTTAACAACGAATGCTTCTGTCAATGGCAAAGCTCCGCTGTCTATGTAATGCAGTAAATTGGCAAGGGGCAGGCATCGCAGGGCTAAAACCAGATGCAATGTCTGAAATCCTATAAAAAATAAAATAAAAAAAAATAAACACACAGGATTGGGTTGCTAGAGAATATATTTGACTATATATCAAACATAATTTTCAGTTAAGCATCATAGGAAATTGCAACAGAGCTTTTTATACCTAAAGCAAATGCATTCTTGCAAACCTCCAATGTAAAAAGTAGAAATACACTGAGGTTACTTTCAGTGAAAACCACAAGTCAAAAGGATCGGTAAACATAGAATTAAAAACAGTGGAATATATAAATCTCAACTTTTCCTGTTAAAAGTATCTTGTCCTCTACAACACCCCATAATGGCTATTAAGTTATTAATAAATGATACCCCACATTTCATATTTCTGATATGGGTTTGCTGTACCATGCACTTGCGTTAAAAAAATATCCTGTTCCATTTCTTCCTTTGTGTGAAACATCTGGTGATCCTGCCAGTCCCTCTGCTTTCCTATTTTAAACTGACAATGCTAGTCATAAAAGCACATCCTTCCCAAAATTCACAGCCTGCCTGTCCTCCAATAGTCACGCCTTGTACTGACACACGCCTCCCCCTTCACAGCTCTTCACTGGGAAGATCAGTGCATTGCTCTCTATGCCTCTTGCTGACACCCCCCCTGCAGTCTCCTCCCCGGGTCTCTAAACCTTTTATGCAGCTGAGAACAGAAGTCCTGTGATCGCTTATCTATAAAAAAAAAAGTAAAGTCAGGATGTGCATGTTACATCTCTGGGTCCAATGGTTGTTTTGACAAGCTGTAGTTAGGCTTTGCGTATCCATATTGTCATTGTATTTGCAGTTTGAATTGCCTAGGTATGTAACGAGTTTATTTAAACTACTAAATATGATCACGAAACATGTATACAATTACAGCATCATACCCAAGGGTTTAACACAAGTCACCTATTTTGACACGTTCCTCGTTGTCAGTTTACCATTTTATATGGATCAAGTTTTAGTGGTTTCTATGAAGGGCTTAACACGGCTGACTTAAAGCAAAACTTTACCAGGGATGCGCAAATCATAATTGCCCGATTGCATGTCCCAGGGGCCGGGCAGATAGTTATTTTTAGCATTTAGCCCTGCTGTGGGCAAGCAGCGGGGTTTACTTTATTTTCAGCGGGCAATTCTCTTTTTACTAAAAGTGATCTGAGCATCCGATTAGCTGCTGTATGGCTTTTAGATGCAGCGGGAGGGGTCGCTCGCGCCCCCCCTCTCGCTGCTCGCCGGTGTTTCTCGGGCTTAACATTCTCTCCGTCGAGCCTGGGTAACGATTCGGCGGTTTGCATGGTTGGTCATAGAGGTGAGGAAAGACAAGATTGTCCATGGATCTAGATAGCCAGGAGCGACATGCATGCATACATACATTATATATATATATACTGTATATATATATATATATACACATACACACACTCACATATATATATATATATACACACACACACACAGTGGTACGGAAAGTATTCAGACACCCTTAAATTTTTCACTCTTTGTTATATTGCAGCCATTTGCTAAAATCATTTAGCCCAGGTTCAGCTGAACTCGCACGATTTCACTCCTGCCTGTCAGTCCCGATTTCAGCTCGATTACAGAGACATCTGACACAGATGTCAATGTAAATCGCGGCTGAAATCGCAAAAAGTAGTACAGAAACTACTTTTTGAAATCGGTGCAGCGCCGCAGATGCGGCGTCGCACCGATTAGGACGGTGCCATTGCCCGCAATTTGCGGCAAATTTCGCCGATTTGACATGTCAAATCGCATGTCAAATCGCACCAGTGTGAACCAGGGCTAAAGTTCATTTTTTTCCCTCAATGTACATACAGCACCCCATATTGACAGAAAAACACAGAATTGTTGACATTTTTGCAGATTAAAAAAAAAAGAAAAAAAAAAGAAATATCACATGGTCCTAAGTATTCAGACCCTTTGCTGTGACACTCATATATTTAACTCAGGTGCTGTCCATTTCTTCTGATAATCCTTGAGATGGTTCTACACCTTCATTTGAGTCCAGCTGTGTTTGATTATACTGATTGGACTTGCTTAGGAAAGCCACATATACAAGACCTTACAGCTCACAGTGCATATCAGTGCAAATGAGAATCATGAGGTCAAAGGAACTGCCTGAAGAGCTCAGAGACAGAATTGTGGCAAGGCACAGATCTGGCCAAGGTTACAAAAAATTTCTGCTGCACTTAAGGTTCCTAAGAGCACAGTGGCCTCAATAGGTGTAGAACCATCTCAAGGATGATCAGAAGAAATGGACAGCACCTGAGTTAAATATATGAGTGTCACAGCAATATATATATATATATATATATATATACACATACACACACACACACACACACACATATACATACACACATATATACACACACACAAATATAATAAATTAGTACTCCCTTCCCCCCAAAAAACCGGTAACTCAGCTACAGACTGGGGTGGGTGGGGGAAAACAAGTGGGACTTCATTTTTTGAATTAAGTTCCACCTTAATAAAAGTGGCTAGATATCAGCATTGACTGGTCTGGGTTGCAAGCTATCTAGGGCTCTGTCAGAGATTTTCCTCACTTCTTGTCCTGTTGACAATGTTTAGACCGGTTGGGAAGTGAGGTGAAAAATCTGTAACAGGAACAGAGATAGAAATAAAAATCTGACTGGGGTTCAACTAGCCTTCCCCATTCTAAAAAGAAAAAAAAAGGGGTTGCTGTACGAGAGAGTTGTCCTCACTTTATTGGAGCCACAGATAGCAGACAGACATTCCTACTCTTATCCACACATCTCCAAAACAAAGGAATAAACTTCTAGTTGCTATATATGTTAAATGTTTGACACAATGTACTGTATATGGGGTCTTAAAAGTCCCACAGCACAAAGTATCAAATATGGTTCATTTATAAAGCCTGAAAAAAGAAAAAGAAATATAGATGTTGCTTATAGCAACCTACCAGATTCCAGCTGTAACCGGTCCAGTGCAGGTTATAAAATAAAAAATAATCCTGGATAGATTGCTATGGGTAAACTGCCTGTTTCAAGGTTTTAAAATGAGCTCCCACGTATAGTACGAAATATGAGGCGCACGTAAAAAAAAGGAGCAGTTCATGCAATTATAAAGTACAAGAAACTAGTGGCATGCATGTGGTAAGAGTGTATGTAGATCCTACGGCTTATCAGAGTCTACAATACGATACTGAGCAATGGCCTGGCTTCATAAGTAGGTTGTTTATTCAATTTGTTGTACTTACCCGGAGGCAAGGGCATACACATTTGGCTTGTTGCTTCGGAAATTCTACACATGACATGAAATGCAAAATACTCAGACGGGTTTCCACTAGAATCACTGCACAAAATAAAAAGCACATTTGTGATGGGTTTACTTACATTTGTATTTTTAACATTTGCCTAAAGGCAAAGACAGAATTGCAATAATTACAATTATGTATGGTTGTAAATATGAAGATTCATCCATCAGGTGATCCAAACTTTCAAACTATATCTACTATCCAACTATCCCAAAACAAATCCAACGTTCAGGACCGTCTGCAAAATACCAGGGTCCCAAAGAATCATGATTACCCCTTAGAATGCTGCATAAATCCAGCAGCCACTTCAATCCCTTCTGGTATTTTACAGTCAGTTGAAAAGAATATACGGTCACCACTCCATGGCCCCTTTCACATGGACATTCCGATTGGAACCATCATTCTTCTCTATGGAGTAGCTGATGACAGCAGACACGTGTCCGCTGGCACCCGCCAGCATCCAATCTGGTCTGCTAAAAACGAACAGATGCGGATCCATCCGTCCAGCAGATTGGATCAGATGACAGTTAGATCGAAACGGACAAACGGTTCTTTTGCCATCTGACCCCCCTATAGAGAACAGCAGGCTGTGTCCCTGTCCACTCTGCATCAGCAGAGCGAACATGGACCTGTCATCCGCCTGCTCAGCAGGGTTCAGTGGAGAGAGAGTGGGCAGATCCGCTGTTGGCGTCCTCCCTGTGTGAAAAAGGCTTAACCCACCAGATCTGACTAGGGAGGAGGCCTCAGGCAGGTACAGTGTATGGTGGTGCAGGTGAGTGAAGATTCACAATAAGCTGAGAGCTGGAAGATGGGTTTAGAAACAGAACAACATACTGCTGAAGAAAAAGATAAAATGTAATGCAAGAGGAGTATAAACCTGCAACCTCAGGGTGAGCATTAGAGTCAGCAAATTATCCAGAAACACTTTGTATCTTATGGGGGAACAAAAAAACAAAAAATGGCATGCCTTGTTTTGGGATGCATTAAACAAGGAGGGCAACCCCCTAGCATGTATTGTATGGCAGGAGTAGTCTTTGGTGTGCATTTTCTGCTACATATCAAAAGGGGCAAAGTGCCATACTAGATCGAAGGGCAAGTGTCTGTAAACCAACATAACTGAGAATATATACCTGAAGGGGCAAATCCACTTTGCTCTTCTTCACATGCACCCACAATATACAACAGAGCAAAAACTAGTCTCTGTAACATGTCCGTAACCTCGAATAGTTTCACATCTGCAATCTTGTACAGCATATGAATGGACCGTGAAAATAGCAGCGTCTTGTAACATGACAGGTATAAATAAGATTTGAGGGTGGGGTATCTGGAAAACCAAATACAAACTTTTTCCCCAAAAAACTTTGGTGTTTACCATGATTATTTTAAAGCCACCCACTTTTATTACACTACATGAATGCAATCACATGCAGTGTTAAAGTTGTAGTAAACTGATTAAATACAAAATCCACTGACAGGTAGGGCTTTTATAACAGATAAGACCCTAGAGATAATTTCTGTTATAAAATACCCCCTTGCCTGTCAGTGGGTAATGTGATCCAAGCCGCACATGCAGAGCTAAGATCACATTTATGGCCTTGCTCTACATGCCGCGGCAATGCAACTCCCGTGCGCACGTGCAGGAGTGATGATGTTTCCACTGCCCCAATATTCAAGTGGCCAAAGATTCCGAACCGGGAAGGAACACAAGGTGAAGATGGAAGTGCCGCGGAGCCGTGACAGTACAGAGCTGGATGGCTCCATTTGTAGGCAAGTCTGTCATTATGACCTAAACCTGAATGGAGGGGGGTATTTTTTGTTTAATACAAAGACTTTACTACCGCTTTAACCACTTCAGCCCCGGACCATTTGGCTGGCCAAAGACCAGAGAACTTTTTACAATTCGGCACTGCGTCGATTCGGCACTGCGCCGCTTTAACTGACAAATTTTTACCTCAGTTTAGTCCGATATGCATTCTTCTACATATTTTTGGGAAATAAATAAATAAATATCGCAATAAGCGTTTGATTGGTTTGCGCAAAAGTTATAGCGTCCACAAAATAGGGGATAGTTTTATGGCATTTTTATTAATATTTTTTTTTTACTAGTAATGGCGGTGATCAGCAATTTTTAATCGGGACTGTGACATTATGGCGGACACATCGGACACTTGATGCCATTTTGGGACCATTGTCATTTATACAGTGATCAGTGCTATAAAAATGCATTGATTACTGTGTAAACGACACTGGCAGTGAAGGGGTGCTGAAGGGGTTAAGTGTGTCCTAGGGATGTGTTCTAACTGTAGGGGGGATGGGCTACGTGTGACACGACACTGATCACCGCTCCCGATTACAGGGAGCGGTGATCAGTGTCCTGTCACTAGGAAGAATGGGGAAATGCTTGTTAACATTAGCATTTCCTCATTCTTCCTCTCCGTGAGACGATCGCGGGACTCCGGGCGGACATCGAATCCGCGGGGACCCACGGTCGAACTCACGGAGCTTGCGGCGGGTGCGTGCGCCCACAATGCGACTTCTTAAAAGGGGACATACCTGTATGCCCATATGCCTGTCCGTGCCATTCTGCCAACGTATATCGTTGTGCGCTGGTTGGCAAGCAGTTAAGCTACACTAATTTCCCTAAGGCCTGGTTCACACCTTTGCGTTTTGCAGAAAAGCAGTACAGTTAATTTAACATGATTTCCTATAGGTCACGTTCACAACTGTTTTCAACCTGGTGCATTTTTTAAAAGGGTCAAGGACTTTTTTGCCCGCAGCAGGTTGCATTTTTGGTTCCATAGACTTCAATGCAACAGAAATGCATCAAAAATGCGTAAAAAACGCAGTGCTTAAGTTTCCGGTGCACTTTTTGCTGGTTTCTCCTGCATGACAAGACATCTTCCAAAAATGTAAAACTGATAAAAAAAACACATTAAAAAAGCGTGTCAAAAACGCAATACCCTCCAGGAAATTGCATCAACCACAACCTGCATAAGTGAGAACCTAGCCTTATCCTGATCGCAGAAAGTTACAAGATATATAATCAGTAAAGGGCAGAAAAAAATTCAAACGTGTATCCAGAAATTTTGGGGCCCCTTACACAGTTTTACGCCTATAGCCCCCACAGGCCCTAACCACAAACATTCCCCAGGTCCCGCCCACTGGCGGTCCCACCAAATCCGCCCACTGGCCATCCCACCCTCATCCCTCTCCACAATGTAACTCTCATCCTCGTCCTCATCCTCGCCCAGAATCATCTGCATCCCTCTCCACAATGTAACTCCCATCCTCATCCCCTTCCAGAATCACAGGGAGCAGGAATCAGTGTCCCGGCTTCGATGGCTTGTGTGCAGGGCTGCAGGTAGTGCTTCTCTGCCGCGGGCGGCGCGCAGGCCAGCAGCTGGATGCTAAAAAATGTATTTTATTAGTTTCATTATGCTGCTTCTGTAGGGGGTGCGGGACGCACGGGCCCCCTACAAGTGTATTGGCTGTCCCCCTTGCCGACGGCCCTGCGTGTATCCTATACAGGTTCCCTTTACAGCTCATCCGCCATCATTTTTACATATATACAGTATGTTTGTTAACTGCATAGTCTATATCATAATAAGATATAAAGTAACAAAGCCGCTGCATAGCATGAAGATGGTGTTAAGGACAGGATTACCTGCACAATATGCAGCGAATATGATATACTCCATAAAAAAGAAAGAGAAAAGAAATTGCGCTAAATAAGCTAAATGAAAGGAAACCCCAGACATTAGCTGGTAGCTTCGTGAATGTTGGGAGCTGCGATTTAAAAATGTGAACTACCATACATGGTAGGAGTTGGAAAAAAATGGTGAAAATCGCGCTAACCCGTGACCAATCACTATGACAGTAATGGGATGAATTAAAAAATAAATAATAACCAACGAAAAACACAAATATAATAAGTGAAATCAGAGGTATAATACAGAGAATAAACTATAAATGTATGAACATCAAATATAGATTTATAAATAATAGTCCATCAGAAAATCTTTGAATAAATCCAAATGAATAACACCAATGCTTCAAGTGAAAATCATATAAAGTGTTGTGTCCACATTCATCTGTGACGTTCCACCACCAAATAGCAGGATTTCTCCTTACCAGCTGTGCATGACCCCCCGTAACAGAGGGTCAATATGAGCATCAAGTAGTTTCTCCCACGAATCACCGCAGCACATAGCCCATAAGATTCCTAAAGCACCAACTTCCGGTTCTCATCAATAGGCACATATATATGGAAAGAATGGAACACACTCCACATAGTGCATTAAACCTTTTAAAATGTATTCCATAAAAACGAATTGCACTTACACGTATGCAGTTTTAAAAACGCCTGTTTACGTCTGGTGTGCCGGCCGTAGCACATTCAAGAAGTAAGCTGTTACGAAACGGACGTAGGGCGGAGCGGCGCGCTGACGTCACCTCTAACACTTCCGACAAGGACGGGTGTCTGTTGAATGTGCTACGGCCGGCACACCAGACGTAAACAGGTGTTTTTAAAACTGCATACGTGTAAGTGCAATTCGTTTTTATGGAATAAATTTTAAAAGGTTTAATGCACTATGTGGAGTGTGTTCCATTCTTTCCATATATATGTGCCTATTGATGAGAACCGGAAGTTGGTGCTTTAGGAATCTTATGGGCTATGTGCTGCGGTGATTCGTGGGAGAAACTACTTGATGCTCATATTGACCCTCTGTTACGGGGGGTCGTGCACAGCTGGTAAGGAGAAATCCTGCTATTTGGTGGTGGAACGTCACAGATGAATGTGGACACAACACTTTATATGATTTTCACTTGAAGCATTGGTGTTATTCATTTGGATTTATTCAAAGATTTTCTGATGGACTATTATTTATAAATCTATATTTGATGTTCATACATTTATAGTTTATTCTCTGTATTATACCTCTGATTTCACTTATTATTTTTGTGTTCTTCATTGGTTATTATTTATTTTTATTTTTTAATTCATCCCATTACTGTCATAGTGATTGGTCATGGGTTAGCGCGATTTTCACCATTTTTTTTTCCATGATATACTCCATACTTACAAGCCTAAAACGCTAGAATCCAGCATGTGTTTCCTCCACACAACCTCCAGCATCAAACATACTAGGTCAAGCTGCAAGGCAAAAAAAAAAAAATCTAAAAAACACGAATGTAGATACTTGCAGAATTCAAAACGAGCATTTAGGACACACGCACATCATCTATAACATTCAGAGGCCAAGTTAACACCCAAAACATGTTTTTGTGTTCCTTAAACCATTCTTGAATTCAACAGACTGAGCCACCTTCTTCCATTGCTCCATGATCTGGTTCTGATGCTCACGTGCCCATTGTAGACACTTTTGGCTGTAGACACGGGTCAGAAATGTCAACCCCGACCAAACTGCTCCCATATGCAACAAACTGTGATGCGCTGTGTTCTGACACCTTTCTATCGGAACCAGCATTAACTTTTATCAGCAGTTCTAGCTCTTCTATTGGATTAGACTACACGGGCCAACCTTCACTCCACACGTGCATCAACGTGAATCTTGGCCACCTATGACCCAGTCGCCGGTTTACTGGTTTTCCTTCCTTGGACCACTTTTGGTAGGTCCTGTCAACGGCAGACCAGGAACATTCCAGAAGAGATGCAGTTTTGGAGTTGCCCTGACCCAGAGGTCTAGCTATTACAACTTGGCCCTTGTTAAAGTGGAAGTAAACCCTCCTATCGTTTTCAGCCATGGAAACTGCCATCTTGGCCTCTGTTTAATCTTCAACGCACATGTGATCAGTTATGACACCAGCCATTGGATGGTTTGGCAATTTGGTTGAGAGCATAACCAATGTGACAGTTAGCATTCCCGGCATGTTGGGAATGTAACTATTTTTCTAAAACTGTTACATTAATGGGTTTACTTCCACTTTAAAGTCACTCAAAGCCTTATGATTGCCAATTTTTTTTGCTTTCAATATACAACTTCAGGGACAACGTGTTCACTTTCTGCCTCATATAGCTGATCACACACAGTATAATAATAAATTATACATGCATAAATATAAAAATAAATATATATATATATATATATATATATATATATATAAAATAAATACACGCCCACCCACACACAGACACACAGCAAAATTATAAACACAACACTCAAAGATCTACGACTTTTTCTATGTACACAAAAGGCTTATTTCTCTCAGGTGTGGCATATCAAGATGCTGACTAGACTGCATGATTATTGCACAGGTGTGCCTTAGGCTGGCCACAATAAAAGGCCACTCTAAAATTTGCAGTTTTACTGTATTGGGAGGCTGCGGGGGGTCCGAAAACCAGTCAGTATCTGGTGTGACCACCCATTTGCCTCACGCAGTGCAGCACACCTTCTTCGCATAAAGTTGATCAGGTTGTTGATTGTGGCCTGTGGAATGTTGGTCCATTTCTCTTCAATGGCTGTGCGAAGTTGCTGGATATTGGCAGGAACTGGAACACGCTGTCATATACATCAATCCAGAGCATCTGTGTTCGTTGTCCATAGCATACGCCTGCCCATACCATAACCCCACGGCCACCATGGGCCACTCGATCCACAACGTTGACATCAGCAAACCGCTCACCCACACAACGCCATACACGTTATCTGCCATCTGCCCTGTACAGTGAAAACCGGGAATTCATTCGTGAAGAGAACACCTCTCCAAAGTGCCAGATGCCATCAAATGTGAGCATTTGCCGAACTCATGTCGGTTACGAACTGCAGTCAGGTCGAGACCCCGATGAACGAGCATGCAGATGAGCTTCCCTGAGACGGTTTCTGACAGTTTCTGCAGAAATTCTTTGGTTATGCAAACCGATTTTTGCAGCAGCTGTCCAGGTGGCTGGTCTCAGACGATCTTGTAGGTGAAGATGCTGGATGCGGAGGTCCTGGGCTGGTGTGGTTACACCTGGTCTGCGGTTGTGAGGCCGGTTGGATGTACTGCCAAATTCTCTAAAACGCCTTTGGAGACGGCTTATGGTAAATAAATGAACATTCAATTCAAGGGCAACAGTTCTGGTGGACATTCCTGCAGATAGAATGCCAACTGCACGCTCCCTCAAAACTTGCGACATCTGCGGCATTGTGCTGTGTGATAAAACTGCACATTTTAGAGTGGCCTTTCAGGACTAATCAGCATCCTGATATGCCACACCTGTGAGGTAGATGGATTATCTCAGCAAAAAATAAGTGCTCACTAACACAGATTTATGAACAATATTTGAGAGAAATAGGCCTTGTATGTACATAGAAAAAAAATCACTTGATACAAATGTTATGTTATAAATGGAGTTGCAGTTCAGTGAGTAAGTATTTGATCCCCTACCAAACAATAATTCTGGCTCCCACAGACTGGCTATAGTATGTGTTCATGTGGTACACAGATTGGTCCTTTCAAATTAAGAAGGTGCACCTAATGAAAACTGGTTAAGTGTATAAAAGGCGCCAGTCTCTTTCTTCCATTCAAACCCACCATCATGGGAAAGACTAAAGAGCCGTCAAAGGATGTCAGGGACAAGATTGTAGACCTGCGCAAGGCTGGAATGGGCAACAAGACCATTAGCAAGAAGCTTGGCGAGAAGAAGAAAACTGTTGGAGCGATAATTCGCAAATGGAAGAAATAAAAAATAACCATCACTAGCCCTTGGTCTGGAGCTTCATGCAAGATTTCGCCTCATGGGGCAAGGATGATCATAAGAAAAGTGAGGGACAAGCCCAGAACTACACAGGAGGAGCTTGTGAATCTAAAGGCAGTTGGGACCACGGTCACCAAACAAACCATTGGTAACACAATACCCTGCCATGGATTGAAATCCTGCAGTGCCCGCAAGGTCCCCCTCCTCCAAAACTTTGTCATTAACTCGACTTGTTCTGTTTGCAGGAAGAAAAAATGCTGACTATGACCCTAAGAACACCATCCCTACAGTCAAGCACAGAGGTGGAAACATTATGCTTTAGGGTTGTTCTCTGTTAAAAGGTACAGGCCGACTTTGCCGCATTGAGGGGTCAATGGATGGGGCCATGTATTGTAAAATCTTGTATAAGAACCTTCTTACCCCTCAGCCAGAACACTGAAGATGGGTGGTGGATGGGTCTTCCAGCATGACAACCCAGAACATACCGCCAAGGCAACAAAGGAGTGGCTCGAGAAGACGCACATTAAGGGCATGGAGCAGACTAGTTTAGTCTCCAGATCCTATAGAACAGTGTTTCTCAACTCCAGTCCTCAAGGCGCCCCAACAGGTCATGTTTTCAGGATTTCCCTCAGATTAAACTGCTGTGGTAATTACTAAAGGCAGTGAAACTGATCAAATCACCTGTGCAAAATAATGGAAAACCTGAAAACATGACCTGTTGGGGCGCCTTGAGGACTGGAGTTGAGAAACACTGCTATAGAAAATGTATGGAGGGAGCTGAAACTTAGAGTTGCCAAGCGACAGCCAAGAAACCTTAAGGATTTAGAGAAGATGTTTCCCCACCAAGTACCAAGTCATATTTTGCTTGGGGATCAAATACTTATTTTACACACTGAACTGCAACTCAATTTATAACATTTGTATCTTGTATTTTTTTTTTTTATAGACCCTTTATTTCTTTGTAGGTGGGAAAACTTACAAAATCTGCAGGGGATCAAATAATTATTTTCCCCAGTGTTTGTGTGTGTGTGTGTGTGTGTGTGTGCGCGCGCGTATATATATATATATATATATATATATATATATATATATATATATATATATATATATATATATATGTGTGTGTGTGTATATGTATATGTTTTGGCTTTGAACTCAAAACTTTAAATTTAAAAGCCGCCGGTCCGTGCGTTTTTATGTGTGGCTTGCCGACATCTGTGAGACTTCATGCAAGTCAGCCATGAAATTGCCAAAAATAGTGCATGTACCTTTTTAAAATCGGTGCAAGTCGGAGTTGTGCTCATATGAACGGTTCCATAGCCAGAAATAGGGTGCGACTTGTCATGCAACTTTGATCTGTTAAATCTCATGACAAGTCTCACTGGTGTGAACGGGGGCTAAACGAGTATTGGAAACGCTACTATATTTTACAAGTTCACCTATTTGCTTCCGAGTCCCCAAGCACTTGGTGCATTTACCTGTTTAGAAAAAAAGTCCAAAACAATCTTTTCAATTTTGTTTTTTCCAACATGATGGAGATGTTGTGATAAATGATCTCTTAGTTTTACCATCATCTGTAATAAAAGAATTGTATTCATTTATAGGTAACATTTTCTGAATCATGTTTCAAGGTAAAAAATAAGCATTACATTTTAGATCTGTGAAAGAGGTTTTTTGAAAGGCTGTAATTGTTTTTTTACGACTCACACATCATCATGACTCTTGCACGGTCTTAGTATTTAAGTTAGAGATTATCTTACTCATATTCCTAATAATATTCCAGCACCTCGATCGTAAGCTCTTGTGGGCAAGGCCCTCCGAACCCTCCTGCATTGAACTGTATTGTAACTGCGCTGTGCTTATTCTGTAAAGCCATGTGTAAAGTATTGGTTCTATATAAATCCTGTATAATAATAGTATTAGTAATACGTTTCTTCTCATGCAAGGAAAGAACTAAACAAAATTCACCACTGTGCATGAACATATTTGACCTCTTTCAGTTCACATTTTGCAACACTGCCATATAGTTCACAGCAATGTATTTTAAAAAGTTTTTAGTTTCTTGAAACTCAGAAATATAATTAGGGTTATAGTGGTCTAAAAAGATTGCTTGAAACCAGTCATTTCATTAAGTGTTGGCGACATCTGGTGTGCACTGCAGAAACTGCAATAAGTAAATGATTTCAAGTGAGGCCGGTGACATAGGGATTGATTTACTAAAGGCACATATACCTAATTTTTCAAGTGAATTTAAACTTTGTAATTTTCCCCAGGGCCCAGTTTTTTTTTGCCATTATTTTCTTTGCAAAAAGAATTTTCACCACATTTACTAAACTAAGTAAATCAATTCCATATTGTGCACTGCATATGCAGTACATTAACCTCGAAAATAAAGAGAACGGCGCCCTCTAAGTACAGCATGTTTAAAACATCTTTATTGTATAAGGATTAAAAACACTCACATTTGAGTAGAAGTAATAAGGCATGTCAGGGGTTAAGCTTGTTTCATCTGCATGTGTCCTGATGGAGTGTGTGCATCACGGGCTGATGGTGAAGATCTGGGTCCTGTAGCAGTCCTGTCTGCACTGAATGTGTACAGCGCTGGCCGGCGGCTGGGACGGGGATCGTGGAGGCTCCGTGTTGTGATGTTATCGTCACTTTCTGGGATTCAGGCTGGCCTAAAGAAGAGACACGCATGTCCCGATCGCGAAGCACCGCCCGCCAGCCTGAATTCCGGAAGTGACGATAACCTCACAACACGGAGCCTCCACGATCCCTGTCCCAGCCGCCGGCCAGCGCTATACACATTCAGTGCAGACAGGACTGCTACAGGACCCAGATCTTCACCATCAGCCCGGGATGCACACACTCCATCAGGACACATGCGGATGAAAAAAGCTTAACACCTGACATGCCTTATTACTTCTACTCAAATGTGAGTGTTTTTAATCCTTATACAATAAAGATGTTTTTAACATGCTGCACTTAGAGGGCGCCGTTCTCTTTCTTTTCGTTTGTTCTCAGAGCCTCTTCTAGCTTTCTGGACTGGCAGCCATCTACCAATTCAGCAACTTTCCTATATACCTCCTTACTTGGACCATATACCCTATATTGACTTATAGTGATTTCTACTCCCTCCCAGCCCCTTCACCTTTCACTGTTTTATTATAATTTTTTCTTAGGCAGCAATATGCAGAGTGCGCCGTATCAACCCGTTTGTTAGTACATTAACCACTTAAGCCCCGGACCAATACAGGCCATTATGACCAGGCCCCTTATTGCGATTCGGCACTGCGTCGCTTTAACTGACAATTGCGCAGTCGTGCGACGTGGCTCCCAAACAAAATTGGCGTCCTTTTTTTCCCACAAATAGAGCTTTCTTTTGGTGCTATTTGATCACCTCTGCGGTTTTAATTTTTTGTGCTATAAACAAAAATAGAGTGAAAATTTTGAAAAAAAATGACATTTTATACTTTCTTCTATAATAAATATCCCCCAAAAATATATTAAAAAAAAACATTTTTTTTCCCTCAGTTTAGGCTGATACGTATTCTTCCACATATTTTTGGTAAAAAAAAAAAAAAAAAAACGCAAATCGGCGTTTATTGATTGGTTTGCGCAAAAATTATAGCGTTTACAAAATAGGGTATCGTTTTAAGGCATTTTTATTAATTTTTTTTTTTACTAGTAATGGCGGCGATCAGCGATTTTTTTCGTGACTGCGACATTATGGCGGACACATCGGACACTTTTGACACATTTTTGGGACCATTGTCATTTTCACAGCGATCAGTGCAATAAAAATGCACTGGTTACTGTGAAAATTACACTGGCAGTGAAGGGGTTAACCACTAGGGACGCTGAAGGGGTTAAGTGTGCCTAGGGGCGTATTACTAACTGAGGGGGGGGGGGCGTGGCTACGACTGACACGTCACCGATCTCCGCTCTGATTACACAGAGCAGAGATCGCTGACAGTGTCAGTAGAGGAGCGGGGAGATGCTGTGTTTACACACACATCTCCCCGCTCCGAGCCTCCGTGAGACGATCGCGGGGATTCCCGCGGTGATCGAGTCCGCGGGACCCGCGGTCCAACTCACGGGGAAGGCAGGGGGCTCGCGAGTGCGCCGCGCGCGACCCCGACGTCGGCAGTTAAAGGGCCACGTACAGGTACGTGATTGTGCCTGTACGAGCCATTCTGCCGACATGTATATATACCGTGAGCGGTCGGCAAGTGGTTAACCTCAATTGATAATCAGGTATAAAATAAAGGTAAAAAATGGTTCAAAGCTATATATAATGATTTGGGCTCTATGTATATTAGTTGTGGCTGATGGGGATGAACCAAACACCCCCCGGTTCGCACCAGAACCTGCGAACGGACCGAAAGTTTGCGCAAACTTTAGAACCCTATTAAAGACAATGGAGGCGAACGTTCGAAATCAAAAGTGCTAATTATCAAGGCTAATATGCAAGTTATTGTCCTAAAAAGTGTTTGGGGACCCGGGTCCTGCCCCACGGGACATGTATCAATGCAAAAAGAAGTTATAAAAAGTCCAGTTTTTTCTGGGGGGAGTGATTTTAATGATGCTTAAAGTGTAAAAAAAAAAAAGGGGGAAATATCCCTTTAAATATCATACCTGGGGAGTAGTGATGAGCCGAACACCCCCGGGTTCGGTTCGCACCAGAACCCGCGAACGGACCGAAAGTTCGCACAAACTTTAAAACCCTATTAAATACAATGGATGCGAACGTTCGAAATCTAAAGTGCTAATTATAACGACTATTATGCATGTTATTGTCCTAAAAAGGGTTTGGGAACCCGGGTTCTGCACCAGGGGACATGTATCAATGCAAAAAGAAGTTATAAAAACGGCCGTTTTTCTGGAGCAGTCATTTTAATGATGCATAAAGTGAAAAAAAAAAAAGTCAAATATTCCTTTAAATATCATACCTGGGGGGTGTCTAAAGTATGCCTGAAGTGGCAGGTGTTTCCCGTGTTTAGAACTGTCCCTGCACAAAATTACATTTCTAAAGGAAAAAAAGCCATTTAAAACTGCTTGCGGCTTTAATGTAATGTCTGGTCCCGGTAATATGGATGAAAATCTTTAAGAAAAATGGCATAGCTACCCCATCACACACCCCAGCCCATTACCAGCCCCTTTGGGTCTTGTATGGATATTAAGGGGAACCCCGCACACAAAATAAAAAAGGCCCTATATACTCTGAACAGCCGTATAAAGGCGGTGCATACAAGACAGGGACTGTAGGTTTGTTCTTATGTAGAATCTGTTTGTAATTTTGAACAGGTACATTGTTTAAGTGTAGCTCCAGGCAAAAAATCTATTTTTAAGCTTTTTGGAAAACATAGGGAAGGGTTATCACCCCTGTAACATTTGTTTTGCTGTCTGTGCAGTGTGCACCTGTTCAGAACAGTTCACCTCACTTTCCGTCCTAATGACAAATGTTTTTTGAAAATTTGGGGTTTTTATTGAAACAAGAATTGGTGATAAAGCATCAGTGGAGAGGAGACACTTTTTTTCCCATATTAACTCTTACAGGAGAGAATTTGCCTTCCTAGGGGTAGATTTCCTCTCACTTCCTGTTGTATCCTTCCGTTTGCAAGGAGGAGTCGTTTGTAAGTTGGATGTTTGAAAGTAGGGGCCTGCCGTATATACTCAGCTGAAATTTGCCCCTTACATGTTGGTGTTGCCACAACACTGTGAGCCCTCACAGTTACTCTTGGTGGGCGCATGAATGGGCCCTGCTGTGAATTATTAGATCAAGAATTGTAATTGCATGCCCCTGTTGAACAGGGGCTGAAAAATTGGGCCTTTGGTGGTGGTGGTGGTGGTGGTGGTGTTGACACAACACTGTAAGGCCTCACAGTTAGTCTTGGTGGGCGCAGGAATGGGCCCTGCTGTGAATTATTAGATCAAGAATTGTAATTACATGCCCCTGTTAAACAGGAGCATAAAAATTGGGCCTTAGGCACTGGTGCCACAACACTGCAACCCCTCACAGATACTGTACTTGGAGCACAGCAATGAGCCCTGTTGCAAAGTATTGCATCAAAAATTGTAATTACACGCCCCTGTTAAACAGGGGCTGAAAAATTGGGCCTTAGCCACTGGTGCTGGTGCCACGACACTGCAACCTCTCCCAGATACTCTAGTTGGAGTGCAGGAATGAGCCCTGCTGCAAAGCATTGCATAAAAAATTGTAATTACATGCCCCTGTAAAACAGGGGCATAAAAATTGGGCCTTAGGCACTGGTGCCACAACACTGCAACCCCTCACAGATACTGTACTTGGAGCACAGCAATGAGCCCTGTTGCAAAGTATTGCATCAAAAATTTTAATTACACGCCCCTGTTAAACAGGGGCTGAAAAATTGGGCCTTAGCCACTGGTGCTGGTGCCACGACACTGCAACCACTCCCAGATACTCTAGTTGGAGTGCAGGAATGAGCCCTGCTGCAAAGCATTGCATAAAAAATTGTAATAACACACCCCTGTTAAACAGGGGCTGAAAAATTGGGCCTTAGCCACTGGTGGTGGCACCCAGAAACAAAAATGTTCTTCCAAGCTATCATCGTCAATCGGATCATTGAGGAGGAGGAGGATAGTCAGTCAACATAACAGGACAGTCTCTCAGCATCAGCATCAGTCTTGAAGGGATGTGACATTTGAAAATAAATTAGTCTGTTATATCAGCTTCAGGTGTTTGGTAGCTGGTGGTGATCCAAGACTGGTTCATCTTTATGAAGGTCAGTCGATCAACAGAGTCGGTGGACAGGCGCACCCTGTGATCCGTGACAAATCCTCCAGCAGCACTGAATGTGCGTTCTGAAAGAACGCTGGATGCAGGACAGGCCAGTAGCTCAATTGCATACTGTGCAAGCTCTGGCCAGTGATCCATCCTCAAGACCCAGTAAGCCATAGGATTTTCGGTGGGGAAGGTGTCCAAGTCTGACCTTGCCCCTAGGTATTCCTGCACCATGTATATCAGACGCTGGCGATGGTTGCTGGAACCGATCATACCTTGGAGCTGCGGACTAAAGAATTGTCTGAACGCTTCGGTCAGACGGCCACCTTCCCCACCGCTCCTTCTTTGACTGACCGAAGCCTCAGCAACTCGTTGTCCAGGACCAGGAGTTTGTAACCTCCCAGTCTCTGGGAACGCGTTGCACAGACCTTTCTCCAAGGCCTCCCGGAGTTGTCTCATCCTCTGCGACGGTAAGATAAGGTCCGCAACCTTACCCTTGTACCGTGGATCAAGGAGAGTGGCCAGCCAGTAAAGGTCCCGCTCCTTGATCCGAAGAATACGAGGATCCTTCCGCAGACTTTGCAGGATCAGGGAGGCCATGCAGCGTAGGTTAGCTGAGGCATTCGGTCCGGAGTCCTCTGGGTCACTAAGGACGACATGATCCGCAGCCACCTCCTCCCAGCCACGTACAAGTCCACTGGTTTCTTGGGACTGAAAATCATCCCTAAAAGACTGCTGCTGATGATGCTGAGTGCCAGGCTCCACCTCCATGCTGACACAATCCTCCTCCTCCTCCTCTTCTTCCTGTGCGATGGGTGGGACAGAAGGAACACTGTCTGGGTAAAGGGGGCCTTGAGAGGCAAGGAAGTCCTCCTCTTCCTGCCTCTGTTCTGCCTCAAGTGCCCGGTCCATTATTCCACGCAGCGTATGTTCCAACAGGTGGACAAGAGGTACAGTGTCACTGATGCATGCACTGTCACTGCTCACCATCCTCGTGGCCTCCTCAAATGGTGCCAGGACAGTGCATGCATCCCTGATCATGCCCCACTGGCGTGGTGAAAAAAACCCGAGCTCCCCTGACCCTGTCCTGGTGCCGTAGTCGCACAGGTACTCATTGATGGCCCTCTGCTGCGTGTGCAGCCGCTGCAGCATGGCCAACGTTGAGTTCCACCTGGTGGGCATGTCACATATAAGGCGGTTCTTGGGCAGGTTCAACTCCTTTTGCAGCTCAGCCAGGCGAGCACTGGCATTATAAGATCTGCGGAAATGCACACAGACTTTCCTGGCCTGCCTCAGGACATCCTGTAAGCCCGGGTACCTGCCCAAGAACCGCTGCACCACCAGGTTAAGGACGTGAGCCACAAAGGGCACATGGGTCAGTTGTCCCTGTCGGAGAGCAGAGAGGAGGTTGGTGCCATTGTCGCAAACTACGATTCCTGGCTTAAGCTGGCGTGGCGTCAACCACCTCTCGGCCTGCCCCTGCAGAGCAGACAGAACCTCTGCCCCAGTGTGGCTCCTGTCCCCCAAACACACCAGCGCAAGCACGGCATGGCATCTTTTTGCCTGCGTACTTGCGTAGCCCCTTGAACGCCTACGGAGCACCGCTGGTTCCGAGGACAAAGCACAGGAAGAGGCCACAGAGGAAGAAGAAGAGGAGGGGGTGGAGGAGAGAGGTGTGTCACAACCAGTAGTAGCATTTTGGAGGCGTGGCGGTGGAACAACCTCCAACACTACTGCACCTTGTCCTGCATCCTTCCCAGCTGCCAAAAGAGTGACCCAATGGGCCGTGAAAGAAAGGTAACGTCCCTGTCCATGCCTGCTGGACCATGAGTCAGCGGTAATATGCACCTTACCGCTGACCGCCCTGTCCAGCGAGGCCAAGACATTGCCTTCCACATGCCGGTAGAGAGCCGGAATCGCCTTCCATGAGAAAAAGTGGCGTTTGGGAACCTGCCACTGAGGAACCGCACATTGCACAAACTCACGGAAAGGGGCCGAGTCTACCAACTGAAAAGGCAGCAGTTGAAGCGCTAGCAATTTAGCCAAGCTAGCATTCAACCGCTGGGCATGTGGATGGCTGGGAGTGAACTTCTTTCGACGGTCCAGCAGCTGGGGCAGGGAAATTTGCCTGCTAGAATCGGACGTCGGTGTACTGCTAGCAGAGTGCCCGCAAGTACTTGGCTGTGACACACCTAATTCTACACCTTCATTCCTCTCAGAGCAGGTTTCAGAGAAGACTGAAGGTATAGTGGGGTTGGAGATCCCAGCTGATGCGGTGCAAGAAGAGGTCAGCTTTGTTCTTTGGTGTGGGTCTTTAAGGTAGGCTTGCCAACGAGCTGCATGGCAGGTCAACATATGTCTGGTCAAGCATGTGGTGCCCAAGCGGGTGATGTTTTGGCCACGCGATATACGCTTGAGACATATGTTGCAAACAGCAGCTGTGCGATCTGATGCACTCGACTAAAAAAAGCCCACACCAAAGAACTTTTTGAATAACGGGCAGAGGCAGCGCCCTGCACAGGCGGAGCTCTGCGGTGTGATTCCGTCGGTGTGCTGCCCTTACGCTGGCCCCCCGAGGGAATCCTGCCTCGTTGGAGATGTGCCTCCTCCTCATCCTCCTCCTCCTCCTCCTCCTCTCTCCTATTAGGCACCCTCCTCCTCTCTCCTATTAGGCACCCACGTGGAGTCAGTGACCTCATCATCCCCTCCCTCCTCATCACTGGAGCCAATCTGGCAGTATGCTGCAGCTGCTGGAACATGACTGCCAGATTGGTGTCCTTCTTGAGCATCCCCTCTCTCTGCTCTCACGCTACTGCCTTCCTCTAGCTGGGTATCATCATCAGACCCTTCGAAACGCTGGGCATCCTCCTGGAGCATGTACCCAACACTGTGCTCAAACAGATCGGGGGACTCCTCAGGAGGACATGGTGGGTCTAGGGAAGGAGTGACTGATGATGACATTGATACCAGGGAAGAGGACGCTTTGGCAGCTGCTTTGCCAGTACCCTGAGCCTGGGTGAGAGAGGATGAGGAGGATGAGGAGGGCTTGGTCATCCACTCTACCAAGTCTTCGGCATGATGCGGCTCAACACGTCCAGCTGCCGAAAAGAAGGACAAGCGTGTCCCATGGCCACGTGCTGATGGCGATGCACCGCGTCCACGACCAGCACTGTTGTCTCTAGACACAGAGCCTGCTTGCCCTCTTTTATTGGCTCCTGACTGTCTGCCTTCCAGACATTCTAATGGCCTGCAGGGAAATGGGAAAAGCAGCAATACAGGCTAAGTTAAGTTGTAATATGGTCAGGAAGCACACTCCACCCGCTGTAAGTGCCGCAAAATCCTGTTGGTGTAACACACCAGGAAAAAGCAGCAATACAGGCTAAGTTAAGGTGTAATATGGTCAGGAGGTACACTCCGCCCGCTGTAAGTGCCGCAAAATCCTGTTGGTGTAACACACCAGGAAAAAGCAGCAATACAGGCTAAGTTAAGGTGTAATATGGTCAGGAGGCACACTCCGCCCGCTGTAAGTGCCGCAAAATACTGTTGGTGTAACACACCAGGAAGAAGCAGCAATACGGGCTAACTTCAGGTGTATAATGTGCAGGAGGCTTAGCAACAATGACACTGACACTGTCCCCTGCCTATCCTTCTCTCTCCCTACACACAAGGTTTATCAAAGTATATGACACTGACACTCTTCCTGCCTATCCTTCTCTCTCCCTGCACACAAGGTTTAGCAAAGAATATGACACTGACACTGTCCCCTGCCTATCCTTCTCTCTCCCTGCATACAAGGTTTATCAAAGTATATGACACTGACACTCTCCCTGCCTATCCTTCTCTGTCCCTACACACAAGGTTTAGCAAAGAATAGATTTTACAAGATTTGACACTGTCCCTGCCTATCCTTCACTTTCCCTGCTCTGGAACACACTACACAAGGCAGCCGCGCTGGCGGCCTTTTATAGTGTGGGGCGTGTACTGAACCCCCTCAGCTATAATTGGCCACAGGCATCCTGCCTGTGGCCAATCATTGCTCTCCTCGCTGTCGGCGCTGTGATTGGCCAAGCATGCAGGGTCACAGTGTATGCTTGGCCAATCACAGCGTCGGGATTACACTGCGATGGCGCAGTGTATTGTGGGCCGTTCGCGTCAATCGAATTTGGCGCGAACGGCCCAAATCGTTCGTTGTTCGCCGAACGCTGCGAACAGCCGATATTCGAGTCGAACCTATGTTCGACTCGAAGATCGAGCTCATCCCTAATGGGGAGCAAGCGTTTCCCGTGTTTAGAACTGTCCCTGCACAAAATGACATTTCTAAAAGGAAAAAAAGTCATTTAAAACTGCTTGCGGCTTTAATGTAATGTCTGGTCCCAGCAATATGGAGGAAAATCATTGAGAAAAATGGCATGGGTACCCCCCCCCCACCCCAATCCCCTTTGGGTGTTGTATGGATATTAAGGGGAACCCCGTACCCAAATTTAAAAAAGGCCCTATATACTCTGAACAGCAGTATACAGGCGTTGCAAACAAAACAGGGACTGTAGGTTTGTTCTTAAGTAGAATCTGTTTGTAATTTGGAATAGGTATATTTTTTAAGTGTAGCTCCAGCCCAAAAATCTATTTTTAAGCTTTTGAAAAACATAGGGAAGGGTTATCATCCCTGTAACATTTGTTTTGCTGTCTGTGCAGTGTGCACCTGTTCAGAACATTTCACCTCACTTTCCGTCCCAATGACAAATGTTTTTTGAAAATTTGCGGTTTTTATTGAAACAAGGATTGGTGATAAAGCATCAGTGGAGAGGAGACACTTTTTTTCCCCATATTAACTCTTACAGGAGAGAATTTCCCTTCCTAGGGGTAGATTTCCTCTCACTTCCTGTTGTCTCCTTCCGTTTGCAAGTAGGAATCGTTTGTAAGTTGGATGTTTGAAAGTAGGGGCCTGCCGTATATACTGTGCATAAATTTGGCCCTTAGGTGTTGGTGTTGCCACAACACTGTAAGCCCTCACAGCTACTCTTGGTGGGCGCTGGAACGCCCTGCTGTGAACTATTATATCAGGAATTGTAATTACATGCCATTGTTGAACAGTGGTAGGAAAAATTGGGCCTTTGGTGGTGGTGCTGGTGCCACAACCCTGCAAGTCCTCACAGTTACTCTTGGTGGGCGCAGGAATGGGCTCAGCTGTGAAATATTAGATCAAGAATTGTAATTGCATGCCCCTGTTAAACAGGGGCATAAAAATTGAGCCTTAGGCACTGGTGCCACAACACTGCAACCCCTCACAGATACTGTACTTGGAGCGCAGCAATGAGCCATGTGGCAAAAAATGTCATCAAAAATTTTAATTAATTACACGCCCCTGTTAAACAGGGGCTGAAAAATTGGGCGTTAGGCACTGGTGGCGGTGCCCAGAACCAAAAATGTTCTTACAAGCTATCAACATGATCATTGAGGAGGAAGAGGATAGTCACTCATCAGCATAACAGGAAAGTCACTCAACATCAGCATAGACAGTCTTGAAGGGATCTGACATTTCCAAAAAAATTATTCGGTTACATCAGCATCATGTGCTTGGTAGCTGGTGGTGATCCAAGACTGATTCATTTTTATGAAGGTCAGTCGATCGACCAAGTCGGTGGACAGACGCACCCTGTGATCGGTTACAAAGCCTCCAGCAGCACTGAATGTGCGTTTCGAAAGAACGCTGGATGCAGGACAGGCCAGGCCAGGCCAGTAGCTCAATTGCATACTGTGCAAGCTCTGGCCAGTGATCCATCCTCAAGACCCAGTAACCCAGAGGATTTTCGGTGGGAAAGGTGTCCAAGTCTGATCTTGCCCCTAGGTATTCCTGCACCATGTAAACCAGACGCTGGCAATGGTTGCTGGAACCGATCATACCTTGGGGCTGCGTACTAAAAAATTGTCTGAACGCATCGGTCAGACGGCCACCTTCTCCACCGCTCCTTCTTTGACTGACCGAAGCCTCAGCAACATGTTGACCAGGAATTGGTAACCTCCCAGTCTCTGGGAACGCGTTGCACAGACCTTTCTGCAAGGCCTCCCGAAGATGCTTCATCCTCTGCTCCCTCTGCAAGATAAGGTCCGCAACCTTACCCTTGTACCATGAATCAAGGAGGGTGGCCAGCCAGTAATGATCCCTCTACTTGATCGCACGAATACGAGGATCCCTCCGCAGGCTTTGCAGGATCAGGGAGGCCATGCAGCGTAGGTTTGCTGAGGCATTTGGTCCGGAGTCCTCTGGGTCACTCAGGATGACATGTTCCGCAGCCACCTCCTCCCAGCCACGTACAAGTCCATGGGTATCTTGGGACTGTAATTGATCCCTTGAAGACTGCTGCTGATGCTGAGTGCTAGGCTCCACCTCCATGCTGACACAATCCTCCTCCTAATCCTCCTCTTCCTGTGTGATAGCCGGGCCAGCAGGAACACTGTCTGGATAAAGGGGGCCTTGAGAGGTAAGGAAGTCCTCCTCCTCCTGCCTCTGTTCTGCCTCAAGTGCCCTGTCCATTATTCCATGCAGCGTGTGCTCCAACAGGTGGACAAGAGGGACAGTGTCACTGATGCATGCACTGTCATTGCTCACCATCCTCGTGGCCTCCTCAAATGGTGCCAGGACAGTGCATGCATTCCTGATCATGGCCCACTTGCGTGGGGAAAAAAATCCAAGCTCCCCTGACCCTGTCCTGGTGCCATATTACAACAGATACTCATTGATGGCCCTCTGCTGTGTGTGCAGCCGCTGCAGCATGGCCAACGTAGAGTTCCACCTGGTGGGCATGTCACAGATTAGGCGGTTCTTGGGCAGGTTGGATTCCTTTTGCAGGTCAGCCAGCCGAGCACTGGCATTATATGACCGGTGGAAATGCCCAGAGAGTTTCCTGGCCTGCTTCAGGACCTCCTGTAAGCCCAGGTACCTGCCCAAGAACTGCTGCACCACCAAGTTAAGGACATGAGCCAAACAGGGCACATGGGTCAGTTGTCCCTGTCGGAGGGCGGAGAGGAGGTTGGTGCCATTGTCGCAAACTACCATTCCTGGCTTAAGCTGGCGTGGCGTCAACCACCTCTGAGCCTGCCCCTGCAGAGCTGACAGAATCTCTGCGCCAGTGTGGCTCCTGTCCCCCCAAGCACACCAGCTCAAGCACCGCATGCCATCTTTTTGCCTGCGTACTTGCGTAGCCCATTGAACGCCTACGGAGCATCGCTGGTTCCGAGGACAAAGCTCAGGTAGAGGCCATGGAGGAAGAAGAAGAGGAGGGGATGGAGGAGAGAGGGGTGTCAGAATCACCAGTAGTAACATTTTGGAGGCGTGGTGGCGGAACAACCTCCAACACTACTGCACCTTGTCCTGCATCCTTCCCAGCTGCCAGCAGAGTCACCCAGTGGGCCGTGAAAGATAGGTAACGTCCCAGTCCATGCCTGCTGGACCATGAGTCAGCGGTAATATGTACCTTACCGCTGGCCGCCCTGTCCAGCGAGGCCAAGACATTGCCTTCCACATGCCGGTAGAGAGCCGGAATCGCCTTCTGTGAGAAAAAGTGGCGTTTAGGAACCTGCCACTGAGGAACCGCACATGCCACAAACTCACGGAAGGGGGCAGAATCTACCAACTGAAAAGGCAGCAGTTGAAGTGCTAACAATTTAGCCAAGCTAGCATTCAACCGCTGGGCATGTGGATGGCTGGGAGCGAACTTATTTTGGCGGTGCAGCAGCTGGGGCCGGGAAATTTGCCTGGTACAATCTGGACGTCGGTGTACCAATAGCAGATTGCCTGCAAGTACTTGGCTGTGACACACCTAATTCTACACCTTCATTCCTCTCAGTGCAGGTTTCAGAGAGGACTTAAGGTATAGTGGGGTTGGAGATCCCAGCTGATGAGGAGCAAGGAGAGGTTCACTTTGTTCTTTGGTGTGGGTCTTTTAGGTAGGCTTGCCAACGAACTGCATGGCGGGTCGACACATGTCTGGTCAAGCAGGTGGTTCCCAAGCGGCTGATGTTTTGGCCACGCGAGATACGCCTGAGACATATGTTGCAAATGGCAACGGTGCAATCTGCTGCACACGTCTGAAAAAAGGCCCACACCAAAGAACTTTTGGAATAACGCGCAGAGACAGCAGCGCCCTGCACATGCGGAGCTCTGCGGTGCGATGCAGTCGGTGTGCTGCCCTTAAGCTGGCCCCTGGAGGGCATCCTGCCTCGTTGGAGATGTGCCTCCTCCTCCTCCTCCCTCCTATCAGGCACCCACGTGGAGTCAGTAAACTCATCATCCCCTCCCTCCTAATCACTGGAGAAAATCTGGCAGTATGCTGCAGCTGGGGGAACATGACTGCCAGATAGCTGTCCTTGTTGGGCACCCCTTCTCTCTGGGCTCACGTTACTGCCTTCCTCTAGCTGGGTTCCATCATTGGAGCCTTCAAAACGCTGGATATCCTCCTGGAGCATGTACCCAACACTGTGGTCAAACAGTTTAGGGGACTCCTCAGGAGGACATGGTGGGGCTAGGGAAGAAGTGACTGATGCCATTGAGCCGAGGGAAGATGCCGCTTTGGCAGTTGCTTTGCCAGACAACGTACCCTGAGCCTGGGTGAGAGGATGAGGAGGAGGAGGATGACTTGGTCATCCACTGTACCAAGTCTTGGGCAGGTTGCGGCTCAACATGGCCAGCTGCTGAAAAGGACAAGCATGTCCCACGGCCACGTGCTGATGAGGATGCACCGTGTCCACGACCAGCACTGTTGCCTCTAGACACAGAGCCTGCTTGTCCTCTTTTATTGCCTCGTGACTGTCTGCCTCTCCTTGTTTGCCTTCCTAATGGCCTGCAGTGAGATGTAGCTGCACACATATATATATCTGTACTGATAATGCAGCTATCAGAAGCAACTGCCTGCTGTGGTATTAGTATAGGAAAAGCAGCAATTGTCTTCAGTTAGTTTTTTTTTTTTAATTTTCATATCTTTATTAAACATTTTCCATTTTCCAACAATACATACATTCCCTCCTTCCCTCCCCCCCCCTATCTCCCATACAATAAAATAATTAATCAAAACATCGTTTCACATTAAAACCATTACAATCCAAAACTCCTCTACCCCGATACTTCTTATCTCACCCTCCATTCTACATCTCTCATCCGGCCACTAATTGACCTAGACCACACTCACACTTCCTTCCTCCAAAACATCCATTCCCTTCTACGACTGCTTTACTTATTATATACAATTTTCTTTCCTTTTTTTTTTCTTGCCACGGTTTCCAAATCTTATCAAATTTTTTAAGGGCTCCTTGTCTAACGTAGGTTGTCCTTTCCTTTAGGATAGTTATGTTCATGTTTTGCTCCCAATCCTTACTAAGGGGGGGGGGGGGGGGGAGATTGATTGCCATCTCTGTGCAATCAGCCTCCTTGCTTGAAATAAGCATCTTGTTATTGCTAACTGAGTGTAGGCATTTGTCCCCTCGCCCTTTACCCAGCCCAGTACACATTGTAGGGGTTCCTGCTCTATGTCAACCTCAAAGACTTGCTCAACTGTTCTCACTACCTCCCTCCAATACCGGAATAACTTCGGGCATCGCCAGAACATATGGATTATATCACCGTTCACTCCACCACATCTGGGACAACTGGCATCTGTTCTACGGCCAAAGCGAAAAAGTTTATACGGAGTATAATATGCTCTATTTAGCAAAAACAGGTGAGACATCCTCTGCGAGGGAGACAGTGAGACTGACGAAGCAAGTTCCAAAATTATTTTCCACTGTTCGTTAGATAAGTTACCAATATCGCTTTCCCACTTCCTCCTTTGTACATGGCCCTGGGATTCCCTTAGGCTCCCCTTATGTAATTTTAAGTATATTTTTGTTATTGAGCCCTTAGATGTTTTAGTGTTGATGATTTCTTTTAACAGGGGGGTCTTGCTCCAGGTCATTAATATTCCTTTATATTGTTTTGTTAAGGCATGTCTGATCTGCAAATATTTATAGAAGGATTTATTTGAGAGATTATATTGTTCTTTTAATGTCTGAAAAGTTTTTAATGTGCCATCTTGGTACAGCTGGGAGATATATTTAATCCCCTGTCTTTCCCATTCCTTAACTGTCCCCATCTTCTGTACCTCCTTTAAATTATAATTCTCCCATAGGGGGGTATACTCCGTGATGCCATCATATCCCAACGCTATCTTCACTGCTTTCCATATTCTAATCATAAGGTTAAGGGTAGGTAATTTCCGTGGGAGAGATCCTGCTTCCATGGCTTCTACCATAGAGTTATGTATAGAATGTTGTAGTAATATTCTCTTCCTTATTTCTTCTCCCTGCATGTTACTACCCTTCATGTATTGAATCTGTGCCGCCAAAAAGTAACTAAATGGGTGTGGGAGTGCCACTCCCCCCTCTTGTTTTGTCCTCTGTTGGGTATTTAATTTTATTCTTGCTACACCTCCTTTCCAAATCAACTCCCTAAACGTAGTGTCTATTTTCTGAAACCATTTATTGTATATCCAAACTGGTGAGTTTTGTAAGACGTATAGGAGCTGTGGCATCCACACCATTTTTATTAAATTGCAGCGGCCTGCTACTGACAATGGGAGGGATTTCCACACCTTGATTTTCCCTTTGTATTTTTTAAGCAGAGAAATCAGATTATCTAAAATATAATGGCTAGGGTCTCTAGATATATACACCCCCAAATATTTAATTTGTGCTGTTATTTGAATTTGAGAAGCCTCTTGCGGGAGTAGGTTTGACAGAGGGTCCACCGGAAGCAGCATAGATTTTCCCCAGTTTATATTAAGGCCTGAAAAACGTCCAAAAATCTCTATTTGTTTCATGGCCTTACCAAGGGAGTGCTGTGTATCTCCCAGTAACAAGAGGAGATCATCCGCGTATAATACCACTTTCTCCTCTTCCTCACCTCTTATAAATCCTCTTATCTCAGAGTCCGACCTAAGTGCAATCGCAAGGGGCTCGATTGCGAGGGCGAAGAGAAGGGGGGACAGAGGGCACCCCTGTCTCGTTCCCCTCTGCAACCTGAACCTCTCGGAATACACATTGTTCACTTTCACTCTGGCCTCTGGGGTGCTATACAGCATCTTGACCCATTTCATAAAAATAGGGCCAACCCCAAACTCCCTTAAGGCTCTCCATAGATATTGCCACTCTATACTGTCGAAGGCCTTGGCTGCATCCAACAAAACAATTGCTCTTTTTCCATCTTCCTCTGTTGGAATCTGGAGGTTCAGAAAAACTCTTCTTATATTTGTGGAGGTGGCCCTACCTGGTATAAAACCCGATTGATCGGGATGTACCAGTTTCTCAACTATTTTGTTTAATCTAGCTGCCAAGAGCTTCGACAGAATTTTTATGTCAGTGTTGAGTAAGGAGATAGGTCTATAGGAGGCGGTTTCAAGTGGGTCCTTACCCTCTTTGTGGATAACTATTATTGTGGAGTCCATCATAGACGTGGGGAGTTCTCCTTTAGCTAATGAGCAGTTTAGAACCCTAGTGAGCTCCGGGAGTAACTCCTTCCCGAAATACCGGTAGGTCTCTGATGGGAGGCCGTCCGGTCCTGGGGTTTTATGCCCCGCCATCTCCTGTACGGTCAACTGTAGTTCTTCTAAGGTCAGGGGTTTGTCTAATTCCTGTCTATCCAGCTCAGAGAGCGAGGGCATCACTAGACTTCCAAAAAATTTGTCCAGTTCTTCTCTCCTTTCCTCTTGACTTGAACTATACAAGTCTGCATAGAATTCACGGAATCTTTGTGCTATTTCTGATGTTTGGTGGGCCACCCTATCTACATTTACCCTTATTGCTGGCACCCCTGAGCTAGGTGTGTTAGTTTTAATTAAATGAGCTAGCATCCTGCCTGCACTTTCCCCTTCCGCAAACGCTACTTGTCTTTGAAAAATTTGCTTATTTTCGACTTTCTTCAACATTATTAGACGGTAGTTCTGTTGTGCTTGCATCCATACACTGGATTTATTAGGTGTTGGGTCTTTAATGTATTGCGCTTCTTTTTCGCTTACTAATTCACTAGCGGTTCTCTCTTCCTGACTGGATTGTCTTTTTAATCTAGATATTTTTTGTATCATTGTGCCCCTGAAAAAGGCTTTCAGTGTGTCCCATCCCACTTGTTCTGAGGCAGTACCTTGATTTATTTCTATAAATTCCCTAATCTCCCCCGATATCTCGTGTGTCATTCATTAATTCCATCCAATGCGGGTTAATTCTCCCCTCTCTCTGGTACCTTGCTACTCCCGTATCAAGAACAACCAGCATTGGGGAATGGTCAGAGAGGCTTCTCGGCATATAGTTCACCTTTTTTATTATTGGTATCGCTTCCTCATTGCCCAATACTAAATCTATTCTCGAGAGCGTGGAGTGTGTCCTGGAGAGGCAGGAGTATTGCCGGGCTGCAGGGTTGTGTAATCTCCATATATCCCTTAACCCTATTTCTTCCAAGAATTTGACTAGTCTAACATCTCTTGTTTTACCCTGAAGCAGCTGACTAGGAAATCTGTCTTTATCCCAATCTAGGACCATATTAAAATCGCCCATTACGAGCACCGGTATTCCTGGCCTCTCCAGAACAAACTCCATCAGACTGCCCAATACCGAGGTGTTAAAGGGGGGAGGAATATACAAATTAACCAAAATACAGGTTCTATCTTCTACCTTGCAGTGTAAAAAGACATAGCGCCCTAGTTCGTCGCACCTACTCTGAATACAATTAAACATTATACCAGTTTTAATGAATATGCCTACCCCTCTAGAGTATGAGGTATGGACCGAATGAAATTGTGTTTGATAATCTCGCCACCCCAATTGGGGTATAGATATACTCGAGAGATGGGTCTCCTGGAGACATATTATTGAAGAACCATATGTTCTCATCAGTGAGATAACTGCTGCTCTTTTCCCTGGTTCTCCCAATCCCCGGACATTCCATGAACATATTGTCAAATTTTTCACTTGTGCTCTACTATTCATTCATATGCAGTGAAGAATATCCGAATTTTATAGTGGATCCTTTAGTTACTAAAACGTGCCTATTTACTTCTTTTAATATTTTCTTTATGTGATTTCTTTGTGTAAGTGTCATCGTAGTTCTACCACTCCGTATCCCCCATACATACCCACACCCTCTCTCAAATACCCTTCTCACCGCCTTCCGTGGCTTGGGTTGGGGCTTCCTATTGTGACCCTCTCTAACTTCTTTCAACAACCATTCACCCTGCCAGTGTTTGAAATCTTTCTCCCTCCCTCTCCCACCCTCCCTCCCTCCCCTCCAAAACAAAATACATCTATACCCTTATGGGGGTTTCTCATACCCCCATGCCTCATACACCCAATACTTAATGAAATACTTTGCTTACCCTTTAACTTAAGGAGTTCCACGCATCTCCCCCTTATAGAAGGGGGCAATATGCGTCTCCCTCCCTTCAGTTTGATCTCTCCCCTTACCCCCATCTCCCTCATGCCGTCCCAAAAAAAATAAATAATTTCAATGCATTTTAAATTGTGTTACTTATTCCCAATTACTTCTATACATGTCTACTCGTCTCTTCCCCTTCACTTCCCCTACAGCCACTGGGGTTACCCCCAGAGTGGGAGAGGGGGAGAGAAGGCAAAAAAAAAAAAAAAAATATTCAAGAATTTCCAAAAAAAAGCCTGTGTGTAAAATGTGAAACACAGAGAAAAAAAAAAAAAGATTGTAACCACTCCGTCGCTTCCCCAGGCGTATCAAAGAACTTTGTTCCTTCTGTTGCATTCACCCTTAGTCTTGCAGGGTATAACAGTGCGTATGTAGTTTTTATCTGTTGTAGCTTGCGCTTTATTTCTCCGAATCTGGCTCTTTTCTTTTGTAATCCCGGTGAGAAGTCTGGATATATAGATATCCTGAATCCATTGTATAGAATGTTGCCCAGTTCTCTGGATTTCTGGATGATTAACATTTTGTCTTTATAGTAAAACATTTTAACTAGAAGGGGGCGGGGTGGACCACCCGATCTGAGAGGTCTAGCTGGAACCCTATGCGCTCTTTCAATCGCTAGAAACGGGGAGAAGACTTCCTGGCCAAATGTTTCTTTAAGCCATTTTTCCACAAATGCTACTGGGTCTACTCCTTCGCTCTGCTCCGGAAGACCCACAATTCTAATATTCTTCCTCCTCATTCTATTTTCGATTTCATCCATCTTCAACTCTTGTTTGGCCATTTGTTCCCTCATCTCTCTCATTTCTCTTCTAAGGGGGGCTAGTTCATCCTCCACGAGGCTGACCCTCACCTCCAAGGCTGTTGTTCTCTCATTTGCTTTTTGCAAGTCGTATCTAGCCAAAGACAGTTCTTCCTGTATGGAGCTAAGCTGGATAGTTACTGCGCTTAAAGAGGTTTTGCAAAAGTTAATTGCTGCCAACACCTCCTTTAATGATGGCTCTGTGTCCCCCTCACTTCCGCCCTCAGCAAGGAGTCCAAGTGTCCCTTTTTTCTCGTTGGTCCCCGAGAGTCTCCTCTCCGTCTCACTTGCCTCTAAGAGTGTCTGTGCTTGTCCCTGGCTTTTCCTTATCCCCGTGGCACCAGGTTGTTGCTTAGGTTGTGATTGCTGATTATTTTTTGGGGGGGTCTGAACTACGGGTTGGTCTGGATTATGGGAGTATCTTCCTAGCTTTGCTGCCGCCTGGCTTGCTGCTATACTTGCTTTTGTGGTTCTTTGTGTTGCCATTATAAGGCCTGGATTACTACCAAGGGTTTTATATTTTCCTGCTGTTTTTACCCTACTCGCTATATCACAGCTAGATTGTAGAGGAAATGGGGGAAAAAAAAAAAAAGTCTTCCCCTTTCCTTTCCTTTAAGAAAGCTCTGCAGTTAGGTGAAAACTGTTCAGAGGCCACAATACACTAACTGAAAATGCTTGCAGCTCTAATGCTTGCAGCTCTCTGCCTGTGGTTTTATTATGAGAACACCACCATTAGTCACTAACTGTATTCAGGTAAGCTTTAGGTGAATGCTATGCAAAGCACACAGTACACCAAGTGAAACACTGACTGCAGCTAGCACAATCACCTGCCTGCCTGTCACAGTATAGAGAATAACAGGAACGGATCTAGCTAAACTGAATACAGTGTATAAATATATATACACACACAACACCTAGAATGCATATATATCCTCTACACACTGTAACTGCAGCCAACTGACTCGCCTGCCTGCTCTATCGAATTCAATATTATTGACACTGTCTCTCTCTCTCTGTAAGCTCTCTTTAACCAACACCGCAACACACTATACAAGGCCGCCACGGAGGCGGCCTTATATAGTGTGGGGCGTGTACTAAACCCCCTGAGCCATAATTGGCCAAAGCCACCCTGGCTTTGGCCAATTACGGCTCTCTGTTCAGACAGCACTGTGATTGGCCAAGCATGCGGGTCATAGTGCATGCTTGGCCAATCATCAGCCAGCAATGCACTGTGATGCCGCAGTGAATTATGGGCCGTGACGCGCCACTCGAATTTAGCGTGAACGGCCCATAATGTTCGCAATTCGACGTACAACTGAACAGGCGATGTTCAAATCGAACATGGGTTCGACTCGAAGCTCATCCCTAGTGGTTGACAGGCATAAAACCTCTTTGGCCATCATGTATAACTGAGAAAATTACCCAATGTAGTCTAGCGGACAATTTTTTGTAAGAATTTCATAGTCTAAAATTTCGATAAGGGAATGAGCCTTTTATGAAGTGCATTCACAAGGTTCCTTATCAAGTTTTAACACTAGGATGATGGTAGCATCATACGACATTGGCAATGATCTCTTCACAAAAGCCTCTCTATACAGCCGTGGCAATAACTTGAGAATTACACAAATATAAATTTTCACAAAGTCTGTTGCTTCAGTGTTTTTAGATCTTTTTGTCAGCTGTTACTATGGTATACTGAAATATAATTACAAGCATTTCATAAGCGTCAAAGCCTTTTATTGACAATTACATTAAGTTTATGCAAAGAGTCAATATTTGCAGTGTTAACCCTTCTCTTTCAAGACCTCTGCAATTGGCCCTGGCATGCTGTCAATCACAGTTGCAGTGCGTTTTGAACACGGTGCAGGAAACGCACACAGAACACTGGTTTCCTACACCACAGTCCAGTGTGAACAGGGCCTCACTATTGTTCCGCGCCACAAGGGCCTCCAGCAGGTCTTGTTTTCAGGATTTCCTTCACTTTAAAACAGATGCTGGTGATTCAAATCTTTAAGAGGCCAATGAAAATGATTATATGAGAGCCAAGTGAATGCTCCAGCGTATTCCCTGAAATCTCATCTGCTGCTCCTCTTCCGTAGCTTCATGGATGTTGTGGAATGTGCTGTAACTTTTCAAGAAATTACATTTTTGCTGCTGCATATTCTATATTTAACATGAGGAAATATTGACCGCGGGCTGTACCAAGGACGCCTGTAGCAGAGAAGCTGGGACACCTTGCTGACAAGCATAGAGACCCGGGCTTGGGTATAAGCCATAGGCGATTGTGATCTCCCTAAAAAGAGATCAACACAGCTGGTAAGCGGCAGTAATTTCTCAGGTGGAGGAACCTCTTTCTATTTTAACTCATCACTATTCCTTGGGTGTTCTTTTTCGTTTGAAGTCACCAATTATAAAGTGAACTGAGGATTTCTTGTATGAACCGATTCCTGGAGTGTTGCAGAATTGTGAAACTTTTCTGTTTCAGCATTGTGGACTATATTGGATATATGGCCCTAATGAATAAGTGACACCCTTTTGCTAACATCTGAGTTCATCGTATTCATTTATGACTCGCATGCAATTTCTGGAATTAGTTTAATTTATTGTTCATCATTTTCTTCAGGTGATTTGGGAGTATGAGCAACTCCCATCAATGTTGATGAACGTTTTCAATATCCCATATATAATTATTGATGTATGGTATATGCACATATGTTACTATACTCACCCTTTATATAGCGCAGCTCATTTCTTTTGCATGCTGTCAATAAACCTCTGGGCCACATGATGGCAGCCCATTCTTGCATAATCAATGCTTGGAGTTTGTTAGAATTTGTGGGGTTTTCTTTGTTTGTTCACGCGCCTCTAGAGGATTAACCACATGTTATCAATGGGATTTAAGTCTAGGGAATTTCCTGGCCATGGACCCAAAATTTCGCTGTTTAGTTCCCCAAGCAACTTAGTCATCACTTTTGCCTTCTGGCAAAGTGCTCCATAATCCTGGAAAAGGCATTGTTCATCACAAAACTGTTCTTGGGTGGTTAGGGGACGTTGCTCTCGGAGAATGTTTTTGTACCATTCTTTATTCATTGCGGTGTTCTTAGACAAAATTGTAAGTGACCCCACTCCCTTGGCTGAAAAGCAACCCCACACATGAATGGCCACAGGATGCTTTACTGTTGGCATGACACAAGACTGATGGTAGTGCTCAACTTTTCTTGTCTGGACCAGGTTTTTTCCGGATGCCCCAAACAAACCGGAAAGGGGACTCAGAAAAAGATTTTTCCCACAGTCCTCAGCAGTCCAATCCCTGTACCTTTTGCAGAATCAGTCTGTTCCTGATGTTTTTCCTGGAGAGAAGTGGCTTCTTTGCTGTCCTTGACACCAGACCAGCCTCCAAAAGTCTTCGTCTCACTGTGCGTGCAGATGTACTCACACCTACCTGCTGCCATTTCTGAGCAAGCTCTGCACTGGTGGTGCCCCGATCCCGCAGCTAAATCCACTGTAGGAGACCGTCCTAGCGCTTGCTGGACTTTTTTGGGTCCCCTGAAGCCTTCTTCACAAATGCAGTGGAAATGTTTTTATGAGATGAAGTTAATTTTCATGGCAAAGAGGGACCTTGCAATTAATTGCAAATAATATGATCACTCTTCATAACATTCTGGAGTACTTGCAAATTGCCATCATAAAAACTGAGGCAGCAGACTTTGTAAAAATGAATATGTTTGTCAGTCTCAAAACTTTTGGTCGTGGCTGTACACATAAGCCAATACAGAAGCAATGATATCTGATCTCTCCCCCACATTTCTAATAGTAAGCCATCAGAGCCTGAAGCTTTACCATAAGACCATTGAGATTTCTTGACCTCATCTGTAAATTTCTTGTCCAACATTTGCACTTGGACCGTAGTCAATTGAGAAAGGTCAGTGATCCCAGGTAGGTATCTACGCCTTCCTTTGCTTCAGTAAGCGTTGAGAAGTATATTTGGCTAAAGAATTCACTAAAACAGGTATGATCTTTTGGTTCAGTTAAAATACAACTTTCGCTATTAAGTATTTTAAGATTAGGATTATGTTTGCAATATAGGCTAAAAGTTTACTGAACTGGTTTACCTACTCAAAGTATTTTTTTTTAAACAATTTTTATTTGACATTTTCATGTAGTCTATACAAATGTAGGCATGAGATGTTCTTCCAAGCCAAACTATTTGGTTCCGTAGGATTCACTAGAAATTTGGCCATTCTTAGAGACTTCTTTTAGCATCAATCAGCTTCAGCTTCTTGGTTGAATTTTCAGGGCAAGCCAGTCAGTCAGTTATAAACAAATTAGCAGCCGTTTGAAATGTATGCAGCTTGAAGACTATTTTTCTCAATGGAAGGATTACATTTTTATCATTTGGCAAACTTGCCAGAATTGCAGGTATCCACAACTTGATTTCGAAAGGGCCTTCGAGAGCTGTTTTGATTTTGGCATGATGACACACAAATGTCAATAGAAAAAAGAACCGAAGACCTTGTTTAAACTTGCTCCTCTTAAGCTGCAATAGGCAGTGGATGGGGATGTTAACATGGCACTTCCACAATGCTTTGCTTCACGTTCGTGGCAAAGTTGGCCCGACATGTAGCAATTGGCGGATGGCAAGCCCACCAAATGCTACACATTCAAGTCAATGGGGGAGCGCCTCAAATGCCCCGCAACCATGTGCAATGGACATGGTTGTGGCACGTTTGTTGGCAAAAAATGGGGTAAAAAACTGACAATGAGGAGGCAACACATCACCTTTTCACCCCATCGGTAGCCTCTGGAGTGCCAATGTGAATGGAAATGCCTATATCCGACATAAAAGTCTGAGGTTTAAATGAGACAGGTTCCAATTGTATACTTACTAAGTAGGTTCCAATCATTGGCAGCCAACTGGATTCTAATTTCATGGATCTGAATTGTTAGTAAGTTTGTACAAGTGTACTTACTTTTTCCCCATTCAACAAACCTGCATTTTTGTTAATTTAGATCATGAAAATAACTACACTACGTCAATTTTATGTGTCGTTTGTTCAACTATATCACCTTTAGCTGAATCAAGATCTAATGACACACAGAAGTTCGATTTTGCATTGTAGGAAAGATCTACATTACAGTGTACATAAAGTAACCACGTTGTCATGCTACACATACCAGTCCCATTATATCCTTTTGAAGGTAGTCTTCTTCTGGGATTAATGGCACAGTTCTTTCTGTTAGTAAAAAATGGCATAAATGAGAAACTGAATTGGTGAATTCAAAGTCACTGCAATAACCAGACCTTAAGTGTTACTAAACCCACAACCGTAAAATCTGTCTGTATATGCAGCATAGCATGCTTGTTATACTCACTGTGGAACTTAAGGGGTTAATCCTGTGCAGTGTCTAAAAAGGCGGTTTTATCCTGTATGCAGAGATCCTCCCTCTTTTGCACGGTCTATCTGGGGAAGTTTAGCTAACACAGGCAGAGTAGCCAACCTGCACATTGCTCCGTTATGTCTTATGCTAGAGAGAACAGTTACTTGTTCTCAGAGATAGCCAGGTCACATGATATTGACATCACACATGTGGGTGTGTATACAGGCTGCAGTGGAAATCTCCTTCCTGAACCCTCAGCACTGGAGAAACTGTGCAGTTTATCATGCAACTGTGGTATACAGATCATCCAAAAAAGGTATATAGTAGCAGTATTTTATGAACTATTTTCATATTACTGGGTTTAGTAACACTTTAAGGTCGTACACACGATATGAAGAATCGGAAGTAAAATTTCGTCCGAACGAACGATCTGCCGAATTTCGGATAGTTAGTATGGTGCTTTCGACAGCCGATTCAGATTTTTTTGTCCGACAAATCTGGATGTGCAGACTATAAAATTTTTGTTGTACGCGAACCCTACGTCCGATTTTCATTTAATTAGTGTGATTTTCGTACAAAAAAAAAAAAATCGTAAGAGCAAGACTATGCATGCTCAGAAACGAAAGAATACATACAAAACTATTCAACATATTACGTCACTTCTGAAGTTGTATTCCGTCGTACGGGAATTTTCGTATGGTGAGTAACGTCTTCACTTTCGACTAGCATGCAACAAAAAAGCAGACGAGCGGTCATTCGAAAAATCTGATCGTGTGTACGAGGCTTAAAAGGAGCTGGATTACAGACATGTAATTAGGATGCTCGTGTGTACGGGCCTTAAAGTGGATGTAAACCCAAATTTTTTTATTTATTTTTTGCTATCATAATGTAGTGTTTAAGATTTCCTATCAGTTGTACCAGGTCTTGCCACAAAGAGTTAATCCAGCTCTGAGCAATCCTCTTTTATTGTTCAGTGAGATAAAATGGACAAACAGTTACCTTTGTCCGTTCCGCCCCCTTGCTTTGAGTGACAGGTTATTTACATATCTTGTGCAATAGCTTTAGACAGTGTGAGGGAGTTAACTCGGCAGCGGGTCTGTGTGACCCCCTGGATGGGTTCACCACACAAAACAGGCACAGCAGACAGAGTTTGTAGTTGCAAAAACGAAAGGTGCGGTTTATTCAAACTATTTACAAGGGAAAAACAAAAAGAAACATGAAAAGAAATCCTGGTCAACTTGACCGCTCACTACACACGTTGGTGTCCCTAACTAACAACTGGGTACAGTCTTGTGCTGTCCCAGTCCCTAGCTCCCTGCTTTTTGAAGTTCTTACAATAACCACACAGGCTTTGGCTCAGAGGTTACATTCCCCAGACTATCCACACAGATCTGGTTCCAGGTTGGAGCCCCTCCCTTAGCATGCTGGGAGTTCTTGTAGAGGCCTCAATGAGCCACTTGATTCAGCTGGGCTCATTAACTCTTCCCCTGCAAGACGCCCAGCACTCCCCCTAGTGGTATAAATCGGCATAAAGCCTGAATCTAGGACATATATACCTTCCATCCTGGATGCAACCTGGTGACTTTTTTTTTAAATTGGAAACCAACTTTATTGAAAAGTATGCATGGTACATAAATCAACATAAGCCAGTATGGCCAATATAATAGTACATACATGAACACAGTGAAGCATCTGTGTGTCACAAAGATAATAACAGCAGTGAAAGTAAAACCAGTATACAACAAAAATAAAAGATCGACATGTCAAGTACACGTTTCACCATCCGCCATCCATCTGTCCCAGACCTTCTCAAACTTTAGCGGACACCCTCTATGTACATAAATCAGTTTTTTATATGGGAGAGCATCGTTAACCGCCTTTTTCCAGCACTGAATTGTAGGGGGCAGGGCCTGCATCCAATTACGGGCCACTACTTTTCTTGCCAAGAATAGCGTCTCATGTAAAAAGGTACGGAGGGGTTTGTCGGCATCCAAGTCTGGCAACAGGCCAAGTAGGCACATCTTTGGGTCAAGGGTAGCAGGGGAGCCCATCTGATCGTGTAGGAAGCGTATCACCTGTGTCCAATATGCCTGAATGGTGGGACAGAACCATATGAGGTGGTAAAAGGAGCCCGGGGTATGGTCACAGAGGCGGCATCCCGGATTGTACGTGGGCCTGAAACGTGCCACTCTCTGAGGGGTCAGATATGTTCTATGTATAATGTACAGCTGTGTGAGGCGGTCCGACAGCTTGGGGGAAACCTTTTTCACGTCCTCCAAAATCTCGCCCCAGTCCCCATCCTCTATAAGTCCAACATCCGCCTCCCATCTAGTCTTAGCAGTATAGGCCAATGCTGTGGTGCTAGGGAGACGAATGGCGGAGTACAAAGTGGAGATGAGCTTAGCAGGCACATTACCCGTGACTGTGTCCACTATGGAGGGAACTGCCAGGGACGAGCAAGAGCCAGAAAACTGGGCCTGTATGGCGTGGCGGAGTTGCAAATACCTGAAAAAAAGGCAATTGGGGAGGGAAAATTCGTCCTTCAGCATTTGGAATGATTTAAGGCCTGAATTAGTCATGATCTGGTGTATGTATAAGATCCCATGGCGTATCCACGCCGCGGGGTCCGGAATGGACAATAATTCTGGCAAGCATGTATTGTACCAGAGAGGGGTATGAGAGTGTACCCTTGGGGTCCCAGTTCTCTGCAGTGCCGCCCGCCATACCCTCCGGTGGTGAGTCAACATGTCTGCTGTGTGTTGGGGGGGGCGTCTAGTCAATGGGGCTCTCAGGACCGATTGAAGTGGGGTATGGGCCGAGTCATCTGGGTGCTCACAGAGTAGTGTCTGGTATCTCGTTAGTTCATGTTTATCAAAATAATAGAAGTGGGACAGCTGGGAGGCAAAATAATAATCCTGAAAGTCAGGGAGAGCAGCTCCTCCCAACGTCACAGGGTTCTTCAGGATTCTCCAGGACAATTTGTGTCTGCCATGACCCCAAATAAATGAATTCAGGATGGATTCAATTGTCCTGAAAAAATTTTGTGGTATATAGAGGGGAGCATGCCAGACCAAATAGAGTATCTTGGGAAGGAGTATCATCTTAACCAAGCTGACGCGACCCATAACACCCAGGGGTAGTCTGGCCCAAGTCTGCGTCTTGTTCTTGATCAGAGCAAACAGGGGTTCAATGTTCAGTAGTTTATAATCTGAGAGCGATCTGGTGACCTGTACGCCAAGGTATTTAATCTGGGAGACCCTTGGAAGAGCCAGAGGAGGGGACGCAAACGAGGAGGGGAAATGGTCAATCAGAAGGATCTGGGACTTAGCCCAATTAATACTCAGACCCGAATGGCCACCCATACGTTCTATGGACTAGAGGGCTGCTATAAGAGAAGGACCGGAGTCCGCCAGATACAAAAGTGTGTCGTCGGCATACATCCCAATCTTTTCTTCCAGTTTCCCCATCCTGAGACCTCGGATGCAAGTGTCCGCACGGACCATTATGGCCAACGGCTCCACAGCCAATGCGTAAAGCATGGGGGAAAGGGGGCAGCCCTGCCGGGTCCCCCTCTCCAGCGGGAACTGGTCAGAAAGCCAACCGTTCACAAACACTCTGGCCCTCGGGGATTGATAGAGGAGTTGGACCCAGCGAATAAAGCTGGGGCCAAATCCAAATCTTGAGAGACACTCCCACAGGTAGTTCCACTCCACGGAGTCGAAGGCCTTGGCGGCATCCAGCGCCACCACAACCCTCGAGCCAATTTCATCATGGGACCCCTGAATATTCATAAATAGGCGGCGAATATTCATGGCCGTGTTCTTCCCTGGCATAAAGCTGGTTTGGTCAGGGTGTATCAATGACAGAATAACCTGGTTAAGGCGGGAGGCTAGAATCTTAGCTAATATTTTAATATCTACCTGTAACAGGGAAATGGGCCTATACGACTCCGGGTATTTAGGGTCCTTTCCGGGTTTGGGAATTACGACTATTTGGGCTTCTCGCATAGATGGGGGTAGAACTCCTGAGTCAAATATAGATTTATACAGGTACTTAAGTTCAGGGATTAGGATTTCGGAGTAGGTGGCATAGAATTCAAGAGGTAGGCCATCCAATCCTGGGGCCTTGGATGAGGCCAGACAGGAAATGGCCTCGGAGATGTCCTCCTCAGTAATAGGGGCTTCCAGAATTTCAAGGCAACCTGGTGACTTTACCTGCCTGCTGTCACATACCCCCCCCTCTTGTTTTAACCTTGGGGTTGGAACACAAGCAATCAGGCATGCATGTACTCGAGACAAAGCATCCACATTCCCCATTTGAACGTCAGGGAGATGCTTTACTGTAAAGTTGAATTCCTGTAGGGCCAGGAACCACCTATTCACTCTTCTATTTGTCTCTTTGTTTTGAGCCATCCACTTTAAAAGGAGCGTGATCAGTAATCATGTCAAAGTGCCTACTTAGCAGATAGTACCGAAGGGAATCTAAAGCCCACTTCACCGCTAAACACTTCTTCTCAATCGTGGCGTAATTTACCTCATGGGACTTTAATTTCCTGCTGAGGTAAATGACTGGGTGCGCTTACCCGTTCCAGACCTGGGACAATACTGCTCCTAACCCAACGTCTGATGCATCACTTTGTACGACAAAGTCCCTAGAGAAGTCTGGTGAGTACAACACTGGCTGGCTACATAAGGCTTTTTTTTAAGAATTGGAATGCTGCCTCAGCCTCTGGGGTCCATTTAACCATGACCGACTCTTTCCCTTTTGTCAGGTTGGTTAGGGGCACAGCCTGAGAAGCAAAGTGGGGAATGAATCGCCAGCGATTCCCAGAAAGGCTCGTACCTGCTTCTTGCTGTTGGGACGTGGCCAATTCTGTATGGCCTCGACTTTGTTGACTTGGGGTTTTATTACTCCCCTCCCAATGGTGTACCCAAGATATTTGGCCTCCTCCTGCCCAATGGTACATTTCTTGGGGTTGGCCGTTAACCCAGCTTCCCCGATAGAGTCTAGGACTGCTTGCACTTTGGGCAGATGCGAGGCCCAATCTGTGCTGTAGATAATTACATCATCCAGGTAAGCCGCGGCATACTTCTGATGGGGCCTCAGTATCTGGTCCATTTTCCGCTGGAATGTGGCCGGCGCATTCTGTAACCCAAACGGCATTCTTTTATATTGGAATGCCCCGTCTGGGGTTACAAATGCGGTTTTCTCCTTGGCCAGGGGAATTTGCCAATACCCTTTTGTGAGATCAAGAGTTGTCATGTATCGGGCAGTTCCCAGCCGGTCGATCAACTCATCTATACGTGGCATGGGGTAGGTGTCAAATTTTGTAACTTTGTTCAGTTGTCGAAAATCGTTACAAAATCGCCAGCTCCCATCCGGTTTAGGCACTAACACAATGGGACTTGACCAATCACTTTGGGACTCGTCTATCACCCCTAACTTAAGCATTTTCTGTACTTCCTCACGTATTGCCTCCCGTCGGGCCTCTGGGATCCGATAGGGTTTTAGTTTCACCCTTTCACCGGGCGGGGTAATAATATCATGCTCTACGCCAGACGTTTGTCCCGGCAGCTCAGAGAAAACCTCCTTGTTGTGAAGCACAAACTCTTTAACCTCCTGTTGGGGATTTGACAAGGTGACTGCTATTCCAACCTCAGGAATCCCGCAATCAGAGTGAGCTGGTGACAAAGTTTCCGCGACTAGGGATTCCCTATCCCTCCAGGCTTTCAACAGATTAACGTGATAGATCTGTTCGGGCTTTCGCCTTCCTGGTTGTCTGACCTTGTAATTCACTTCGCTCACTTTTTCCATTATCTCATAGGGGCCTTGCCATTTGGCGAGGAATTTGCTTTCAACCGTAGGGACAAGCACCAATACCCTATCCCCCAGGGAAAAGGTACGGGTCCTGGCTCCACGGTTGTACACTCTCTGCTGTGCCAACTGCGCTTTGGCCAAATGTTTCTTTACGATTGGCATTACCTGTGCAATTCTATCTTGCATCAGGGCGACATGCTCAATCACACTCCTGTGGGGAGAACTCTCACTTTCCCAGGTTTCCTTGGCAATATCCAACAGCCCTCTGGGGTGTCTCCCATAAAGTAACTCAAAGGGTGAGAAACCCGTAGAGGATTGGGGTACATCCCTAATAGCAAACATTAAATAGGTAATTAGACAGTCCCAATCCTTTCCATCTCTATCCACCACTTTCTTTAACATTTGTTTTAGGGTTTTGTTGAATCTTTCAACCAACCCATCTGTTTGGGGGTGATACACAGATGTACGCAATTGTGTCACTTTGAACAACTTACACAGCTCTTTCATAACCCGGGACATAAAGGGTGTACCTTGGTCCGTAAGCAGTTCTTTACAAATACCCACACGGCTAAAAACAAGAGATAGCTCTTTGGCTATGGTTTTGGCCGAGGTATTTCGGAGAGGAATCACTTCCGGATAACGGGTGGCATAGTCCATTATAACCAAGATGTACTGGTGCCCCCTAGCGGACTTCATTATCGGACCTACCAAATCCATTGCAATCCACTCAAAGGGGACCTCAATGATGGGAAGAGGTACCAGCGGGTTACGGAAATGTGGCATCGGTGCCGACCTCTGACACACAGGGCAGGAGGATCAATAATTTTCTGTTTCCTTCATGACCCTAGGCCAATAGAACCTCTGCAATACTCTCACTCGAGTTTTCTCTGTCCCCAGATGACCTACAAGAATGTGCCCATGGGCCAACTCTAACACCAACTTCCTGTAAGGTTTGGGCACCACAAGCTGCTCAATGGTTTCTTCTGCCCTTTTAGCCACCCGATACAGTAGGTCCTTTTCCACGATGAAGTATGGGTAAGTGCAGGTCTCATCTGGGTTCACTAACTCGCCATCTATTTACACTAAGTTTTCCCGTGCCTTTATTAGGGTGGGGTCTTTTAACTGTTCTGTGGCAAAATTTTCCTTGTGAACCTCGAGATCAGAAAACTCCACAGACGGCATGTTTTCGTCTGAGGATGTTGGCTCCTCCCCAGTTTCTCGAGTCTCCCCTGCCAATACCGACAAGGGAAAATCTGGAGAGTCCTCACCACTCTCAGAGGAATTCTGGCTATCACATTCCTGGTATATAGGGGCACCAGTGGGGGGCTCAGGACAATCCCATAGTTCCCAGAACTTTGGAAAATCCCTTCCCACAATGGCATCATGAGGCAAGTGAGACACTAATCCCACCCGATGAGAGAGGGTACCTTTGGGGGTCTCAAAACACACTGTAGTCACCGGATACTCTCGGGTGTCCCCATGCACACAAATAACAGCTACCTTGTTATTCCCAGAGACCTCTGTAGTAACTAATTCAGCCTTTATCAGTGTCACCAGGCTACCTGAATCCAGCAACACAACAACATTTCTACCATTAATACACATTTTGCATAAATGTTTCTCAGTTCCCCGAATGGCAGTGCATGCGACTGTCGCAAACAGCGACTGACGTCTGTCCCTTAGAAAGTCACATTGCATGGGTTCATCCACAACCGGGCAATTTGCTGCAATATGTCCCTCTTGTCGGCAGCGGTAACAAACAATCCTTCTTGCTGCCTCTTGAGCCCCTGACTTCCCAGGCTGTTCTCGCCAAACCTTGGGTAGAACTCCCACCCTCTCACTCTCTCCACCCTCACCCCTTGGAATCATCTTACCCACCACTGGGGATGGGTGGAAAGTCCGTGAGTCTCTGGAAGAGGCAGTCAGGTTCTCTGTAGCCAAGTACTTCTCTACTCGATCCACAAGATTATCGGCCGTTTCTGAGTCTCCATGGCTTACCCACTTTTGGATGGCAGTAGGAAGAGCTCTCAAGAAACGATCCATCACAACACGTTCCACAATCTTTGGTGCGGACAAAGTCGCTGGCTGTAGCCACTTCCTGCTCAGGTGAATGAGATCATACATTTGAGACCTGGGGGGTTTTCCAAGCCGGAAAGTCCAGTTATGCACACGCTGAGCCCGGACAGCCAGGGTGACACCCAGCCGTGCCAATATTTCAGTTTTTAGCATCACATAGTCTTTTGCTTGGTCAGGCTCTAGGTCATAGTAAGCTTTCTGCGATTCACCAGTTAACAGAGGAGCCACCAGTCCAGCCCACTGCTCCTTAGGCCACTTTTCTCTTTCAGCAGTCCTTTCAAATGTGGTCAAAAACACCTCTGGATCATCCTCTCCAGTCATTTTTGTCAATAAACGACTCACCCCAAAGGACGCGGTATTAGTGGAACGACTTGCCTCACTGGTCTGCGGATGTTGCTGCATTAATGTTTCCATTTGTTGTAGCCTCTGCTCTTGCTTCTGTAACAGGTCTATGAAGCGGGCCTCAGATTGCTGCTGAGCTTGCTGCTGGGCTGCGAGGCTCTGTTGCAAAGTTGCATTTGTCTGCTGCTGGGCTGCAAGGCTCTTTTGCAAACCTGCATTTGTCTGCTGCTAATTGGCATTTGCTAGAGCCAGCTGTTTCAGTATCTCCTCCATGCTGGCCTTAAAAAAAACTGCCACTGGTTCTTCACCAACTGTGAGGGGGTTAACTCGGCAGCGGGTGTGTGTGACCCCCTGGATGGGTTCACCACACAAAACAGGCACAGCAGACAAAGTTTGTAGTTGCAAAAACGAAAGGTGCGGTTTATTCAAACTATTTACAAGGGAAAAACAAAAAGAAACATGAAAAGAAATCCTGGTCAACCTAACCGCTCACTACACACGTTGGTGTCCCTAACTAACAACTGGGTACAGCCTTGTGCTGTCCCAGTCCCTAGCTCCCTGCTTTTTGAAGTTCTTACAATAACCACACAGGCTTTGGCTCACCGCACAGAGGTTACACTCCCCAGACTATCCACACAGATCTGGTTCCAGGTTGGAGCCCCTCCCTTAGCATGCTGGGAGTTCTTTTAGAGGCCTCAATGAGCCACTTGATTCAGCTGGGCTCATTAACTCTTCCCCTGCAAGACTCCCAGCACTCCCCCTAGTGGTATAAATCGGCATAAAGCCTGAATCTAGGACATATATACCTTCCATCCTGGATGCAACCTGGTGACTTTACCTGCCTGCTGTCACAACAGGCATTATTTTTTAATTCCCACCCCCACTCCTTTTCTGAAGTCATGTGGTTACTTTTCTGGATTTTGACTGGATGTTAGTGATCATAGCAGAAGTAATACACATGATAAAATGCACGTTGGCAAGGGAATGTAGAGGTGGGCGGGGAGTCTGACATCACGACTCCACCAACCGAGCTCCAGACAACAGATCCACCCACAGAATCTGCAGTTTTTCAGGTCTCATAACAGACAGAGGGGAGACATTTGACAGATAAAGATACATGCAGGAGGCATCTATATCCTTATAGATCTGCACTATGGCAGTAGTTTAGAAAGGATGAGAGTGGGTTTACATCCACTTTAAAATGTTACTAAACCCAGTAATATGAAAATAGCTCATCCGCCTGGGTTCACACTTATGCGAATTGGATGCGTGTTTCCCTGCATCCAATTCGCATGACAGGAGACTGTGACCAGCTCTCAATGGAGCCGGTTCACACACATTCGGGGCTGTTGCGGTCCACAATGGAAGATGGACCTGTGCGTCTTTGGCTCCATTTAAGCACGTCTTTGGCACCGCAAAAAAAATCGGACCGGATTTGCCCCTGAAATAGAGATCAGGGGTGCACTGGACCCCCTGCTGTGAGCCGCAGCTAGTGTGAACCTAGCCTTACAGGGTAATGCACTAATACAAATCGCTAGATATGAGTCTTGTCAGCAAAAGTTACTTCGGTTTTAGGGTACCTGCTCTTTAGTTAAAGATCCTGGCCTGATCTTTGTTTTTCTTCTAATGCATGCTAAAGTATATTGTATAATCAGACTGCCTTCTTACTGGTCCATTGCCTGTTATCAATTCAATGTCTCCTGCCTGCTAAACTGTACATACTGACTGCGGCTAAAGCATGCAGGTTGTCTGGCTTACGTCTTCTGAAAGTAGATTAAAAGATTTCCCACTAAAGATGTAAATCAACCTTTTTATTTTAAAGCCCCTGCGTGGGCGGGTATGTCCTTTTTGTGTATTGGAAAAAGATGCAAGACATACTCACTGAAATTTGTAAATGGCCTATTAGTGCCTTTTACAATAATAATATCTCTTAACAATAGCTTTTTGCGTTCTACACGCTTACAATTACTCATTTTGAATCATTTCAAATTGAAAATTCTGAAGCAATCACGGGTGATTTTTTATAAGACAGTCTTGTTAAAATAGAACACATTTTCCGTAAATATATTACTGAACAATTAGTTTAAACAATCAAGGTTACTGATGAAAATTTTTTAAACTTCTAGGATAGATTCAAACTAGCCTGTACAGTAAAACACTTTTACCATGCAGGCTAGTGTCAGTAAGGGTTGTGGTAGGGTGCACATTTCAGTGCATTGCTTATTTTGTTTTTAACTTTAACTATATTTTTTAAAATTTCAATAATGTCACTGCACAGCAGCAGGTTGCACACTGCACAGCACTTCACACCAGTGTTGTGGTGTGAATGGGGCACATAGAAAACAATTGCATTCACCGGTGTGGAAAAACGCAGGTCATCGCACATAACGAGCCCGATTTGGAGTCAGGTATAATTAATCAAACTTTCATCCTAAATCAGAAGCGGGTCTGACTTTTCGGCTGTACACAGAAAAATAAAACACATTTTCAAGGACACAAATCTGTGGGTGTGTAATGTGGACTGAACAAAAGATTTCAGAGGCCCTCAAAGTACAGTTGCCTCATAGCACTAATGGGTTTGATACACCAAGGACATTTTTTTTTGCGTTATACCATTTTCTCCCATGATTGGCTTACAGACAGTTACTTTGTGTAAATGTGTGGAGACAAGATGTAAATGGTTTATTTTTCTATATCAATAAATATAAGTTTGTTACAGTGAATATTTTCTGTTAAAAAAAAAAAAAGGCACAAGGCAAATTTCGCAACATACCACATTTTGTCATATCCATGTTTAAAAGAACCCTGAAAGAAAAAATAAATTAATTAATTATACACACACACTTTATTAAATATATACACTCATCATCAAATCATTAAGAATAAATTTGTAGGACTTCTTAAAGTGGGATTAAACTCATTTGTTGATTTTTAACTATAGGTAAGCCTATAATAAGGCTTACCTAAAAAGGTACAATAAATATCTTCTAAATGTGCGCCGTTGAGATATTTACTTTAGAAGCGGCTGGTGACATCACTGGTGCATACGCACTGGGCTGTGTCCATGGCTGCGTGGGAATGACGTCATCGGGGCTCAGCCATTTATACGCTAGCGGCCGAAAAGGGGTTAATACCGCCCGCAAACCGCGGCTATTGCCGCGGTTTGCGGGCGGTATTACCGCGGTGTCCCATTGATTTCAATGGGCACCCGCGGTAAAGGAGCGGTGAACACACCGCTCCTTTACCGCTGTAAAGAAGCAGCTAGCAGGACTTTTGTAGCGGTCCTGCTAGCGCACCGCTTCAGTGTGAAAGCCTTCGGGCTTTCACATTGAAGGCTACAGGGCAGGAATTTTTCATGCGGTATAATAGCGCTAATATTAGCGCTAAACCGCATGAAAAATGCCCCAGTGTGAAAGGGGCCATAGAGATGACATTGCGCTGCTGGAGGGCTTAGTTTTCAGATAAATTAGTCATAATGTATATTAGAAGTTAAACCTTTCCAGTTTACTACCGCTTTAAATAACACATTAGCAACGCATTCTAGTACACAGTCAACAAATAAGGCTTTTGATACAGTTCCAATTAGAACACATTCATATCTGTTAAAATCTGTGGACTATATCAGTCATGTCTGCTATAAAAATACCCTATACACAATATATATATATATATATATATATATATATATATATATATATATATATAAAAATATCACATTCTCTCTCTCTCTTAGAAATCTGTTAATTTCCAGCACCTGCTATACCGGGTGCTGGAAATATAACCCATCTATCAAGACAAAAAAAAAAGATATATGAATACTCCATTGCCAACAAAGAGCTGGAGTTTCACAGACCCCTACACCTGATTAAAAAAATAAAATAAAAAAAAAGTCAGATGCCGACTTACTTCTTTGCATTTTCAAGTACATTTCGCTGATAGACCGCATTTCTCTTCTCACCAGTATCCTGTGCCAGATTAATATATACAAAACAAAGAAAGTTAAAAATGCAGCACTAGAATTTAAAGCTGTCCGTTTACATATTAGATGGAGACACCCAAAACCTACTTCTACTAAACATTTTGTTCTGAAATGTTCAGATATCAGAGGTTTTCCATTTTAGCATAGCGTCTTTTTAATTTAGTACTGGAGTATTATAGTAAACAAGCCATTTTGTAAACTAACATGAATAACGACTTGGGGTATATTCAATTTCAAACATTTTACTTGTTTTTTGAGTGTATCTTGCATGCCAGAAATTTCACTTCCTGGTCTTAAAGTGTACGTACGCCCCAAATCTAATTTTCAGTACAATTTGCATCATGTCTCACTATAATGTAGTGTCTCGCAACCTTTTTCTCTTTTTTTTTTCAGTCAAGGCACGCTTTAGAATTGGGGGCACACCAGTCTGAGGGTTCGTTCACACCAGGAGGTGCGTCCAAGTGCACGTTTTCATGCGCATTTCCATGCGTTGTTTTTTAATGGGCTGCGTTATGCGCACGAAATACAAAAATGCTGGCATGATTTTAAAAATTGCACAGTTCATGCTACTGCGGTACTATGTGTTCTAGCGGGTGCAAATGCACTCACATTTACTTCATGCATGGAGGTGCCAGTAAAGTGGTGGTAAACTCTAAGGGCCAGTTCACATCACATGCAGTCCAGTGCGTTTTTTTTCTGCATCAAAATAGCATGGAAAGTAGGTTATATGGTTTTCAATGGCATAGTTCACACCAGTGCTTGCAGTTCCAGTGTGTTCCAGTTCCAGAAAAAAAAGTAGAACATGCTGCATTTTACCTGCACTGGACTGTACTGGAACGTTGTAAAATGCATCAAAAATGCACCGGAAAGCACCTAAATGCACCAAAAACGCACTGGAACACACTTGTCCTTATCTAAGGTCAATAAAAAAGAGGGGTGAAAAAAAGCACTGGACTGCATTAAAAACGTACCAAAAACGCACTGGACCGCATCAAAAACACGTCAAAAACGCGCATGCAAAAAAAGCACCTGGAACGCATCCGGATTGCATTTCTATGGTGTGAACTGGCCCTAATAATAATAAAAAAAATAAAAATAAATTCCCCCTGCAAGGCAATATCATAATGTGCTAGCATCTATCACATACTAGCACATTATGAAAGACTTGCCTTAAGACGAAGCCCTCCAGCGACGTGGTGTCACCACAGACAAACAAAGATTGGGGGGGGCCACACCCTAAGAAAATGCATTAAAGATGGTGCAGCCATAAGACCATACAGACAAAACAATAGATTACAGCGCACACATACAAAAATGACATTTAACTCCTGCAAGGCTATTTAAAACACCTGAACATATTCAGAAAATATGGGGATTTAGTTATACCATATGGCCATGTAGTGCCAAGCCCACTACTACAATCCATGGATAGCGTAGGACCCACTGATATTGGGGTACTTTGACGTAGTAGTGGTCTTAGCACTATATGGCCATATGGTGTAACTAAATCCCCATATTTTCTGAATATGTTCAGGCGTTTTAAATAGCCTTGCAGGAGTTAAATGTTATTTTTGTATGTGTGTGCGGTAATCTTTTGTTCTGTCACCACTGACAGGGTTTCCATCTTCACCCGCTCTTGCTTCCGGGTTTACGGACTCCGGCTGTCTGATCGGCCGAGCCACGAGCAGGTCACGGCCATGGCACAGAGCTCTAAATGAATGGCATGAGTACGTTGTTCCTTCAGATCGCATGCGCCGGTGATGTCAACGGCTGCTGCTGGCTAGAATATCTCAACGGTGCACATTTAGAAGATATTAATTTTACCTACAGGTAATCTTTAGTATAAGCTTGCCTGTAGGTAAAAATAAAAGCTGAGGGTTACTACCACTGTAAGAATTAATGGTACCTACGTACGTCTGCAAAAGGCAGCACATTTTTGTGCGGTGTGGGAAAACATAATTTTACACAGGTTACTGCACTACTGCTGTTGTAAACAAGCCCTAAAATGAAGTTTGTGGAGGTGGTCTGTAGATTGTAAGTCTTCTTCCCCAAATCCTCCCTCCTAGCCAGTCTCTCCCCCCCCCCCCAACAAAAAGAATCCCCGCTTTTCCCCTCTTACACAACGACCCCCCCAGTATATAGAAATCGGTGTATCCATTTATATAAATAAAACATGTTCACCAATCTCAGGGAAAAAAAAAAACCCTTGAAGATCCCGCCGGGAGGGAGAGGGAGAGGGAGAGAGAAAGAGAGAGAGAGAGAGAGAGAGAGAAAAAAAAATAAAAAAGGGTAAAGGGAGGTTTGAGATGGTATGTTGCAACAAAGGCAGCCAGAAAAAAGGCAGACAGAGAAAAAAAAAAAAAAAGTTATGTTCCGAAGAGAGCTTTCCTTTCTTCAGAGAGAACACACATATCCCATAATCTCAAGTCTTCGTGTACTTTTCACGTTTGTGTTGTGTCGTATGTTTTAAGTCTTCCATCTTATTTATTTCTTCCCCTTTATGAAGCCAACAACTGATGGTCGGTGGGTGTAATGCCGCGTGCACACGACCATTTTTCTCGTCGGGAAAAATGAATTTTTTTCTCTTTGACGAGAAAAACGACCGTGTGTGGGCTTCTCATCATTTTTCCCCGACGAGAAAAAAACAGGCATGAATCACGATGAGAAAAATTAGAACATGCTCTAATTTTTCTCGTCGTGATTCACTGCGTTTTTTTCCGCGGCAGTTTTCCCATAGGGAAACACTGCCAGGGAGCCTACACACGGTTGTTTTTCTCGACCGAGAAAAAATGTCAGGAAAACCGGCCGTGTGTAGGGGAACAAGCCGTTCCTCGTTTTTCCAGTAGATTATCTCGACGGTGTTTTCACCGTCGAGAAAATCGATCGTGTGTACACGGCATGAGAGTTTCAAATTGAGGAGGAATACATGACTTGGCAGCATTCAGGAGGTGACGTACAAGTGATTTTTTGTAAATTTTTGTAAATTCTTGCCGGAATGGTTGAAACGCAAGAAGAAAAAGGCAGGATCGTCAGGAATCTCATAATCTGTGAATTTTTGAATGATCTTCTTGACCTCTTTCCAAAAGTGATCAAGTTTGGGTCAGGACCAAAAGATATGAAGTAGCATTCCCCTTCCCTCCCGGCATCTCCAACAGCGATCAGTAGTATGGGGGGTAGAATTTATGTAACATATAAGGGGTAGGTTACCACCTCGTCAAGAATTTTAAATTGGTTTCATGAATCCTAGTACACACGGACGATTTAAGAGAAAATCACATCAGGTTTTGCTGTTGATCCGGTGGAAAGTTCGGTTCAATTCTGTTTCCCAATTCCTAATACAAGGTAGAGGTGTTTGTTCAGTAAGGATAACCAGTAGACAAAGTTTTAGAAAGAACCCGAGATAAAATTCCTTAATCCGAACTGTATTCCTCAAAAGGTACTAAAGAGAAAGGGGATTACCGCTCAAGGTAGATCAGTGGACATAAACCTCACCTCAGAGTTGAAGCAACAGGTGCTAGAAATATATATAATAATTGGATGAGAGAAAATTCTGGACAGCTGCACTTAGTTCCCCAAGATTGGAAATAATGGAGAATCTTAAATAGGTGAGGCATGGAGAAAGAGGTGTGAGCATATATGAGTTGTGGGGTCTAGCAAAGGATGTGATCTCAAGGTATGTGGTAGGGCTTCGTAACACCACGGGGCACTCGCTAACAGTATGTAAAATTTTGAGCTTGTTCAATTCGTGGCCAGAGATGGGCGGCGCCAGTCAATAAGTCTACCAAGATGAGTTGTCTGGTAATACTTCAAGATATCTGGGATTGCTAGGCTTCCATATTGTTTGGGCAACGGGAGTTAACCACAGGGAAGATGAGGGCGTTTATGTGCTCAAACAAATTTAATGAATAGGGAGTGCACTAGTTTAAAATTATTGGAAGGTACCCTTATTGGCAGAGCTTGAAAAAGGTAAAAAGATATTTTGATAGGATGCACATTTTAAGGTTACATCGGCCAAACCACAAGTGCAGACCCCGATGCCAAATCTCCAGCAAGGTAGGAGTTTTGGTCAAGAGAGGAGGAAAATTAAGTTGGATAGCAAGCCGTATATTTCAAATTCACGAAGGAGGTTTGGGAGCAACACTAGCAGGTTGGTCAGGGAAAAAAGCATATCAGCAGCATATGCTGATATTTTATGTTGTACACCTACAACAGTCAGCCATGTGGCATCTGGATTTAAAAGAGAAGTATGGGTATTTCCCCCCCCCATTCATACTTACCCAAGTGGATGCAGCATGGGTCACAGGAGTGCAAAACGAATTGTACTCTTGTGACCCATAGGAGGAGCCCAGCCAAACGAGCTTTGGCTGGACTCCTCCTCTAAACAGATTTAGCAAAGGAAAGGTTCCAGAGATAGCGCAAAAAGAAGAGGGGATAGGGGGCACTTAGGTCTAGTCCCATTAATAATGGGGAAAGGGTCAGAGAAAACTCCATTAGCTTTGACTTGAGCTGTAGGGTTGGAATATATCCTGACGATCCATTTTAGCACCGTTTCACCCAGACTGATATGATGTAGAACCGTGAACATGAATCTCCAAGTACACCTGGTCGAACGCTTTCTCTGCGTCCGTTCCCACAAATACACAAGTACTGTAGCACTGGATACATGGATGAGATTACTTTAAACTGTGTTGTTCGGGCTTCCCTAGTTGGAATGAATCCTACTTGATCTAAGTGGACTAATTGTTGTAAATGATGAGCAAGACGGGAGGCTAAAATCTTAGTAAACAGCTTGAGATCGATGTTTAGGAGTGAAATAGGCCTATAACTACTACTAACTGAGGTTGAATCTTTGCCTTCTTTAGGGATGTCAGAGACATGAGCTTTTAAGGTTTCCCGTGGAAGGGCTGCCTCCGACCCCAATGCATTAAATAGTTTCACCATATAGGCTCAGAGAGTGGAAACAAAAAATGTATAGTATTGTAAAAGTGAAACCATCAGGGCCTGGGGCTTTACTCGCTGCGGATGAACTAACGGCTTGTTGGAGTGCCTCTAATGTGATAGGAGCTTCCAACACTTCCCGAATTTCAAGGGGAAGTTGGGACGAGGTAGGTAGTCGTCTAATTGAGTCTGAGAGTTCTGGTAAGTTGTAAAGAGGAATAGAAACCTCTAAACTTAAGCGCAATCTGTTTGGGTAAGACAGCTTTTTGGCCAGTGGAAGTCAGAATTTGAGTAATATAGGTCGCCAACCTTTGCTTTCCAACTGATCTGGCTAGCAATCGGCCACATTTATTCCCCAATTCATAGCACATTTTGCAACATGTTTGTAAAGCCGCTTTGGCTTTATAGTGTAAGTCAGTCACTTTGAAAACTGTATTTACCTCTCCCTAAAAGTAAATAGTGGCGCTGATGTTGAAGTCCTGTAAATAATAACAATCAATACAATAGAATGACACAGAGTGACAAGTGATGGTCACTGTATCAACAGTGACAAAGAATAAAGTACGTAATTTTATACAGTCTCAATTTTATCTCTGTGACTTCAAAACATATGCTCCTATGATGATTTTGTTAATCCAAAACTTCCACCACACGTGAAGGTGCTTCCGCTCACCCACTGCAGATGCCTCGCACTCCCATGCTTGGCACATAAACTTTTATCCTCAGAGGGTTAAAACATTCAAACGATATCCAACTGTGCATGGGGTATCAAAATCTCTCCACATGAAAATATATTACGTGCTATAATAGTGTGATATTGTTTAAAACAATTTAATGAATAAAAACAAATCTCCAAATATTGCACTCACATAGTTCCAACTAAATTAAGCATAAAAAATCCTCCTGCTAATATCAAATGATGGTAATATTGTGGTCACAGCGGACCCGAGGTGTACATCTTGTATCTCATTCTCACCCACACTGACAGACTCGTACCGTCACTTCCGGTTCGACGTCAGACGTAAGGGGAGTGGAAGCACCTTCACATGCGGTGTGGTGGAAAATTTTGGATCAACACAATCGTTACAGGAGCATATGTTTTAAGTCACAGAGATAAAATTGAGACTGTTTAAAATCACGGACTTTATTCTTTGTCACTGGCTGTCATTCTATAGTATTGATTGTTATTATTTACAGGACATCGACATTAGCGCAACTATTTACTTTTAGGGAGAGGGTAAATACAGTATTAAAAAAAACCTCACCCACTCCTCCCTGCTAGCTCCTGTCACTCTAACACTTAATGTCCTCAGAACAGATGGCACTGGTTGGCTCTGGCAAGTGCCACTGATTGTCACTGGCAGGTGGCACTGATTGGCAATATCACTGATTTGGAACCGACAGATGGCACTATTGGCACTGGCAGGTGGCATTGGCAGGTTTCACACTGAGCCGTGCAACTGTGTGTGAAACTGGCATGCGAGAGAGAGGAGCTGTCAAAATTGAGCTTGATGTCGGGGGTGGGCGAAACTCAGCAGCTATCAAACACCAGCCAATGATTGGTCTGCTTAAGAAAGGAATGGGGCCACATACACGTAGTGGCCCGCCCAGTTCCAATCCCATTGGCTGGTGTTTGATAGCTGCTGGGTCTCGCCCACCCCCAACATCAAGCTCAATTTTGACAGCTTCTCTCTCTCCTCTCTGTTACATGTCAGTTTCATGTAAGAAAAGAGGAGGAACACTTGTGAGTGCGGTCAGTGTTAAATATCGGCCTAATTTGGATAATAATCGGCCGATGCAGATTTTTAAAAAATGGTCAAATATCGGCCAATATATCGATCGACATCTAGTCTAAACACATCAAATACACCAGAGTGCATTTAAACGCATATAAAAATACACCAAAGAGCATCTAAACGCAACAAAAACACACCAGATGTCAGGGAAATGGCCGTGGTGTTAGCAATTCCACCAGTAACCATCATGGTGGCGCCAGACGTGTTCGCGTACGCGACACGCCGGTCCAGGCACGCTGGAGCGCTTGGACGCGGTCGCACGCCATGACAATTGTAGGCGCTCCCCCCCCCCTGGCCTATTTAAACCTGCCACTGACATTTCACGTTTGCTGGATTATTGTCAGCTTCCTGTGCCTGTATACCTTGAAACCCCTGGCTTGACCTGTGATCCTGATTATCTCCTCGCTCTGACCTTGCCTTGGCTGACTATTCTTCAATCCACTGCCCACTGTTTATGACCCGGCTTGTTCCTGTATGCTCTTGGACCGTCTCCCGGTATATGACCTCTGGCCTGGCTGCGAACCCTGCTCCTGGTTTATCCTGCAACTGCCTACTCAGGACTTCTTCTTGCACGGCTACGGACATCACTACCCAGCGGACCCCAGCCACGTTCTGCTTACCAGCCTGTTTGCAGCATTACTGGCAAGCCGTGCACCTTTGGGCAACGTATCCCCTGTATCACACCCAGGAGAGCGCTGCACTCAGCCGCAAGGGGCGCTCTCTGCCACCCGGCCTCACACCAGAGACTTGACACTAGAATGCATCTAAACGCATCAAATTTCCACCAGAGAACATCTAAACGCATCAAATACACACCTGAGTGCATCTAAACGCATCAAAAATACACCAGAGTGCATCTAAACGCATTAAAAACACACCAGAAAGCATCTAAACGCATCAAAAAAACACCAGAGAGCATCTAAAACACATAACAAATATACCAGAGTGCATCGAAACGCATCAAAAATACACTAGAGCGCATTTAAATGCATTAAACACACACCAGAGAGAGCATCTAAATGCATCAAAAACACACCACAGTGCATCCAAGTACATCAAAAAATACACCAGAAAGCATCTAAACACATCAAAATTACACCAGAGAGCACCTAAATGCATCACAAATATACCAGAGTGCATCTAAACACATCAAATATATACCAGAGTGCATCTAAACGCATCACAAACAACCCACAGTGCATCTAAACGTATTAAATATACACCCAAATGCATCTAAACGCATCAAATATACACCAGAGAGCATCTAAAAGCATCAAATATAAACCAGAGAGCATCTAAACTAGGGCTCGACAAACCCCGGACGCCAGGTCGCGTTGGGCCGCGCCGGCCGGTAATTGAGCCCGCGGCTTTGTGGCCTTCTGGAATCTGGCACCCTCTCGTGGTGGCCATTGGTATGACAAGACAACCAGCAATGACAATGGAGCTAGCCCTGCCTGTTTTCACTGCCCGCCACATCTCCCCCACTGTATATACGATTGTCTGCTTGCTTACCACTACACAAGAAGGCAGATCAATGAGCAGTTTTATTTTCATATTTACATCTATTTTCATTATTCACTCATCCATTTTCTTTCCCGTTTTCAACTTTTATTCTACATATATTTTCATTTTATTTCTTTTTTCACATCACCACCACTCCTTCCCCCCCCCCCACCATTCATTCCATTTTTCCACCCCCTTATTGTTTTTTTCCCGTCCCTTTTTTCAGTATAAATTTTCTCTTCCCATTCTTATGGTGGCGGGTTGGGAGTCGGCGTTCTCGGTTGTCTGGAGGTCAATCCCGGCACGCGCGGGCCGGTCCGATTCTTTTAGGGTGCTGGTTCAGGGATACTGGTATCCATTGATCCGCCTCCTGTGTCGGGCCGGCCTACACTTGCGGCTTCCCTCGCTGCGCCGGCACACGATCCATCTGACGTCACATTGGTCAGTCCATCTCCATCCGTCCCTCTGTTCCATCATGTGGCCCGGAGGGTTGCCGCGCATGCGTGCCGGTGGGGGCGTGACGCATGACGTCCTTCTCCGAGTGGCCATTTTGGTCATGGGAGAGGATGACGCTGTGCGCCTGGAGGACCGCACGGTCTAATCTCCTCAGTGTGTGTGGTAACGATATCCACACGCGCTGTTGGGAACTTGGCTGATTGGACCACAGCCCTTACTTAAGGACCGGTCCTTTATTTGATCATTAGTGCTGTGGCCGGTGGGGAGAGAGCACGCTGTTATCAACACTGACCAGGTAACGAAGAAAAGCTTTTCCTCTTATATTATGTATGTTGCTCATTCTTTGCCATCCTTACTTTGAGACACGTCCACCTTTATTGCCTTAAGGTGGGGTGCTTTACATACCCTGCCTTGATGCTATTTGTCTGTTTTTTGCATACAGACTCCTGAGGTAATTCTTTATCTTCACTGTTGGACTTGTGATGCTACTTTGGGATCTCCTTTCATTTGGATTTGGATCCTGATTTCTCAGTCCACCCTTTGATACGGCTGGATTGCTCCAACCCGGCCATATTTACAACCTTGTGCTGGGTGTGAAATTATTACACATTTAATATTCCACTCTCTGCTCAATCCTCTCTTCCCCCAAAGATACACAGCACCTTCTGTGAGGTAAGAAATACATATACAACTAGGATGTTTTCTTCTAATATATAGGTAGGCATCCTCACGTTTCCTATTACCTTTTGACCTCATACACAAAGGAGGTTCAAATCTAGGTTTGATGACATTCAGACTATGATGTTATTATGTTAGAATATATAAATTCAGCCTTTCCTATTTTATTGGTACATATTTTTTTAGACGTACGCGGTCCTGGTTTGGCCCCCGGACGCCTTTTGTGTTGGACTCTTCACCCGCCCCTCAATGGGTTTTGTTTTTATTGTTTGTTTCTTTACGGCTTTCATACACCAATTCCTTATCTATGTGATCTGTTGGGTTTAATATACCCAAGTCCCAAGCCTGATGTATGCATGTCCATGTAAGTACACTGCCACCCAACCCCCCATTTCTATTACCAGACCCATCATTCAACTGTCTGATGGGCTGTTTTGTCTCCTACAATGAATGCTGCTGTGTAAAGATCTGCTTTTCTGTTTTAGATTACAATCGTAATCATATATTGGAACTTCCCTGAAGAAGGAGTTTTCTCAGTAACGTGTAGGATCTAAAATATATATATATATATATATATATATATATATATATATATACACACACATATACACACACAATTGCGTGTTTTATATACATGTTTACATTGTTAACATTACTTGCATGGTTGTTCTGTCCCTGCATGTCATGTACCTTGTATGATCAAGTGACAATTCCACTTAGGAATTTTTGTCCAAGCCTGTACTGTCAAGCCATATCATATTATGTGTTATTTTTTTGTAATAAAACAATTTTTATCAGACCATACCCCCAAGTGGTTGTCATAATCTATGCCTAAAAAGTCCCGCCTTTGAGGGGAAACTCTCCTATACAATTTAGTTAGGGATGTTGGCTATATCACAACAGATCTGTTCTATACAAACCTCCCAATTGTTGACAATTCTGTCAGGTTGGATGGTAAACATTGGTGGAAAGCCATTTTTAGGTCTCTCCAGAGATGCTCAATTGGGTTTAAGTCAGGGCTCTGGCTGGGCCATTCAAGAACAGTCACAGAGTTGTTGTGAAGCCACTCCTTCGTTATTTTAGCTGTGTGCTTAGGGTCATTGTCTTGTTGGAAGGTAAACCTTCGGCCCAGTCTGAGGTACTGAGCATTCTGGAGAAGGTTTTCTTCCAGGATATCCTTGTACTTGGCCGCATTCATCTTTGCCTCGATTGCAACCAGTCGGCCTGTCCCTGCAGCTGAAAAACACCCCCACAGCATGATGCTGCCACCACCATGCTTCACTGTTGGGACTGTATTGGACAGGTGATGAGCAGTGCCTGGGTTTTCTCCACACATACCGCTTAGAATTAAGGCCAAAAAGTTCTATTTTGGTCTCATCAGACCAGAGAATCTTATTTCTCACCATCTTGGAGTCCTTCAGGTGTTTATTAGCAAACTCCATGCGGGCTTTCATGTGTCTTGCACTGAGGAGAGGCTTCCGTTGGACCACTCTGCCATAAAGCCCCGACTGGTGGAAGGCTGGTGTACTGGTTGGCTTTCTACAACTTTCTCCCATCTCCCGACTGCATCTTTGGAGCTCAGCCACAGTGATCTTTGGGTTCTTCTTTACCTCGCTCATCAAAGCTCTTCTCCCCCGATAGCTCAGTTTGGCCAGACGGCCAGCTCTAGGAAGGGTTCTGGTCGTCCCAAACGTCTTCCATTTAAGGATTATGGAAGCCACTGTGCTCTTAGGAACCTTAAATGCAGCAGAATGTTTTTTGTAACCTTGGCCAGATCTGTGCCTTGCCACAATTCTGGCTGAGCTCTTCAGGCAGTTCCTTTAACCTCATGATTCTCATTTGCTCTGACATGCACTGTGAGCTGTAAGGTCTTATATAGACAGGCGTGTGGCTTTCCTAATCAAGTCCAATCATTATAATCAAACACAGCTGGACTCAAATGAAGGTGTAGAACCCATCAAGGATAATCAGAAGAAATGGACAGCACCTGAGTTAAATATACGAGTGTCACAGCAAAGGGTCTGAATACTTAGGACCATGTGATATTTCAGTTTTTCTTTTTTAATAAATCTGCAAAAATGTCAACAATTCTGTGTTTTTCTGTCAATATGGGGTGCTGTGTGTACATTAATGAGGGAAAAAAATTAACTTAAATGATTTTAGCAAATGGCTGCAATATAACAAAGTGAAAAATGTAAGGGGGTCCGAATACTTTCCGTACCCACTGTACATATGTAAAGGGATGGCCATGGACATTGCTGGCTTTTGTCCTGTAAACAGCAATTTGCTGATTTTTAAAGCAAACAGTAATTCTTGGTGCCATATACAGGGAGTCAATTCCACCCTCCCTCACCATACAGCTGCCAGCAATTATTATTTTTTTACACAAGCTTTGCACTCACCTTATTACAGGATGGGATCATTTAATGTCTTTAGGGTGCAGGTGGCATAATCTGCAGTGCTGTATTCCCCAACAATTACAAATCCGGCCTGTCCCCGATTGGTTGATATAGAAGAGGTCAGAGCTTACAATTAATTATTTGGAACTGTGTTGCAGAAGATCACTTTGTATGTACCCCACAGGCATTAAATAGACCCTTTATGCCCTCCTGCTGAACAAATGGGGCCCCAGTAAGTTGCTGCAAGGCTGTGCTGTAAAGCAGCTCCAGCAGACAGTAACTATTTCATAATTTTCCTGGAATTCTGCCTTAGACCCCGCCCACACTTGGCGATTTGGTATGGCTGGCAAAAGTGCTCCGATTCTGCCTGCGATTCCAAATCATGGGAAAATGTGAAGCAAGCATTCGGATTATTCTTAATGGCACCCCAAACATGGCAAGATATTGTCACATAACAGAATCGCATGGCAATCGATCCAAAATGTGCAGGGGACCATTTTTTCACTTTGGGGTGTGGCGGAGTAATCTGCAATGCAGCGGTTGCCGGTCCCGGCCTCTTCTATATCAATCCACCGCAACAATTCAAAGGATTACAATAAAAAAGGCCAGGCATTTAATAATAAGAAACAGAAGCACTGCAGATTATGCCTCTGCACCTGGAAGTGAAGAATCAGTCCCCTTTATAACTTCATTCATTTTAGTGGGTCGGCATAACTGCCCGGCAACCAGAATTTTTATATGAAGGCCAAACGTTAGTCATCCCTATGTCCCTGTCATGTCGGGTTTATTTATTGTGCCTGACACTGGAATGTTGAACTTTTCTTTCTATAATTTGATGTTGTATAAAAAAAAAAAAATATATGAAATGTAGGTGAAGGTGCTAAATCGGATTCTTCTTTTTAATTGCAGATGTACGCGGTATTTACTGCAGACACAGCTCACAAGGCAGGTCTGCCCCAGTGAGCAAGACAGAATGTGACGTTCACACGGCGACTCCACCAGCATGCGACGTTCACACGGAGACTCCACCAGCATGCGACATTCACACGGAGACTCCACCAGCATGCGACATTCACACGGAGACTCCACCAGCATGCGACATTCACAGGGAGACTCCACCAGCATGCGACATTCACAGGGAGACTCCACCAGCATGCGACATTCACAGGGAGACTCCACCAGCATGCGACATTCACAGGGAGACTCCACCAGCATGCGACATTCACAGGGAGACTCCACCAGCATGCGACATTCACAGGGAGACTCCACCAGCATGCGACATTCACAGGGAGACTCCACCAGCATGCGACATTCACAGGGAGACTCCACCAGCATGCGACATTCACACGGAGACTCCACCAGCATGCGACATTCACAGGGAGACTCCACCAGCATGCGACATTCACAGGGAGACTCCACCAGCATGCGACATTCACAGGGAGACTCCACCAGCATGCGACATTCACAGGGAGACTCCACCAGCATGCGACATTCACAGGGAGACTCCACCAGCATGCGACATTCACAGGGAGACTCCACCAGCATGCGACATTCACAGGGAGACTCCACCAGCATGCGACATTCACAGGGAGACTCCACCAGCATGCCACATTCACAGGGAGACTCCACCAGCATGCCACATTCACAGGGAGACTTCACCAGGGCAGCCATAGGAATATCTCATCCCATGGATATGAGGGCAAGCTTACAGAAAAGGATAGCCAGATTCTGGTGGTAGGGGATTCAGTTATTAGAGGGACAGAGAGAGCAATTTGTCAGAATGAGCGAGATTGACGAACAGTATATTGTTTCCCGGGTGCACGGGTTGGGGAAATTGCAGATCAGATGGACAGATTGTTAGATGGAGATGGGGAGGACCCAGCTGTCATAGTACATATTGGCACCAACGACAACATTAGAAGAAAATGGAATGCCCTACTAAAATGATTTCAGGGACTTGGGGGCTATATTGAAGAAAAGGACCTCCAAGGTAGTATTTTCAAAAATCCTGCCTGTACAGCGAGCCACACCAAGGAGGCAACAGGAGCTTAGGGGGCTTAGCAAGTGGCTGAAGAACTGGTGCAGCAAGGAGGGCTTTGGCTTCATGGAGACCTGGACTGACTTTTCAATTGGTTACTTACTCTACAGCAATGATGGATTGCACTTAAATGAGCAGGGTGCAGCTCTGTTGGGAAAGAAAATAACCAAAAAGTTGGAAAAAATGATTTGCTAGTGAACATGAGGGAGAGGATCTTAAAGTCAAACCATCATCAGAGAGTACAATACGTCATCACTCTTATGAAAGATTCTCATTTCGTCTCCAAGAGAGCAATACCACCAGCTCTCTTCACCAACAGGAGTGCCTCAGTATCTTTTCTGCATAGCTCAAGTTTAGTGTGTGGGGGATAGAGTGTTAGGGAATATCTACCCTAAGGAGGTACCCGTCTCAATACGATAAATACTAGAACCCAAAAATGTCCATCACAATCACCTGTAAAAAAGTGCCTGAGACGTTGGTGGTTAAACAGCCTGCCAGGCCTGGGGGTAACTGAACCAAGTCTTCCAAAAGCTACCTCATATCCAAGAGTCGCCAAGAGTGTAAATGTAGACATTAAGATTTAAGGTTCATCAAAAATATCACATTCTAAAGGGAAAGGTAGAACATGGGGGAGAGGAGGAGGGGAAGGGAAGAGGGAGGGTGGCATGGAAGGAGGAGAAGGGGAGGTTGGAGAAAAGAAGAGGGTGAGGGTTGGGGGGTGAACCACCACACCCCTTCCTTTCCCCCCAACCCCCCTCCCCCCTCCTTTCCTCACTCTCTCTTCCACACACCCCGTGTTCTACCTTGCCCTTTCCAATGTAATATTTTTGATTAACCTTAAATCTTAATATCTACATTTACACTCTTGGCAACTCTGTTGTGAAGTTTGGAGTCCAGTAGATTTTTTGGGCATGTGTTGGACCGTCTTGAGGAGGAGGTTGGAGGCTGGTATGTTTTTGAGGAGTGTGTTGGACCGGCTGTGAGGGGAGGTTGGAGGCCGGTATGTTTTTCAGGTGTGCAAGGCAAAAAAAAAAAAAAAAAAAAAGGAATTTCTTCTGGACAGCCGCACTCCAAATAAGTTTCACATTATACTTTGTGTGTCAGATAGCTATGATTAAACACAAAGTATAGTGCGAAATGCGTCATCTGTCCAGTGTGCTGTGGCTTGTAGTGCTGTGTTGGATTTTACAATAAAGGCAATTTTTATTTGGAGTGCGGCTGTCCAGAAGAAGTTCCTCTTTTTGCCTTGTACGTGCATTGCCAGCACCCGTGGTTTCTGTGAGAAACATTACCTTTGAAGACGACCACACCTGAGCGGCTTCCCTTTCTGTTCGCTCATTTGTTCTGGACCTTGCATCCATTGTTTGCCAGCTCGGAGTTGGTCTTCCCTGATTTTCTATCTATTGCTTCCACTTTTTTGATCCAGAAACCAGCCTATTATGGATACCATCACACCTACTTCGTTAACAGCAGAACCTGGTTTCAGCAGGACTCTTATGGCGCCGTCGGAAAACGCACTGATATCGGGTTCGCAGGTGCATATGCTTCAGCCCATGGATGATAACACGGTTTCCCTGATAGGCATGTTCAGGAAACTGGAGACTTGGAGCCAAGGAAATCAGACTATATTGGGACATCAACTCCCTTTCGGAGTATGTATCGTTATCACGTAACCCACGAGGCTTGAGGATCAAGAAATTCCCTACTTCAGAGCTTATAAATGACAGCCTAAAAAAGGAATCGACTGATACCTTGAGTTCCTGTTCACTGAAGCTTATGGACTTTCTCATAGTGTCCAAGAAAACAGAAATAGACACATTACAGGCAGAAATGGCTGACATACAGAAAGATTTCACAAGTTCACAGACCCATCTTGAGTTTGTTGAGCTGGACGGACGTCTAAATAAAAAATTAGACAAGATGGAGAAATATGTCATAACCACCAAAAAGAGCAAGATGACCCGAGATCGGATCGAATACGAGAGGGATAACGTCTATACCTGGAGAAAAGTACAGTTTCCATCAGGCCGATCAAGGAGAAATCAGGGAAAGTGGGTCAGTTTTTCCGACCATGAAAATGTACTTATTAATGATACAATGGCTTTGTCAGCATCGTATTCTTCACCCGAGCCCCCCATGAAATCCCCTGGACCGAGCCGTACAAATGATGGACATCATCCTGGAAACCCTCAAGGGACCCACAAAAAAGCAAAAACACAAAAAAACTAGGAGAGGAGGCAAGAGACACACGCACTCCAAAGAAAACTCCCTACACTTTACAGGGCAGGACGAAGTGAACATATCTAATGTTGTCAACATTTCCGATAGGGTTTTAAATAATGAAGAAAAGATACTTCTTTCAAAAGGACTAAATTTTTGTCCTACAAGACACTTTGACCTCTTCAGCACCTTATTGGATGTCAACAAATTCTCCCGCAGCCTTACCTTGAAGAAACACTACTTTGATCCCCCTTCAGAGGAACATGACATCTCCTCCGGCGATCAGGACACGGGTGAGTCTCCTTCTCCCATTTTGTTTACGGAGGTCTGCGCTCTGCAAGACCTAATAGATTTGGCCGCTGAGTCCAGCCCCTGCCCCGTCGACACTCCCAATAGCACATCATTTAAGCTTAGGTCGGATTTTTATCAGGTGGGGTCACGGGGCAAGGATCTCAACCTTTTCCAAAAGATGGTGGAGAGGGACCTCACCCACCAGGCCCGAGATTGTCACAGGAGATCCATGCCCAATAATTTGTCCCCATTGGAAAAGAAGGCACTAAAGGACTTAGAGATGGACACTAATATTGTAATTAGGAATGCCGATAAAGGAGGTATGGTGGTTGTCTTGAATTCAGATTAGTACAGGAGTGAAGCTTTACGGAAACTGTCAGATAGCCACACCTACCGATTACTTAAAACTGACCCTACCATCCCCTTTTCTAAAACACTCTCCTCATTACTAGACAAAGCAGTCCATGCAGGCATCTTTTCTGACAAGGAGATATTGCTTTTCATCCCAGAGAACCCCATCATGCCTGTGTTCCACCACCTACCCAAGATTCATAAGGGGTTAAATCCCCTTGTGGGTAGACCAATTGTGGCAGGCATTGGCTCTCTGAATGAACGCCTGGGAGAATGGGTGGATGGCCAACTTCAACCTTTGATGGCCAACCTCCCAGGTTTCCTTTGTGACACCAAACAGCTCCTGATCAAATTAAAAGATTTCTAATGGAAAGATAACTATAGATGGGTCACGTATGATGTTACTAGTCTGTACTCAAGCATCCCACACCATCTAGGTGTACAAGCGGTATCTGTAATTTTGAAGGAGTCAGGGAAGTTCTCGTTGGCCCTTCAGGAGTTTATCCTGTTATCGCTTGATTATCTACTGACGCATAACTTTTTTATGTTTGACGGGGGCTACTATCTCCAAAGATGCGGGGCCCCCATGGGGGCAAAGCTTTCGCCCTCCCTTGCCAACCTCTATATGGGGTTGTGGGAGAGGTCCCGCATCTTCTGACATGGTAGCCCTCGCTGTCTAGACATGGTCTTGTTTAGTCGTTTCATTGACGACCTCCTATTTGTGACATCTGATAGGGACGCTAACTTGGGTGCTTGGCTCGACTTTTTAAATGAGAACACCATGAACCTCCAATTTACAGTGAAATTCAATGCCATTACTATGGACTTTTTAGATGTCAGCCTTTCAGCTACCAATGGTATAGCAACTACTAGCATTCATAGGAAACCCACAGCGGGGAATGCACTTTTGAGAGCGGACTCGGGTCACCCGAGCCATACAGTCAGCGGGGTTCCCTACGGACAATTTCTTAGGCTTAGACGTCTATGCAGCAGACCTGAAGATTTTACAAGTGAAGCTGCTAACATGACTCAGAGGTTTATGGACAGAGGTTATCCCCATAAAATTGTAAAAAAAGGTTTAATGATTGCCAGCACCATCCCTAGAGACACTACTGCAGGATCAAATGAGAAAACATGACCACAAACTAGCGGTGTCCTTTAACAGGGTCCCAGTATTTTCCACTCCCTACAGTTTCGAGTACAACAGGATTAAACAGACAATCAACAAATATCTTACTATTCTGTTGAATGACCCAGCCTATAAGGAAATACTGTCCAAAAGGCGTCAAAGTGGTGTTTAGGCGAGCCCCTACTTTGGGGGGCTACCTTTTACCTAGCCTCTTTCAAAGTAAATCTCCAGCATCCAATTGGCTGCATTTTAAGGGCACTTTTAAATGCGGCATTTCTGGATGCAATTACTGCAAACACATTAAGATAGGCCAGGTCATACACTCTAATACCAACAATAAATCTCTTGACATTCCGCAATTTATCAATTGCAATACAAAATTCTTGGTCTATGTTATGAATTGTGAATCGTGCCACATCCAATATGTCGGGCGCACCATTCGCAGACTTGGGGATCGTATGTATGATCATTTATTTGACATACAGAAAGACAAGAATAGCAACGTCACCAGACATTGGAATTCTGTGCACGATAAAGATGTATCCTGTCTTTCCATCCAAGGGTTCGAAAAGATTAACACTCCCTTAAGAGGGGGAGACAGGTTCAGGATATTGTGCAGACGTGAGGTCTATGCGATTTTCTAGCTGGTTTAAACTTCGAATGGGACGTTTCCCATTATTACGATTAGCCCCAAGTGTCTGCACAGTATCCTTGAACCAAATGCTTTGTTGAAGCTGCCCGCGTATACACACACCCATATACATGTAGATATCATCTTTTAGGATGTCTAGGTCGGAGGCCATACATGTAACATTGCCTATTCTATAGGTTTCTCCTTTCCTTCCCTTCCCCTCCCTCTCTTTCATTCCTTCTATATATACATACATAGGCACCAATATTACCCCTAAATTACCTTAGACACCTATATATTTGAATATTTACATTTACATGTATGTCGGTTAATGGGTATACCGAACATAAGAGTCCTGTTGATTTTATGGGTTTTTCTTTTCCTTGTTTTTTACAGTCTATGGATCATTATCGACATATCTCAACCATTCGAGGAGTAGGACTGATCCATTCAAACTTTTGCACAACTGTCTACCAGTGCGAAACTAATTGTATTTATGTCCAATGTTCATGTTTTATGTACTAATGATTTTTTACGTTGGATGTTTGTTTTGCATTTCTATATGTGCAGATAGTGTAGGTTTCTATATGATCCAGTTAGTGTTTTAAAGACGATTTTTTAACATGGATTTCATCCACGATTTTTTTTTTGGGAGACAGTTCTGTATACATTTTACATTTTTTATGAATGCAGGTAGACAGCGTTGTTTATAGGAGATATAGAATATCATTTCACACTAGTTGTCTAAAGGCACAACTTCAAATGGAGACACTTACCATAACACATCATTAGTGCCGGCATCATGCATTCATGTATACTCACACATACTGTCACAATCACCAAGAGGATCATAGATATTTTGTTCTACTATATACACACAGCCAGAGTCATGCGATGTTCGCATCATTGCCAGTAAGAATGAAACACTACTATTATTCCACACACGCACTCAATCGCTCTTTTGGGAGGTCCGTAAACAGGACGCGATTATATGTGGCACCGTTCCAACTTTCAAAATCCCCTACTTTATATTTTTATTTTCGGTTTCTGTTTCCCTGTCTGGCTGACCTCCCGCCCTTTTTTCGCTTGGGTTTTTCCTTTTTTTCTCTCTCTCCCTTTTTTTTTTTTAGGTTGCTCTCTGCTATGCCCTTTTATCTCCCTCTTTTTCTCTTCCTTTTTTGAGTTCTCTACCCTTTTGCTTGCTCTCTCTTTTCTTTTTCGTACATCACGGGACACAGAGCGACTTAGTCATTACTAATGGGTTATATAGATTACCTTCAGGTGTTGGCACTGGCCAATTCCAAACCGGAAGTACCCTCCCCTATATAAGCCCCTCCCATCCGGGAGCACCTCAGTTTTTTGCCAGTGTCTAAGGTGTTGGCCAAAGAGTAACATGTGTTTTCACTGGGCTTGCGTACAGGTTCTTTTGGGCCTTAGTAAGCTGTTCCGGATCCCACCAAAAAAGCTTCATAGCTAAACGGTCGGTACCCGGGCCTTGCAGCAGAAGAGCAAGGTTTTGCCTGTAATGCTTCTCTTAGGAGGGCTGGACCCTGGGATCCAGAGCTCTGGTCATACCCACGACCAAGATGTTGTCTGTGCAGGGTGCTATACAGGTCCAGGGGAGTGGAATCCTTGGGAACCCGGTCCCTGAAGGTTTAATTACAATGCCTGCCGTGATAGGTGAAGTTTGGACTTCTGTGGACCAAACAAAGTCCTGCGGCGGGGATCAGGTAAGTGGGGGCCCCCAGGAACTTGGTTCTATTGGGGGACCCCCAAGCCTAATTTGTCTTTCTGTCTGTTACCTAACGGTATTCCCGCTAAATATCTGTGTTTGCCTGTAACTACTGAAAATGTAAAATTTTAATAGTAGTCAAGAAAAAAAAAAAAAAAAAAGGGGACCGCGGTACCTGTGTTAAACCACTAGAGGCCGCTGTAGTCCATTTTTCTTGTCATGTGGATCTTTGGTTTTCTCAAGTCAAAAGATCCAGGCAGCTGGTAAGTTTCTCTGTGGGAATCCACTTCCTCTGCCCTGTTGCTGCGCTCATCCACCGCACAGGCCCTCCGGCAAAAAGGGCCCTGGCTCCTAGTCCCCTGTTTGATTTCTTAAAGGGCGCCAATGGCGCACGGGCGTGCACGCGCCTCCTATGAAAAAAAGGGGCGGGTGGATGACGCTCGATGCGCGCCGCAGCGCTTCTGCGCATGTGCGGGCGTCCCAGCATAGTTAAAAGACACAGTACAAGTGTCAGCTGGATGCAAACAGAGCTAGCAACAAACAGTGGCACACAGAGGCGGTTGATGCAGGCATCCCCATAGAAAGGCACTTTAGTGGACACCAGCTGGTATATAGCAGCACCTGTGTTAGATGATTACCAGCAAAATTGGTGTATGACGACGGGAATACCTCAGCTTTGTGCTTAAAGGATATGTCGTCCAGACGCTCCGGAAATAGATCTTCCAGGAAGCCAAAGGGGTCTCCATCGGGCTCTGAGGATATTGGGCATGCTTGTACTGCACCAATCTCCCCTGAGAATTCAGAGGTCAGTAGCCGTAGAAACCCCGCAGGAATGCCTGGTGCTGCGGCTGTCCCCAGTCCACCTGCTCCTGTATATATAACAGAGGAGGTTTTATCCTCAACTCTGGGAGGATTGGAAGAGAGATTAACAGCATTGATCGCTGCTTCCCTGTCTCAGGAAAAGCGCGTCCGATCTCCGTCTCCTCCTTCAGAGTGCCTGTTAGTGGAGGAACAGCCCCACACAGAGATCGACCTACCTGAAGGGGATCAGGATAAGGTTGATTCAGTTATGGAGGAATCAACAGTGGAAGAACCTTTCTCAGCATCTCAGGCTGAAAGATTATGGGTTCAGTCTCTGACTAATATGGTCCGATCAGCATTTAAAATGCCTCTGGCGGAACCACCATCCACTACGGTTTCCTCGCTGGGGTCGCTAAAAGCTCCCCAGGCTGTCTGTTCCTTCCCAATCCACCCTTTATTAGAAGGGCTTATTTACCAGGATTGGGAGCATCCTGATAAAATATTTGCTCCCCCCAAGAGATTTCCGGTGATCTATCCCATGGAGGATAAGTTCATAAAAAAATGGAAGGTCCCTGCAGTGGACGCAGCCATCTCTTCTGTTAACAAATCACTGACATGTCCAGTAGATAATGTTCCAATGTTCAAAGACCCAATAGATAAAAAATTGGAGTCTTTACTAAAATCTGCTTTCTCTACAGCAAGCATGGTGACACAACCTGCGGTAGCAGCGATTGGAGTCTGCCAAGCAGTGAAAGATCAGTTGAAACAAGTCTTAAGGGACTTACCAGATCAGCAGGCTCTTGCCCTAGCTGACCTGCCTAGAGCCTTGTGTTTTGCGGTGGACGCCATAAAGGATACAATCCAACAGGCCTCCCGCTTTACGCTGTCTATAGACATATGCGTAGGCTTCTGTGGCTCAAAAACTGGTCTGCTGAAGCTCCCTGTAAAAAACTGCTGGTTAGCTTCCCATTTCATGGAGAACGCTTATTTGGAGAAGATCTGGACAAATATATCCAGAAAATTTCTGCCGGTAAAAGTTCACTCTTACCGGTTAAGAACAAGGGTAGAAGTCCTTCTTTTAAGAGGCCTACTTCTCCAGTCCCTGGCACATCGGCTGTGAAACAGTTCCGACGGCCTCCGCGGTCAAATCCAGGGGGCAGAAATCAGGGACAATCACAGGGTATCAAGAAACCCTGGGTCAAGAGAGGTACAAAACCTCCCCCTAAGTCATGAAGGGTTGCCCCCACTCAGTCGGGTGAGGGGAAGACTTCAGTTGTTCACAGAGACCTGGCGGGACACCATCAGAGATGGGTGATCCCCGCAGTAAGTCTGGGATACAGGCTGGAGTTAAAAGACATTCCTCCTGCCCATTTTATAAGGTCAAACGTGCCAAGCGATCCCCAGAAGAGTGGATCCCTCCTTCTGGCACTAGAGCAACTATTGCCCCAAGGGTAATCATGAAGGTTCCCTTGAAAGAAAACGGGTTCGGGTTTTACTCGAACCTTGTCACAGTCCCCAAACCAAATGGGGACATGAGGCCCATATTGAATATAAAAGGGCTAAACAAGTTCCTACATATCAGGACTTTTTTCGGATGGAGTCGATCCGATCGGTGGCCACCGCCCTACAAGGGCAGGAATGGTTAGCCTCGATCGACATAAGGGATGCTTATTTGCATATTCCCATCTGTCCGGCCCACCAGAAATTTCTACGCCTTGCAGTAGAAGGGCGCCATTTTCGGTTCAGAGCCTTACCTTTCGGTCTGGCCACGGCACCACGAGTGTTCACAAAAATTCTGGCCCTACGATTGGCCAAACTAGGAACACAAGGTGTAACGATAATGGCATATCTAGACGACTTGTTGCTGATAGACCACTCAGTGAAAAAAACTAGAAGTGGTCGTTCACAAGATAATCAAGTATCTGGAATCTCACGGTTGCATTATCAACCGAGACAAGTCAGCCCTAAAACCAGTCAAAAGCCTGGAATACTTGGGGGCTAAGACTGGATTCAAATCAGAGAAAGATTTTCTTACCTCCAGAGAAGGTGTCGTCTTTGAAAGATTTGACCCACTTAGTGGGTACAAAAAAGAAAAACCATCCATACGCCTGTGTATAAGGCTGCTGGGAAAAATGGTGGCTTCATTCGAAGCGGTACCCTACGGTCAATTCCATTCAAGGAACTTGCAGAGGGCCATACTGTCAGCCTGGAACAAAAAAGTTCAGGCTTTAGACTTACCAATGTCCCTGTCTCCTTCCGTTCGCAAGAGCCTCCATTGGTGGTTGGTGCCCCAGAATCTGGGAAGGGAAACCCTTCAGTCCGGTTTCTTGGAAGGTGGTCACTACAGTTGCCAGCCTCATAGGCTGGGGGGCAGTACTGGAGCAATGGTCTCTCCAGGGCAAGTGGTCAGAAGCAGAGAAGGCCCTGCCCACCAATCTCTTAGAGATACGAGCAGCCCGGTATGCCCTAGTAGCATGGACATCCAAACTCCAAGGGTCACCTGTCAGAATTCAATCAGACAATGCCACAGCAGTGGCATATATCAATCTCCAGGGTGGCACCAGGAGTCGTGCAGCCCAGAGGGAAGCGAAATGCATCCTGGAATGGGCAGAAAGGTATGTCACAGCCATATCCGCGGTTTTCATCCCAGGAGTGGAAAATTGGAGAGCGGACTTTTTTAAGTCGCCAGCAATTATGCCCGGGGGAATGGTCTCTTCACCCCGAGGTTTTCCAGGCAATATGCCAGCGGTGGGGAACACCGGATGTAGATCTGCTAGCATCCAGATTCAACGCAAAGGTGGACAGATTTGTGTCTCGCACAAAGGATCCCCTAGCTTGCGGTTCGGATGCCCTAGTGTTCCCTTGGGATCAGTTCAAGCTGATATATGCATTCCCACCGCGATTAATCCGCAGAATCAGGGTAGAAAAGAAACCAGTGATTCTGGTGGCTCCAGCGTGGCCCCGAAGGGCATGGTACGCGGAGATTGTAAAAATGTCAGTGGGAAGTCCTTGGACCCTCCCACATCGTCCGGACCTGCTTTCGCAAGGACCGATATACTACCCTTCCTTACCAGCCCTAGGTTTGACGGCCTGGCTATAGAAGCCCACATTCTAAAAAAGAGAGGGCTCTCTAATCCTGTGGTATCTACCATGATCAATGCCAGGAAGCCGGTATCCAGGCAGATCTATTATAGGATCTAGAAGGCGTACATCACGTGGGGTGAGGCCAGGAAATGGCATCCACGTAAGTACGTAATAGGTAGGATTCTGGACTTCCTACAGTGGGCTGTACATAGGAAGCTTGCCTTGAGTACTATCAAGGGTCAGACGGCCTTGTCAATATTTTTTTTTTCAAAGGCCCTTGGCTTTGCATTCATTAATCAAAGCTTTCATACAAGGAGTGATGCGTATTAGCCCTCCGGTTAGTATTCCCATATGTCCATGGGACTTAAACCTGGTTCTGTCGGTTCTACAGAAACAACCATTTGAACCATTGCGGCACATTTTCTTGGTTCTTTTCACCAGGAAATTGATTTTCTTAGTAGCCATTTGTTCGGCTAAAAGAGTATCGGAATTAGCCGCCTTGTCCTGTAAGGAGCCATATCTGGTTATCCATAAGGACAGAGTAGTATTACGTCCTCATCCAGCCTTCTTCCTAAGGTGGTATCGAGGTTCCATTTGAACCAAGATGTGGTTCTTCCTTCCTTTTTTCCCCAAACCTAGTTCGGTAGAGGAAAAGTTATTGCATTCTTTGGATGTAGTAAGAGCAGTTAAAGCTTATCTTAAAGCCACTGCTCAGATTCGTAGAACGGATACTTTGTTTGTTCTGCTGGAAGGCCCCAGAAAGGGTCAGGCAGCATCAAAAATCTACTTTAGCCAAGTGGATTCGACAGGTCATAATACAAGCCTATGGCTTGAAAAGGAGACCGCCTCCGTTCAAAGTTAGGGCGCACTCCACAAGAGCAGTTGGAACTTCATGGGGAGTGCATCACCAAGCCTCCCTGGCTCAAGTACTGTAAGGCCACAACATGGTCCTTAGTACACACGTTTACTAGATTCTACCAGGTAGACGTCAGAAGTCAGGAGGATGTCGCCTTTGGGCGCAGTGTGTTGCAGGCCGCAAAAGAGCCTCATGCCTGATGGCGCCCAGCTTATGTATCCCTCCCCTCATTTGGCATTGCTTTGGGACGTCCCATTAGTAATGACTAAGTCGCTCTGTGTCCCGTGATGTACGAAAAAGAAAAAGGGATTTTTATAACAGCTTACCTGTAAAATCCTTTTCTTGGAGTACATCACGGGACACAGAGCTCCCACCCCTCTTTTTGGGACACTTATTGCTTGGCTACAAAACTGAGGTGCTCCCGGATGGGAGGGGCTTATATAGGGGAGGGTACTTCCGGTTTGGAATTGGCCAGTGCCAACACCTGAAGGTAATCTATATAACCCATTAGTAATGACTAAGTCGCTCTGTGTCCCGTGATGTACTCCAAGAAAAGGATTTTACAGGTAAGCTGTTATAAAAATCCCTTTTTCTCCCTTCTCTGCTCTATGTCTCTTCTTTTTACTGCTCTTCCTGGCCCCCTCCCACTTTTATTTCCGCCTTTGTAATTACAGACAATTCATGAATACACAAACTTTTAAATGTGATGTGGTGTGGGGGAGGTCTGGGTGGGGGAAAACACATTAAGGCGGGATTGTATACTGCACATTGTTACAAATCTTTTTCTTTTCCATTTGTGTCATTTTTTTTCACTGTACATGGAATTATATGTAAGTACATTGGTATGAAAAACAAATAAAAAGCAATTAATTTAAAAAAAAACTTTATTGGTAAAAAGTGTGCCATATTTTGTCGCTTTTCACAGCAAATATATGCCATCCAATTACTACATATCTCCCTAGTTGTGACTTATATTGAAGGCGTTGTGTGTACTGAACACAGTCCATGTTTCATTTATATATATATATATATATATATATATATATATATATATATATATATATATATATATGTGTTAAATCTTATTTTATTAGATATTACTGGTTGTTTTCAACACCAGGACCATTATCATAATCATTATTTGCACTATGCTTATATACATATATACACACACACACACACGTCACTGTTCTCATGCACATAATTTGATCTCCACAATGAACAATACATGCACACGGTTTTATTGTTATTTAAATGCATCCATACGTTTACACACACATCATAAAACACATTTGTATATTTATATTAGTTTTTACACACAAACACACAGATTGATTATATATATATATATATATATATATATATCTATATCCATCACAAATTTTCTAGTTTTACTAGAGTTTTCACATCCTTTTACATATACTTTGCACGGTTCTCCTAGCGATATGCTATTTCTTTTTCGTACATCACGGGACACAGAGCGACATAGTCATTACTAATGGGTTATATAGATACCGTCAGGTGCTGGCACTGGCAACTTCCAAAACCGGAAGTACCCTCCCCTATATAAGCCCCTCCCATCCGGGAGCACCTCAGTTTTTTGCCAGTGTCTAAGGTGTTGGCCAAGAAGAAACATGTGTTTTTCACTGAGCTTGCGTACAGGTTCTTTTGGGCCTCAGTAAGCTATTCCGGATCCGACCAAAAAAGCTTCATAGCTAAACGGTCGGTACCCGGGCCTTGCAGAGAAGAGCAAGGTTTTGCCTGTAATGCTTCTCTTAGGAGAGCTGGACCCTGGGATCCAGAGCTCTGGTCATACCCACGACCAAGATGTTTTCTGTGCAGGGTGCTATACAGGTCCAGGGGAGTGGAATCCTTGGGAACCCGGTCCCTGAAGGTTTGATTACAATGCCTGCCGTGATAGGTGAAGTTTGGGCTTTTGTGGACCAAACAAAGTCCTGCGGCGGGGAACAGGTAAGTGGGGGCCCCCAGGAACTTGGTTCTATTGGGGGACCCCCAAGCCTAATTTGTCTTTCTGTCTGTTACCTAATGGTATTCCCGCAAAATTCTGTGCATGCCTGTAACTACTAAAAAAATGTAATAATTTTTAATGGTGGTCAAGAAAAAAAAAAAAAAAAAAAAAAAAATTTTTTTATATATATATTAGACTGCGGTACCTGTGTTTGTCCACTAGAGGCCGCTGTGGAATGTTTTCTTGTCATGTGGACTAGCTTCTTCTCAGCAGAGCAAAGTCCAGGCAGATGGTGAGTTCTCTTATAGGAAACTGCTTCCTCTGCCATGTTGCAGTGTTTGTCCATCCCCCGGCCTGCGGCAAAGAGGGGCCCTGGCTCCTGTCCCTTGTTACCATATTTGAAATTAGCGCCGAAGGCGCACGTGCCCGCGCGCGTGCGCGTGCACGCACCTCTATATATAGAGGTGAGCCGGGAAAGGGGGCGGAGCCTGGGGGATGACGCTCTGTGCGCGCCGCAGCGCTTCTGCGCATGTGCGGGCGTCCCAGCAGTTTTTAAAAAAACCACAATATTGTAGTGAGCTGGCTATGAAGTACAGAGACAGAGCTGGCAACATTTAAAGGCATACAGCAAGCGGTTGATACAGGCATCCCCTAGAAAGGCACATTAGTAGACACCAACTGTGATATAGCAGCAATTGTGCTCGACTATTCTCAGTAAAAGTGGTGTATTACGGCTGGAATACCTCAGCTTTAGGCTTAGGAATATGCCGTCCAGAAGCTCCGGAACTGAATCTTCCAGGAAGCGAAGGGGGTCTCATCGGGCTCTGAGGATCTTGGGCATACTTCTGCTGCACCAGTCTCCCCTGAAGTTCAGAGGTAAGTGACCGTAGAGACCCCGCAGGGGTACTTGGTACTGTGGCTGTCCTCAGTCACCTGCTCCTGTGTATGTAACAGAGGAGGTTTTTTCCTCAGCTCTGGGAGGATTAGAGAGAGATTGTCAACATTTATCGCTGCCTCCCTGTCAGGGAAAGCACGCCCGATCTCCGTCTCCTCCTTCAGAATGCCTGTTAGCAGAGCAACAGTCCCATACAGGGATCGACCTGCCTGAAGGGGATCAGGATGAGGTTGATTCTGTTATAGAGGAATCAACAGTGGGGGAACCTTTTCTCAGCATCTCAAGCTGAAAGATTATGGGTTCAGTCTCTGACTAACATGGTCCGATCAGCATTTAAAAATGCACCTTGCGGAACCATCAACCACTACTGTATCCTCATTGGGGTCGCTAGAAGCCCCCAGACTGTTTGTTCTTTTCCACTTCACCCTTTACTGAAAGGGCTCATTTACCAGGATTGGGAACGTCCTGAGAAAATATTTATTCCCCCAAGAGATTTCCGGTGGTCTATCCCATGGAGGATAAGTTCATCAAAAAAAAAAAAAAAAAAAATGGAAGGTCCCTACAGTGGACGCAGCCATCTCTTGTATGTATAAATCACTGACATGTCCAGTGGATAATGTCCAAATGTTCAAGAACCCAATAAATAAAAGATTGGAGTCCTTATGAAAATCTGCTTGGTGATACAACCAGCAGTAGCAGCTATTGGGGTCTGCTAAGCAGTGAAGGATCAGTTGAAACAGGTCTTGAGGGACTTGACAGATCAGCAGGCTTTGCCCTAGCTGATCTACCTAGAGCCTTAGGCTTTGCGGTTGACGCCATAGAGGATTCAGTCCATCAGGCCTCCCGCCTTACGCTGTCTATAGTACATACGCGTAGGCTCCTATGGCTCAAAAACTGGTCTGCTGAAGCTCCCTGTAAAGAATGGCTGGTTAGCGTCCCATTTCATGGTGAACGCTTATTCAGGGAAAACCTGGACAAATATATCCAGAAAATTTCCAGCGGTAAAAATACGCTCTTGCCGGTTAAAAGCAGAGTTAGAGGTCCCTCTTTAAGAGGCCTGCTTCTCCAGTCCCTGGGCCATCGGCTGTGTAACAGTTCCGACGGCCTCCTCGGTCAAATCCCGGGGGTAAAAAACAGGGACAGTAGCAGGGTAATGAGAAACCCTGGGTCAGGGGAGGTACAAAACCTCCCCCAAAGTTAAATTCATTGAAGCCCCCACTCAGTCGGGTGGGGGGAGGACTCCAGTTGTTCGCAAGAGACCTGGCGGGACACGATCAAGACAGATAGGTGCTCTCCGCAGTAGGTTTGGGATACAGTTTGGAGTTAAAAGACTCTCCTCCTTCCCATTTTTGAGGTCAAACGTGCCAAGGGATCCCCGGAAGAGAGAGTCCCTCCTGTTGGCACTAGAACAACTATTGCTCCAAGGAGTAATTATGGAGGTTCCCCTGGAAGAATGAGGGTTCGGGTTTTACTCAAACCTCTTTACAGTCCCGAAGCAAACGCGGACGGGAGGCCCATATTAATTCTAAAAGGGCTATACAAATTCCTGTATATCAGGTCTTTCCGATGGAGTCGATCCGATCGGTGGCCACTGCCCTACAAGGGGAGGAATGGTTAGCCACGATCGACATCAAAGATGCTTATTTGCACATTCCCATCTTTCCAGTCCACCAAAAATTTCTACGCTTTGCAGTAGAAGGGCGCCATTTTCAGTTCAGAGCCTTACCCTTCGGTTTGGCCACAGCACCACGAGTGTTTACAAAAATTCTGGCCCTTTATTGGCCAATCTAAGAACACAAGGTGTAATGATAATGGCATATCTGGATGACTTGTTGCTGATAGACCACTCAGTGAAAAAACTAGACGTGGTCGTTCACAAGACGATCAAGTATCTGGAATCTCACGGTTGGATTATCAACCGAGACAAGTCAGCCCTAAAAACCAGTCAAAAGTCTGGAATACTTGGGGCTAAGGTTGGATTCAGGCCAGAGAAAAATATTCTTGCCTCGAGGAAAGGTGTTGTCTTTGAAAGATTTGATCCACTTAGTGGGTACAAAAAAGACAGCCGTCCATACGCCTGTATAGGAGGCTGCTGGGAAAAATGGTGGCATCATTCGAAGCAGTACCCTACGGTCAATTCCATTCAAGGAATTTGCAAGGGGCCATACTGTCAGCCTGGAAAAAAAAAAAAAAAAAAAAATTCAGGCCTAGACTTACAATGTCCTTGCCCCCTTCCGTTCGCAAGAGCCTCCGTTGGTGGTTGGTTTCCCAGAATCTGGAAAAAAGGAAATCCTTCAGTCCGATTTCTTGGAAGGTGGTCACTACAGATGCCAGCCTTATAGGCTGGGGAGCAGTACTGGAGCAATAGTCTCTCCAGGGCAGATGGTCGGATGCAGAAAAGGCCCTGCCCATCAATCTCTTAGAGATACGAGCAGCCCGGTATGCCCTAGTAGCATGGACATCCAAACTCCAAGGGTCCCCTGTCAGAATTCAATCAGACAATGCCACAGCAGTGGCATATATCAATCATCAGGGGGGCACCAGGAGTCGTGCAGCCCAGAGGGAAGTAAATTACATCCTGAAATGGGCAGAAAAAATAGGTCCCAGCCATATCTGCGGTATTCATTCCAGGAGTGGAGAATTGGAAGGCGGACTTTCTAAGTCGCCAGCAATTAGGCCCAGAGGAAGGGTCCCTTCACCCCGAGGTTTTCTGGACAATATGTCAGCGGTGGGGAACATCGGATGTAGATCTTCTAGCATCCAGATTCAACGCAAAGGGGGACAGGTTTGTCTCTCGGACAAGGGATCCCCTAGCTTGCGGCTCGGATGCCCTAGTGTTCCCTTGGGATCAGTTCAAGCTGATATATGCATTCACACCGCCACAATGGTTACCTCGATTACTCCGCAGAATCAGGGTAGAAAAGAAACCAGTGATTCTGGTGGCTCCAGCGTGGCCCCGAAGAGCGTGGTACGTGGAGATTGTAAAATGTCAGTGGGGAGTCCTTGAACTCTCCCACATCGTCCGGACCTGCTTTCGCAAGGACCGATATACCACCCTTCCTTACCAGCCCTAGGTTTGACGGCCTGGCTATTGAAGCCCACATTCTAAAAAAGAGAGGGCTCTCTAATTCTGTGGTATCTACCATGATCAATGCCAGGAAGCCGGTATCCAGGCAGATCTACTATAGAATCTGGAAGGCGTACATCGCCTGGTGTGAAGCCAAGAAATGGCATCCACGTAAGTACGTAATAGGTAGGAGTCTGGACTCCCTACAATGGGCTGTAGATAGGAAGCTTGCCTTGAGTACTATCAAGGGTCAGATTTCGGCCTTGTCAATATTTTTTCAAAGGCCCTTGGCTTCGCATTCACTAGTCAAAGCCTTTATACAAGGAGTGATGCGTATTAGTCCTCCGGTTAATATTCCCATATGTCCATGGGATCTAAACTTGGTTCTGTCGGTTCTACAGAAACAACCATTTGAACCATTACAGCATATTTCCTTGGTGCTTCTCACCAGGAAATTGATTTTTCTAGTAGCCATTTGTTCGGCTAAAAGAGTATCGGAATTAGCAGCTATGTCCTGTAAGGAGCCATATCTGGTTATCCATAAGGACAGAGTAGTGTTACGTCCTCATCCAGCCTTTCTTCCTAAGGTGGTATCGAGGTTTCATTTGAACCAAGATGTGGTTCTTCCTTCTTTTTTCCCCAAACCTACTTCGGTAGAGGAAAAGTTATTGCATTCTTTGGATGTAGTAAGAGCAGTTAAAGCTTATCTAAAAGCCACTGCTCAGATTCGCAGAACGGATACTTTGTTTATTCTGCCGGAAGGCCCCAGAAGGGGTCAGGCAGCGTCAAAATCTACTTTAGCCAAGTGGATTCGGCAGGTCATAATACAAGCCTATGGCTTGAGAAATAGACCGCCTCCGTTCAAAGTTAGGGCGCACTCCACGAGAGCAGTTGGAACTTCATGGGCAGTGCATCACCAGGCCTCCCTGGCTCAAATCTGTAAGGCCGCAACATGGTCTTCAGTACACACGTTTACTAGGTTCTACCAGGTGGACGTTAGAAGTCAGGAGGATGTCGCCTTTGGGCGCAGTGTGTTGCAGGCCGCAAAAGATCCTCATGTCTGATAGCGCTCAGCTTATATATGCTGTATCCCCCCCCTCATTTGGCATTGCTTTAGGACATCCCATTAGTAATGACTATGTCGCTCTGTGTCCCGTGATGTACGAAAAAGAAAATAGGATTTTTATAACAGCTTACCTGTAAAATCCTTTTCTTGGAGTACATCACGGGACACAGAGCTCCCACCCCTCTTTGGGGACACTTATTGCTTTGCTACAAAACTGAGGTGCTCCCGGATGGGAGGGGCTTATATAGGGGAGGGTACTTCCGGTTTTGGAAGTTGCCAGTGCCAGCACCTGACGGTATCTATATAACCCATTAGTAATGACTATGTCGCTCTGTGTCCCGTGATGTACTCCAAGAAAAGGATTTTACAGGTAAGCTGTTATAAAAATCCTATTATTTTATATATATATATATATATATATATATATATATATATACACATACACACACACACACACACACATATATATATATTTATTTATATATTAGGGCTGTTGCTGATTAAAAAAAAAAACGATTAAGCGAACACGAAAAGTTTAAACGATTAATCGACTAATTTTGATTAATTATAACGCACATAGATCCAACTACTTTTAGCTGATCTCCTTGCAGCCTGATTCCCAGTGCAGCTACCAACCACTGGAAAAATCGATAGCAGGATACAAAAAACACACAAAGACAGCGTTTGTTTGATGGGAATAGCATTAAAACTTTTATAGTCTTCAAGTAGATAACAAAATAAATATTGCACTGGAGATAAAATCGATGTACTGTAGCTACATAAACTGTAAAAATGGTGCGAGTAATACCAAACGGTAGCAAAATCCGTCATAAAAACATGTAGCCAAGTATGATACTGGTATAAAAATGTGTACAACGATACCACTGCTGAATCCAGATGAAAAGGGGCTATCAGTCCATCGGCATGTAGATGTCCCGTGAAGGGAACTATCACAACTCCCAGTGGATGGCTGTAGAATCCCAGGTTGATAGAGGGAAGTGTAACAGACCTTGCGTGTGGCAGATAGTAAGGTCCCGCCGGCATGCAGATATGAAGGCACAGCAAAGGAGCCCTTCAGATGGACACGGCAAGCCCCGCCGGTGTCCGTGACATCACCGGATCTCCCTGAAGACCCGGAAGCCGGGGGAGAGGTGAGTACCGATCAAAAGAATTTTGATCGATCAAAACAATTAATCGATTAATCGAGGAATTAATAGTTAATTTCCACAGCCCTAATATATATATATATATATTATATTATATTATATATATACACACACACACACACACACACACACACACACACACACACACACTGTGACAGCAAGCAGGTAAAATCACCAGGTGGTTGCATCCAGGATGGAAGATATATACGTCCCAGATTCAGGCTTTATGCCAATTTATACCACTAGGGGGAGTGCTGGGAGTCTTTCAGGGGAAGGGTGGGAGTCTTTCAGGGGAAGGGTTAATGAGCCCAGCTGAAGTAAGTGGGCTCATTAGGGCCTCTACAAGAACTCCCAGCATGCTAAGGGAGATGCTCCAACCTGGAACCAGATCTGTGTGGATAGTCTGGGGAGTGTGATCTCTGTGCAGTGAGCCAAAGCCTGTGTGGTTGGTGCTAAGAACTTCTAAAAGCAGGGAGCTAGGGACTGGGACAGCACAAGGCTGTACCCAGTTGTTAGTTAGGGACACCAACGTGTGTAGTGAGCGGTCAAGTTGACCAGGATTTCTTTTCCTGTTTCTTTTGTTTTTGCTGTATTTTTTTTGTCTGTATATAGTTCAAATAAAACCACACCCTTTTGTTTTCTCCTACCACTGTCTGCTGTGCCTGTTTTTGTGTGGCGAACCCATCCAGGGGGTCAAACACACCCGCTGCCGAGTTAACCCCTTCACAGTTGGTGGAGAACCAGTGGCAGTTTTTTTTAAAGGCCAGCATGGAGGAGATGCTGAAACAGCTGGCTCTAGCAAATGCCAATCAGCAGCAGACAAATGCAGGTTTGCAAAAGAGCCTTGTAGCTCAACAACAGAGCTTCGCATCCCAGCAGCAAGCTCATCAACAGAGCCTTGCAGCCCAGCAGCAAACAAATGCAACTTTGCAACAGAGTCTGGAAGCTCAGCAACAAGCCCAGCAGCAATCCGAGGCCAGCTTCATAGACCTGTTGCAGAAGCAAGAGCAGAGACTACAACAACAATTGGAAACAGTAATGCAGCAACGTCCGCAGACCAGTGAGGCAAGTAAATCCACTAATACTGCGTCCTTTGGGGCGAGTCGTTTATTGACAAAAATGACTGGAGAGGATGATCCAGAGGTGTTTTTGACCACATTTTAAAGGACTGCTGAAAGAGAAAAGTGGCCTAAGGAGCAGTGGGCTGGACTGGTGGCTCGTCTGTTAACTGGTGAATCGCAGAAAGCGTACTATGACCTAGAGCCTGACCAAGCAAAAGACTATGTGATGCTAAAAACTGAAATATTGGCACGGCTGGGTGTCACCCTGGCTGTCCGGGCTCAGCGTGTGCATAACTGGACTTTCCGGCTTGGAAAACCCCCAAGGTCCCAAATGTATGATCTCATTCACCTGAGCAGGAAGTGGCTACAGCCAGAGACTTTGTCCGCACCAAAGATTGTGGAACGTGTTGTGATGGATCGTTTGAGAGCTCTTCCTACTGCCATCCAAAAATGGGTAAGCCATGGAGACCCAGAAATGGCCGATAAGCTTGTGGATCGTGTGGAGAAGTACTTGGCTACAGAGAACCTGACTGCCTCTTCCAGAGACTCACGGACTTTCCACCCTAAGACCAGACCATCCCCAGTGGCGGGTAAGATGATTCCAAAGGGTGAGGGTGGAGAGAGTGAGAGGGTGTGAGTTCTACCTAAGGTCTGGCGAGAACATCCTGGGAAGTCAGGGGCTCAAGAGGCAGCAAAAAGGATTGTTTGCTACCGCTGCCGACAAGAGGGACATATTGCAGCAAATTGCCCGGTTGTGGATGAACCCATGCAATGTGACTTTCTAAGGGACAGATGTCAGTCGCTGTTTGCGACAGTCGCATGCACTGCCATTCGGGGAACTGAGAAACATTTATGCAAAATGTGTATTAATGGTAGAAATGTTGTTGTGTTGCTGGATTCAGGTAGCCTGGTGACACTGATAAAGGCTGAATTAGTTACTACAGAGGTCTCTGGGAATAACAAGGTAGCTGTTATTTGTGTGCATGGGGACACCCGAGAGTATCCGGTGACTACAGTGTGTTTTGAGACCCCCAAAGATACCCTCTCTCATGAGGTGGGGTTAGTGTCTCACTTGCCTCATGATGCCATTGTGGGAAGGGATTTTCTAAAGTTCTGGGAACTATGGGATTATCCTGAGCCCCCCACTGGTGCCCCTATATATATAGGAATGTGATAGCCAGAATTCCTCTGAGAGTGGTGAGGACTCTCCAGAATTCCATCCTGGAACCAGTTCTGTGTTGTGTAGACTGGGGAGTCTGCTTTCTGTCCTGTGCGGTGAGACAAAGCCTGTGTGGCTAAAACTTCTAAAACAGGGAGATAGGGGCTGGGGCAGCACAAGGCTGCACCTAGTTGTTAGATAGGGAAACTACGTGTGTAGTAAGCGGTCAAGCTGACCAGGATTTCTTTTCATGTTTCTTTTTGTTTTGCTGTTATATTTTACACTGTATATAGTTTAAATAAACCACCTTTTTGTTTTTCACCTACAACTCCGTCTGCTGTGCCTGTTTTTGTGTGGTGAACCCATCCAGGGGGGTCTCACACACCCGCTGCGGAGCTAACCCCCACACAATATATACACACACATTATATATATATATATATACACACATACACACACACACACACACACATCATATATGATTTTTCATACGCCCAGGATAGGTAAACCCGCACTTATACACGTCATACATGGCAAATTTATATTTGCCTATATTTTCAAACCTTTGTGCTGGCTCTCCTGGACATTTTTATATACACAGTGTGCACAGTAGGCGTGTGTGTATGCAATATATATATATATATATATATATATATATATATATATATATATATATATATATATATATGGATTCCATTCAATATATATATATATATATAGATAGATAGATAGATAGATATAGTGAATGGAATCCATTTCATTACCACATGCATTTTTACTCATCTTTTATTTCACTTTCTATTGGTGTCTGTACATTTCTAGATGTTCCTGTCCACTTTTCCCCACTTAGTACACAGGAGTCTTGAATCACACACCTCCATTACCAATTTATCAATTAAACACCAATCACCCACCCCCTCCTGTTTTTGGGTCACATGGTCTTCCATGAGTGGTATATATTAGAAATGATTTGTGTGTCAGATAGCTATAATTAAACACTAAGTATAGTGTGAAACGTGTCAGCTGTCCAGTGTGCTGTGACTTGTAGTGCTGTGTTGGATTTTTATTTGGTGTGCGGCTGTCCAGAAGAAATTCCTCTTTTTTTGCCTTGTACGTGCATTGCCTGCACCCGTGGTTTCTGTGAGAAGGATTACCTTTGAAGAAGACCACACCTGAGCGGCTTCCCTTTATGTTTTTCAGGCGTGTGTTGGATCGGCTATGAAGGGAGGTTGGAACTCTTCTTGTCTTCAGGAGGTGGGAGGAGTCTTTACAGCTTTCTTGTAGTTTAGGTTAAGTTTGGATTTGTTCTGTAGGCGCTTTGAGAGGACATAACTGATGTACCACGCTCTGCAGGGTGGGCCTTAGAGAACAGAGCCTACATATGGGCAACACAGAGGCTTAGTGGTTAGCCTTACGGGGGTCCTTGGTTCAAATCCTGACCAGGACACTATCTGCATGGAGTTTGCATGTTCTCCCTGTGTTTGCGTGGGTTTCCTCCGGATACTCCGGTTTCCTCCCACACTACAAAGACATGCTACCTTGCGTTGGTGGTGCAGTGGTGAGCATAGCTGCTGGGAAGGCAGCTGACCCAGGTTCGATTCCCGGCCAACGCCATCTTCAAGTACTTGGAGTCCCCAGAGGGAAAAGCACTATACAAAGTCAATGCTGGGTATATATTAGTGGTGAAATAAAGAATGAACGCATCAAAAACATAACACAAAAATGCATCTAAACGCATCAGAAATATACCAGAGTATCTAAACGCATCAAAAATACACCACAGTGCATCTAAACGCATCACAAGCGCAACACATCAAATATACACCATAGTGCATCTAAACGCATTAAAAATACACAGAGTGCATCCATGCATACACCAGAGAGCATCTAAACGCATCAAAAATACACCAGAATGCATTTAAACGCATCAAAAATACACCACAGTAGGGGTACAACAGATCAAAAAACTCATGGATTGGATCGATCCTCGGATCAGAGCCACGGATCGGATAATTTTCGGATTGGCAAAAAAAAAAAAAAAAAATGTTACACCCACCGGAATTTTCGATTTCACAGTTATTTTCAACACAAAACGGAGCTTATACAGGTCCTTCTCAAAAAATTAGCATATTGTGATAAAGTTCATTATTTTCTGTAATGTACTGATAAACAGACTTTCATATATTTTAGATTCATTACACACAACTGAAGTAGTTCAAGCCTTTTCTTGTTTTAATATTGATGATTTTGGCATACAGCTCATGAAAACCCAAAAATCCTATCTCAAAAAATTAGCATATTTCATCCGACCAATAAAAGAAAAGTGTTTTTAATACAAAAAAAGTCAACCTTCAAATAATTATGTTCAGTTATGCACTCAATACTTGGTTGGGAATCCTTTTGCAGAAATGACTGCTTCAATGCGGCGTGGCATGGAGGCAACCAGCCTGTGGCACTGCTGAGGTGTTATGGAGGCCCAGGATGCTTCGATAGCGGCCTTAAGCTCATCCAGAGTGTTGGGTCTTGCGTCTCTCAACTTTCTCTTCCCAATATCCCACAGATTCTCTATGGGGTTCAGGTCAGGAGAGTTGGCAGGCCAATTGAGCACAGTAATACCATGGTCAGTAAACCATTTACCAGTGGTTTTGGCACTGTGAGCAGGTGCCAGGTCGTGCTGAAAAATGAAATCTTCATCTCCATAAAGCTTTTCAGCAGATGGAAGCATGAAGTGCTCCAAAATCTCCTGATAGCTAGCTGCATTGACCCTGCCCTTGATAAAACACAGTGGACCAACACCAGCAGCTGACATGGCACCCCAGACCATCACTGACTGTGGGTACTTGACACTGGACTTCAGGCATTTTGGCATTTCCCTCTCCCCAGTCTTCCTCCAGACTCTGGCACCTTGATTTCCGAATGTACTTTGGACCACTGAGCAACAGTCCAGTGCTGCTTCTCTGTAGCCCAGGTCAGGCGCTTCTGCCGCTGTTTCTGGTTCAAAAGTGGCTTGACCTGGGGAATGCGGCACCTGTAGCCCATTTCCTGCACACGCCTGTTCACGGTGGCTCTGGATGTTTCTACTCCAGACTCAGTCCACTGCTTCCGCAGGTCCTCCAAGGTCTGGAATCGGTCCTTCTCCACAATCTTCTTCAGGGTCTGGTCACTTCTTCTCGTTGTGCAGCATTTTCTGCCACACTTTTTCCTTCCCACAGACTTCCCACTGAGGTGCCTTGATACAGCACTCTGGGAACAGCCTATTCATTCAGAAATTTCTTTCTGTGTCTTACCCTCTTGCTTGAGGGTGTCAATGATGGCCTTCTGGACAGCAGTCAGGTCGGCAGTCTTACCCATGATTGCGGTTTTGAGTAATGAACCAGGCTGGGAGTTTTTAAAAGCCTCAGGAATCTTTTGCAGGTGTTTAGAGTTAATTAGTTGATTCAGATGATTAGGTTAATAGCTCGTTTAGAGAACCTTTTCATGATATGCTAATTTTTTGAGATAGGATTTTTGGGTTTTCATGAGCTGTATGCCAAAATCATCAATATTAAAACAAGAAAAGGCTTGAACTACTTCAGTTGTGTGTAATGAATATAAAATATATGAAAGTCTAATGTTTATCAGTACATTACAGAAAATAATGAACTTTATCACAATATGCTAATTTTTTGAGAAGGACCTGTAAGCTTAAATACAGTATTTGTAAATCCAACGGACTCTTTACATGTTAAATTTTAAAATCAGCAGCAAACCTGCTGACCTCACATGGTTGCTAATGTGACAGAACTAAATGTTAAATGTGAAAATCAGAGGTGTTCGTCACATTAGCAATCATGTAAGGTTTGCTGCTGCTTTTAAAATGTAAACAGTCCGATGGATTTTCAAATAATGTATTAAAGCTGATAACCTCCGTTTTGTGTTTGAAATCGAAAACTCAGTTGGGTGTAACAAGATGTCCGCTTGGCCCCTTCTCTATCATTACTGTGCAGGAGTGTGGGGTGGAGCAAGATGGCGGTGAAACGTCATTACAGCGGCCGCCGCCGGGTGTACCAAGATGGCCGCCGCTCCGGAGCTAGGCCGAAGCTGCGGCCTTTCCTACGGCCGAGGCTCCGGAGCGCTCCGCGGATCGTGTGGTGATCCGATCCGAATGGGGTGACCCGTTCGGATCAGAGAACACCACCGATCCGTTACACCCCTACACCACAGTGCATCTAAACGCATCAAATATACAGCAAAGAGCATCTAAACACATCAAAAATTCACCAGAATGCATCTAAATGCATAAAAAATACACCACAGTGCATCTAAACGCATCCCAAATACACCAGAGTGCATCTAAAGATCAACTGGCCCTCAGCAAACTCGAGGAGACCATCAAGATTTCAGCTGATAAAGAGGTCCTGACGATCATAAGGTAAATGCAACTTCTATACAAAAAAATTACTTTGGCACAGTTTAGCCAATTTAATAAACTGTGCAAAGAACAGCAGAGTGGAATATATCTGGCAAGAAACTGCAAATTAGCATTCATTCGTTTGTCCACTATAAACTGATGGTAGATTATTTCTGACTAGTTATTATGGCTATTGCCAGGTTATGATTTTAGCATAGTGAAGTATGGAAGTGTTACCAGGCTACTTAGGAATAGAGCAAGCAAGGTAAAATTATAGCCAGGTGGGGTTCCTTTTCAAAATCCTGAAGAGTTATGGCAAGCTGTCCAGAATGGAGAATTCCAGATCAGGAATACTGATGAATACTTCAAGAATGACACATTATACTGAGTTGTACACACCTTATAACTTCTACATTTCAAAGCACTGCTTTAAAACGGGTTACCCACAATGCCCAGTTCCGTCCGATACTGCAGAAACTATGCACAAGCATAGACTGACATTATAATTTAATTGCTGTTTCAGAGGCTAGGCTGCATGCATTGATGAACCTACAGGCAGTAGTAGCCAGAGAGATGTAAGGTAGTACTGTTAAAAGAGCTGCTTAACGTATGTTTTGAGTAGGAAGCCCCCCAGCGATTGTCGGAAAGTGGATAGGTTTCCATTTTTATCTTCAAATGAAAGTACTTTTATTAGCTAAAAGATTTGCTACATAGCCTGTAAAGAAATCAAACACTACAAAGTAAATAGGAGTTATACAGTTTATACTATAGGAATACTTACCAACTGCGAAAGGAGTTTGCACCAGTCCCTCCTTTGCATGTGGCTGCTGTAAAGAAACTGCTGCTGACTATGTTTCATATATTCCAGTTCAAAATGAAACTTTTCCCAGAAGCCTTTAAAGGTATTAATCTGTCAAAGAACCAGAAGTGTTATTAAAGCCTCGTACACACGATCAGATTTTCCTCAAAGCGTTGGACCTTTGTCCGAAGGGCGTTGGCCATGAACTTGTTTTGCATACAAACGGCACACAATTGTCGGCCAACAAACACAAACGTAGTGACGTACTACGTGAAAATCTCAGCTCGAGTGCCACCCTTTGGGCACCTCCTGCTAATGTCGTGTTTGGTGAGCATTGATTCCGAGCATGCGTGTTTGTACTTTGGACATTTGTCTGACGGACTTGTGTACACGCAATCGTAAAATCAACAGACTGTTGTCCGCGGAAAATTTCTTAGCCTGCCATCCAACATTTGTCTGAAAAATCCGACAATTGTCCGATGGAGCGTACAAACGGTTGGATTTTCCACCAACAGGCTGTCATCACACAAATCCGATCGTGTGTACAAGGCTTAAGAGACCAATTAACAATGAACAGATATCCATCAAGCTCAATGTGGTTCAGCTTAGTATACCCTTTTCAAAATTATCTATCATTCTTTAAATAAAGTACTTTTTAAACATTACATATTCACATCAAAAGACTTACCTTCACAACTGGCATATCTGTTATGTTGGTTGTACATGAAACTCCACGGATACCCTAAAAAAAAAAAAAAAAAAAAAAAAAAGGAAACGTATTAGCAAATTTCACAATAGAGCATACTTATAAATGGTTTCTAGTACATTAAAGAGAGTAAACTCCCTTGGTTGATTTTTACCTATAGGTAAGCCTATAAAAAGGCTTACCAATAGGTACAGTAAAAATATCTCTTAAACGTGCACCTTTAAGTAGAGGAGATTTACTTGTGAAGCAAACAGTGGTGTCACCGGCACATGCACTCTGAAGGAACGGCATAACCATGCTGGACCTTCAGAGCCCTGTGCCGTGAACAGCGGCTCCTGTGCACATGCGCAGGAGTGATATTGTGGCTCGTCCAATCAAGGGACGGGAGCCCACCGACCTGGAAGGAAGACCAGGTGAAGATGGAAGCCCTGTCAGTGGTGACTGTGTGCTGCTGGAGGGCTTTGTTTTTTAAAAAAGTTTCACAATGTGCTCGTATGTGATACATACTGGCACATTATAACTTTAAAAAAGGAGCTTACTCAGTGACGTCACCCGCGTCTATCCTGTGTTACTCGCGGCTCGGCTCCGCTTGTTGGTTTTATTTCTGCACTCTGCCGGCGATCGAGTTGCTGCGCCCATGCACCTATCATCTAGTGAGGACCTTTCCACACTCACGCTGCTGGTATTATTGCTGCGCACTCGACTTTGTGTTTGTTTTATTGGTCCTGCATTTTTTGGATTCAGGACTTATTTACTATTTTATACATTCCTTTATTGATCATCATGCCATGCATGTTATCCAAACATTTTTATGGAAAATAAATGACCAGTCTACACTTGTTTCCAACTTCTTTTTTCCATACATCCCATTGTTGCCTTATCACCTGATGTTCGTCTGCCACGCTGCTGGATTTCATTCATCACAGATCATCTTCCCCACATGGTGGAAATAAGCGTATTTGACCTCTTGTTCATTCAAAAGGTCCATCTGTTCTGGTAAGCAGGTTTTTCTTATTGGAAGACAGTCATATATTGCTTGAAGATTCTCCCACATCTTGGGTGTTTACATTGTTCATCATTATATGGACATTTGCTGCGCTGCACTGTTATTTTATTACTACATTATAACTTTGCCTTGCAGGTAAAAAAAAAAAAGCTGTGGTTTACCACAGCTTTAACCGCTTGCCGACCAGCCGCCGTCATTATACTGCGGCAAGTCGGCACGATCCCGCGGCAAGTCGGCACGATCCCGCGATTGTAGCTGTACGTCGGTCCCTTTAAGTGGGATAGAAGGCACGCGCGCCCGCTGCAACGCAGGGGTGCCAATGCTCATGACCGACCGCCGGCCGCAAGCGATCGCATGAGGCAGAACAGGGACGTGTTTATACACACACACACACACACACACACACACACACACACACACACACAAATCCCTGTTCTGTGAGGAGACATATCGTGAGTTCCTAATAGCTAGGAATCACAATCGGTCATTTCCACTAGGTCACTCCTCTCCCCCCCTCAGTTAGAAACACACATATGGAACACAATTAAGTTAATTAACCCCTTAAACACCCCCTAGTGTGAACCCCTTCCCTGCCAGTGACATTTTTACAGTAATCAGTGCATTTTTATAGCACTGATCGCTGTATAAATGACAGTGGTACCAAAAATGTGTCAAAAGTGTCCAATGTGTCCAATGTGTCCGCCATAATGTCGCAGTCCCAATAAAAATCGTAGATCGCCGCCATTACTAGTGAAAAAATAAATAATAAAAATGCTATAAATCTATCCCCTATTTTGTAGACGCTACAACTTTTGCGCAAACCAATCAATATACGCTTATTGTGATTTTTATTACTAAAACATATATCAGCCTAAACTGAGAAAAAATTATCTTTTAAAAAAATAAAATAAAATGGGGATATTTATTATAGAAAAAAGTACAAAATAGTGTTTTTTTCTAAAATTGTCGCTTTTTTTGTTTATAGCGCAAAAAAATTAAGAAACCGCAGAAATCATCAAATACCACAAAAATAAAGATCTATTTGTGGGGGGAAAAATATGTCAATTTTGTTTGGGTGCAGCGTCGCACGACCGCGCAATTGTCAGTTAAAGCGACGCAATGGCGAATCGCAAAAAATGGCCTGGTCATTCAGCAGCCAAATCTTCCAGGGCTGAAGTGGTTGACATACTTGAGTCCATGTTCTAAAGTCTTAAGATTCTGCTTGGCTGGATGCTGAACATAGTATTCAAGCTCTAGAATCTCCCCCACCAACATAAACACAGAAAATGACAGCAGTAGCAGTATGACACAGGACATCATCAATCCAGTAAAAATGCAATCAATCAAATGTAATCTATAACTAAGATAAAATAATCCTGCGCTATTAATAGTGCAAAAAGAATTAACAAATTAAAAATAGTTTTTTGTTTAGAGCAGCTACCAGAAAAAAAAGTACAATCATAACACTAATAAAATGCATATTCCCAGAATACTGTATATACTCGAGTATAAGCCGAGTTTTTCAGCACATTTTTTTGTGCTGAAAATGCCCGCCTCGGCTTATACTCGAGTCCCCTTTTTGCACCTGATCTCCCGAACTTTGGGGACCCGGCACCAGCTGACCAAACTTGGCACACATATAGCCCCACTCTTCCTCTACAAGTGTGCAAAGTTAGTTGTCCGGGGGACCTACGGCCGGGTAGCACCGATTTTGCAAAGCCGGGCACCCCTTCCATAGACTCCCATGTTAAACTGTCATTTCTCCGGTAACTTTGGGGATCCGGTACCGGCCAGCCGTAGGTCCCCTGGACCCTAAACTTGGCACACATGTAACCCCAGTTCTCCTATACAAGTGTGCAATGTTTTCTGTTTGGGGACCTACGGCCGGGGAGCACCGATTTTTCATAGCTGGGCACCCCTTCCATATACTCCCATTTTAAACGTGTCTAGTCATAGGCACAGTGAGGCGTGGGCACAGTGAGGCATGGGCACATGGACACAGTGAGGCAAAGTGAGGCATGCAGATGGACACCCTAGGCTTATACTCGAATCAATACGTTTTCCCATTTTTTTTGTGGTAAAATTAGGTGCCTCGGCTTATATTCCGGCCGGCTTATACTTGAGTATATACGGTAATAGGTAAAGTGCTCTGTAATTAAATACTCTCCCTAAATTATACAATCTAAACAAGACGATACGCATGTTAAAACTTCAATCTGTGCAAAAAGAGTGAGAGTCACTCTCAGGTTTCAACATTTTGGATAGAGTTGTTGTATTTTTTGTGATGTAATGTAATGTATGTTAGGGAAAGGAGACTTTGCCTTGCACTTATTATGCATTTTAGAAGTTATAAAAATACTCACTATGTCCCAATAAGGCACTGATGTGTATGCCAAAAGTTTATCCAGGTATGTTATCTCCGAACTTAAATGCCTGTGTAAAGAAGCTAAGGAGGGAACAAAATAAACTCAATAAAAATCATATATATAAAAAAAAAAAAAAATATTGAAAGTTTACTACAATGTAAACAGTAAGGCTATATTTAAATCAAGAAGGACCTGTGTATATTAAAACACACACACACACACACACACACACACACACACACAAATGACAAAAACATGTTTCTCAACCACTGCACTTACCTTGCTCTGTGCAGTGGTTTTGCACAGAGCAACCTCGATCCTCCACTTTTCGAGTCCCCTGCTGGCACTCCTGGCCCCCCCACAGAGTGCCCCCCATAGGAAGCCGCTTCCTATGGGGGCACCCATGTGCGCTCGCTCCTGAGCCAGGCTGTTTGCGGAATGCATTAAAAGGTAAAAAACCTTTTACCTTACAACCACTTTCAAATAAATAGGTCTATTATAACTTGTTCCCGATTGCCTTCCCAGTAGAAGCAGAATAGGTTTTAAACCATGAAACCAATCTAACTATGGAGATAACTATAATAGCAAAGGCATAAGGCCTTACTATATTTCAAACTAAGAAAAATGAGGTAACAATTATGTTTTCACATTATTCTCCTGCATAAAGTAAGGCAATAAATCCACAAGCATCATACCAACTATGAACTCTTGTATGGGGTCAAATGTTTGACATGTTGACAGGTTTTCACAGATCCATTCAATGATCTAGAAATAAATAGAACATTTTCTTGTGAAAAAAAATAAAAATAAAAAATAAAAAGAACATAAATAATAAGGTTATGTACCGACCTATGGAGATACTGTGTTAAGCTATAAATACAAAGACATGTTATTTAAAGAAAACTGAAAGCTGTATGAACTTAAAATGGCCAGACAGACATTAGCTCTGGGGATATACCCAATGAGTGTGGATGCATAGAATCTATATATAAAAGACTCAGGGTTTTGGAGTAAGGCTGTGGCTATTCTCCCGTATGCCTTGTACACCAAGGGGTTGATTGACTAAAGGCAAATCCACTTTGCACTGCAAGTGGAATTGAAGTCGTTGTACATCTGAGGGGAACATGCAAGGAAAATAAAAAACAGCATTTTAGCTTGCACATGATTGGATGATAAAATCAGCAGAGCTTCCCCTTGGATCTACAGCGACTGCACTTCCAAGTGCACTTGTAGTGAAGAGTGGATTTGCCTTTAGTAAATCATACCCCAAGTGAACATTGAAGGGTCTTTGGGGAGTCAATGGAATCACATTCTAGCCCTCACTACACTCCTGAAGAAGCAGTGTTGGTTTCTAAGAAATGCGTTGAGGGAGATCTTCATTCTGTGTCACTAGCATATTTGATACTGTATTGATAAATTAAGTTATAAGACTATAGGAGTATATGTATAACTATTCAGGCAGCCAATGGGTGCTGGAGGGGAATAATAGTAATAATAGGGCTTGATAGTGTACATAACTGATAACGTGAGCTATGAAATTTAAAAAGACTTGTAGCATAGGTGTGTGTGCAGTCTTGTTTCACACACAGTACGAGGCTTAAGACTGTGTGTGAAACAAGAATGCACACACACCTATGCTATTCCTCCTCTTGTTTAAACCCTGCAGTAGGTACTGCACAGTTTTTGGAGAGCCATAATTGGAAATGAGCTGTACAGAGTATCCATCTAATTGATGACCTGGAAACAGAAGGGGACTAGACCTAAGCCACACACATACTGAGGGGTTATGAACGCGGCGTTCGTGGAGTATTGCCCATGATCATTTACAACAAGTGAGTGCAACTGTGTGAGATGGTCCATTGTGGTTCCCTGTCCGAGGTACGCTATGATTGCTCTCCTTGTCTTTGCATCTCCATGTATGGCCTGTATCTGCCTCTGAGAGGACTGCAGCAACAGAGAGGAGACTACCACACCGCACTATATATAGCAACTGTACCTACACTCCGCGGTCTGCTTTTGATGTTTATCCAAGAGCAGTGAGGTGACCTGCTTGCAGACACAGAGGTGTACCACTGAAGACTTTTTGTGTACAACACATTGTTTATTGGTGGTGGGAGACACTATTACATAAGAACTTTTCATTCATCTGTTTATAGCCTTTTGCATTTTATGTACCCATTTACTTTGTATTAAGTTTGTCACTTATTCACTGTGTTATATGTTTCACAGTTTCATTGTGGTAGTGTATTTTTCACTTTTTTATTTTTCCTCCATTGGCTGTGTCTACAGCTTTTCACCTTCCTTCACAGCGCAGACACCACCCCTTACTTTTTAGCTTCATGCATTCTATGCATGAAGGTAAAAATTGAGAGCCTTGGTTCTCCGGGCACTCTCCCTCGTCATTGGCTGAAACAGCAGTAGTGCCATTAGCTCCCGCTGCTGTCAGTCACAGTCAGTGAGAAGAGAGAAGCTGCGTCTATGTCTGAATGGATACGCAGAGGAGCAGCTCGGAAGTGAGCCTGCGTGCGTGCTCCCACAGCAAGCCATTATCTGGGGGCACTTGGTAAGAGGGAGGGGCCAGGAGTGTTGGCAAACTCAAGAGGGACCCAAAAAGAGGAGGATAGGGGCTGCTCTGTGCAAAATCATTGCACAGAGCAGGCAAGTATGACATGTCTGTTTTCTTTTTTTAAACGTGTATTTAAATTTTACTTTAAATTCTGCATGAAATATATATCGTCTCACAAAAAAAAATCAAATCAATATTCTTTTAATTCTGTAATATATTGCCAACATGGAATACCAAACATGAAAACTAAGACTAGCCATAGGCAAAGAAATATGCCCCCATCCTCAGTGACATCTGTTGGGCCAGAGTGGAACATTAATGTCCAACCTGGGCTTCTTTAAAAGAAAATGAAACCAACTGCTTCAAGAGGGTTTAGGAATGTCAGACACAATTTGAAATCCGCAGGAAATATTACAAAAAACCAACACAGGGTTTATATAACATTTTTGACCAACTTTTACCTCTATTTCCTGCTGTGGTTGGAGACTGAGGTGAAGTAAGAAGCAATGTAGCATCGCTAGACGCTCGCAGTCCTGTCGACTTTCTGTCAAGAATTTAAGGAGTTTTTCCTGGCCAATATTCACAGAGAAAATTATTCCAGTGCAGCTTTCCAATACACATGAATTTAGTAAAGACTGCATAGGGCAATCACTGCACATCCCACTTATTCTAGAGTCCTCATCTGGGGAAAGAAACAAAGCTCATTAATAAATACTGAACCACTCAAAGCATCAGCTCTAAAAAAAGAAATATAAAATATATAGGATTTTTGTACTTCCCATAAAATCAGTTTCTTGGAGGACAGCGCTACATATTCAGGACCACAGGGTTATATTGCCCCCTACAAGAGTAGGACACTAGGCAGAAAAATTACTGGGCTATGTGTATGGGCAGTCCTAGCTGGTATACAACCCCCTCTCTGCTATAGGCCTTCAGTTCAGTAACAAGCAGTGTCAGAAGTATTAAAACTCCATAGAGGTGTGGGTGCTGTGTCTGTCAATGAACTCAGAGAAACTAATTTTACGGCAAGTACAAAAATCCTATTTTCTCTTTCGTTCATTGACCGACACAGTGCTCCATATTCAGAACCATAGGGTCATCCCCAAGCAGTGCCAAACATTAAGGGTGGGATAACCAAAAAACCCCAAGGCTAAACACAAAAGCCAACCAGTTAACAGGAGCTCAAAAAAAAATAAAAAAAAACACTGGATCCCAACCTGAACAAAAACACCCCCAAAGAGCGAACAGACCCTCTAAACAGCAGCCTGCAAAACCTTGCAGCCAAAAGAAGCATCCACAGATGCCAGCACATCCACCTTGTAGAAACAAGTGAAAAAGTGTGCACTAAGTGGCTGCCTTGCAAACCTGCGCCACTGACGCCTGATGACGGAAGGCCCAAGAAGCACCAATAACGCAGTAGAGTGCGTCTTATCAGGGAAAGGAGGAACCTGACCCTTGATAGAATAGGCCTGAGTCACAGTCTGATCCATCTGGAAATCGTTGAAGAAGCGGACAGCCCTTTTCTTGGCCCGTCCGTGATCACAAACAGCGAGTCCGACCTCCGAAAAGACTCCATGGCTGCCAGATACACCTGAATTGCTCGAACCACATCCTAGTCATGAAGTGCAAATTCCCTGGGATGAGTGGGCCTGGGACACAGGGAAGGCAACACGATGTCTTTATTCAAATGAAAGACAGAGACCCCCTTAGGTAGGAACGAATGGCGTGGATGAAGAACCACCTCATCTTTGTGGAACACCATATAGGGGGGTACGACAGGATAATGCCACAAGTTCCGACACCCTGAAAGCAGAGGTAATAGCCACCAAAAAAGCTACCTTCTGAGACAGCGCAAGCAGATGAAGCTCCCGAATATTTTTAAATAGAGGCTTTTGGAGAATAGAGAGCACCAAGTTCAAATCCCAAGGCGATAAAAAGGAGACCACAACGATGAAGCCAGTTGTCGACCCCCTTGAATAAAAGTACGCACCAATGAATGCGTGGCCAGGGGTCACTGAAAAAATACCACCAAGGCAAAAACCTAGCCCTTGACGGTACTCAAGGCCAACTTCTGCTCGACACCTCATTAAATGAAGGTCAAAACCTGAGCCACCGACAAAAAACGAGGGTGAACACTGATCGACTCACACCACGAAATGCACGCTTTCCATGTACAATGGTAAAGAGGTAGACTTCCGAGCCTTCTGCAGCGCCGGGATAACCGACCCAGGCAAACCTCTTTCCTTAAGCACCTGACTTTCAACAGCCAGCCTGTCAAAGCTAGTGACCATAAAGCATGAAGGAAGATCGGCCCTTGGGACAGCAGCTCCTCCCTGAGAGGCAGTCTCCAAGGAACGTCGGCGACTAATCGCACCACGTCGGCGTACCAAGACCAGCGAGGCCAGTCTGGAGCCACCAGAATGACGGGAACCCCTTTGGCCTCAAACGTGCACAGAAGCTGCGGAAGAAGCGTGAGAGGATCGAAGGCATAAATCAGACGATACTGGCCCCACGGGGCCACCAGAGCAACTGTGCGATCTGCCAGAGAATCCCTTGACCTTGCCACAAACCTCGATACCTTTCTGTTGAGCCAAGACGCCAACAGATCCACCTCGGGGGTGCCCCATCGCATACATCAGATGAAACACGTCCAGATGAAGGGACCAGATGAAGGGACCACTCCCCTTGACCCAACACCTGCTAACTGAGATAGTCCGCCTGACAGTTTTCCACTCCTGGACTGTGTACGGCAGAAAGGGCCGGAACGGAACGTTCTGCCCATCGAGGAATCCCGGCTACTTCCAGAGCCGCTAACACACTTTTTGTTCCGCTCTGGTGATTGACATAGGCCACCGCAATGGCATTGGCCGTCTGGATCCGTACTGGGTGCCCCCGGAGCCGATTCATCCAGACACAGCATGATCGCCCGAAGTTCCAAGACACTGATTGGTAGTCTGGATTCCTCCAGCGTCCAAAAACCCTGAGCTGAGCTCCGTGCCAGGACACCCAAACAGACTGGTATCCGTAGTCGCCACTGTTCAATACAAGGGGAAAAATTATTTGCCCTGCCGAAGATCCGGAGAGCAAAGCCACCAGACCAGGGAACCCCTGATTTCTAGGCTCAGTCGGATCCAATTGTCCAGAGACTTTGGACACTGGTCCCATTTTACCAGGATCTCTGCCTTTAGAGGGACCTCGCATGGAACTGTACAAACGGGACCATCTCGAAGGTAGACACCATCAGGCCCAGCACCCGCATGCAATTCTGGAGGGAGGACCACCTGATGGACAGCAATAAATGAACCGCAGTATGCAACTTCTGGAGTTTGTTCAGATGAAGGAACACTCTGGCAGAGCTGAATCCAGAGTCAGACCCCAGAAAATCCAATTTTCTGGATGGAATCAGAGCAGACATATGGTAGTTTAGAAGCCAACCGAACTCCTTCAGGGTCTGTATAGTGATCTCCACATCCTCCATCAAGGGACTGCTCGCAAGAGGAGGTCGTCCAGATAGCTCAGTAACGCAATCCCCCTCTGATGTAGCAACGGCAGAACCAGTACCAACACTTTTGTGAAGACCCGAGGCGAGACCAAAAGGGTAACACCACGAACTGATAGTGTTCCTCTCCCACAGCAAAGCGGAGGAAATGCTGATGTCGGGTACATATTGGAATGTGCACGTAAGCATCCTTGATGTCGACAGAGGCTAGAAAATCCCCAATGTAGGGATACCACTACTGTGCAAATGGATTCCATTCTGAATTTCTGCACCTGCACAAAGCAGTTTAGTGCCTTGAGGTGCAGAATTGGACGGACCTTGCCCTCCTTTTTTGGGACCATAAACAGGTTTGAATAAAAACCTTGAAACTGTTCGGAAACACCAGGACAATCACTCCCTGAAGCAACAGGTCCTGCACCGCCCCGAAGAGAGCCTGCAAGCGGTCCAGGACAGGCATACATTGGAAAATTCTATCTATATGATTTCAATGTACAAATACAGGCAGTCCCCGAGTTACGAACACCGAAGTTACGAACACCTCCAACTTACGAGCGCAGCTGCTTGTGCTACACACTTGTCCTGGACACCTCCGATCAGCTATCTTGCAGCGCTGGACACATACCACACTGCAGTACTACATCTACTGCATGGCCAGAAGAGCCCCCCGGATAACATAACTGCATGCTCAGAAGCGGCCGGAACATCCCACATCCCTGCACAGGCTGAAGTTAAACTTAAAAATGCACTGTTCCGACTTGCACACAAATTCCACTTGAGATTAAACCTACAGTCCCTATTGTGTTCGTAATATCGGGGACTGCCTGTACCATACTGGTGATCCCACAAAAGTAATAAAAACTTTTCAGTTCCTCCAATCTTTCCTCATATCTGAGCTCCTCCATGCCTCTTATCTTTTTTGATAATTCAACTTTTATTAAGGATTTTCTTCACATAAAAACTTCACAACATTTAACATTATCCATTCCTTATCGTATTCAAACATTCACTTTCTCTTTGGGTGGGGTTTCTCATCCTCTGCCATTTATCCTCCTCCCTCTCTCTTGGCGCTTGTAATGTTTCTAATATTTCCCAGGGGAAGAAAAAAAGAAGAGGGGGGGAAGATAGGGGAGATAGGGGGAAAAGATGGGAAGGGGGAAAGAAAAAAAAAGGGGGGGGGGGGAAGAGGAGGGGAGGGGAAGAGGGAAAAGGGGGGGAAAAGGGGAAAGAGGGGGGAGGGGAAGAGAAGGGAGGACACGATAGAGATAAACTCCCGCCTATTGTTCCGTTTGTGTCTATTAATGTGCTCCACTCTTACAATCCTTCTTATTTTCCTTAGTCACCTTTATTTATATGCATTCTCTATCCCCCCCCCCCCCCATTCCCTTAAGGTTGTGCATGTTCTATTTATTCTGTGTTTTTTATGTAAAAAAAAAAAATTATATAAAAAAATAAAATAAAATTTGCTAGTGGTGTGTTCTACCCTGTCAGTGTATTATTGTTATTATTATTTATTTTGTGCATCTTATATTGTGTTTCCTACTTAATATGTGTTTATTGTGAATTAAGCCTTCCCCAACTTGAGAAACGGGAGAAGTGAGGGAAAAAAAAAACAAAAAAAACCAACCCCTCCCACCCCTAAAACTGGCTCAGATGAGCAAACTCCCTACGGGTATCTGCCTACAGCGGAGTTAGGGATGAGGTGTCAGAGGATGAGATCCCTTCCCCCGCGATTCTCACATACTTTTACCAATCCCTCTCCATTCTGTTGTAGTTTACCTCACTCTCTTTGTTAAATTACCTACAGTCACTTTTTTTTTTTTTTTTTTTTGGAGGTTTGGTGGTATCTATTTTCCCCATCTTTTCCTCTCTCTTTCTTTCCATTCTACTTCTCAAACCCCCTCTATTTCTGTGGCATAGTTTTTCCAACCTTTCCATATCTCTCTATATTTCCCCTGTTGGCCTCGTATTTTATATATCCACCTTTCTGCTTCCATGATTGCCTCCACTTCCATCTTCCATTCTCCCATAGTTGGAGGGGCTTCTTGTTTCCACTTCTTAGGGATTAATTTTTTTAGCTGCGTTAAGTGAGTGAGGTGTTACACTATTTTTATATTCTCTTATGGGGCCGGTGGTTCCATGAAACAAGATATGCATGGGTATTGCATCTAGGAGGTATATTGGCTATTTTCCTAATCCACGGGATCACCTCCTCCCAGAATCTTTTTATCTTTGGGCAAGACCACCAGATGTGAAGTAAGGTGCCCTTCTCCCCCCACATCCCCTCCAACATTGCCCATCTGCTGTCCGGTATATTTGCGCTATTCGCATCGGTGTTCGGTACCATCTGGTCATAAATTTATATGACATCTCTTGGGTGGCTGAGCAAATTGAGGACGAGTGTGTCATCTCTATAAATCTTTTTTTTTGTGTTGAGGTGAATGTTTGTTCCAGCTCTTTTTCCCACTCCCTAATAAAATACGGGGTTATATTTTTTGTTCACTCAGGGTCAATTTATACCTTTGAGACAACATGTGCTGAGGTCTCTCTCTCCTCACACACATAGTCTCAAATGCTGTTAGTGAGTCCAATGTCCTTACCCTGGGTTCTAATTTGTTAAAGAAGTTATTCATCTGGTTATATCTCCATCCTGCCATCACCATGTCTCCTTGTGATGATATCAACTCTGACTGCGGTATTAAATAACCTCTTGGGGCATACCTTGCACACATTGTGTTGTCATTTGATTCCAAAGGACCCAGTGCTCCACTCTCTTCCCCAGGTGGAAACCATGGGTACCCTCTTAGAGGGGCCAGAGGGGATGTACTGGGTGCATATTTACCAGTTTAATTTATTCTGTCCCACACTGCTAGCGTATTCAATGTCAGTGGAGATGTCCATTTTGACAATCCCCTTAACTTATTGGGTATCCACGGTGCCCCGGCTAATTTCCTGCCAGCCATACTTTCCTCCATCCTAACCCATGCCCTGGTGGAGGCATCATGACACCAGTTCGTGATTCTAACTAACAACATTGCTTTGTAATAGAGCGATATATCTGGGAGTCCCATTCCCCCCTCTCTTCTCTTTTTACGCAGTATGTTATATGCTATTCTTGCGTTCCCCTCCTTCCAAACGAAGGAGGTGAAAGCTCTACGAATTTTTTTAAAGAACGTTTGCGGCAGTGCCATGGGTACCGTATTCAGGATGTAAATTATTCTCGGTAACACATTCATCCTCAAGGTGTTCATCCTGCCAAACCAAGTTAATGTGTGGCCTCTCCATCTATGTAGGTCCTCGTTTATCTTAGTGACTAAAGTTTCATAATTGAGTTCGTACATCAGTTTAGTGTCTGCTGTTATGTGTACTCCTAGGTAGTACAGTGAGTCTCTTCTCCAGACAAACGGATAGGCTTCTCGTAGCCGTTTAATTATGAGTGGGGGTACATGGCTGGGAAGTATTATAGATTTCTCTGTATTTATTTTAAAATTAGATAACTTCCCATATCTTTCTACTTCCTGCATCAATGCTAATATTGATTCCTGTGGTTTCGATAAATAAAATAATAAATCGTCCGCGTATGCTGACACTTTATGTTCTCTAGGGCCCATTTCCACTCCTGTTATTCTTTTATTTGCCCTTACTCTACAAAGGAATGGTTCCAGGGTCAAGGCAAACAATATTGGTGACAAAGGACATCCCTGTCGGGTGCCATTGGTGATTTCAAAGCTACTCGACAGGGTTCCGTTTACCTTAACCCTGGCTTTAGGGCTTGCATACAGTGCTGCTATCCAACCCATCATCCGCTCCTCCAGGCCTATTCCCCTCAGTACTTCCATCATATATGTCCAATTCACCCTGTCGAATGCCTTTTCGGCATCCATCGACAGGGCTACTTTTGGTTCTTTACTGGGTCCCTTCTGCATCCAATAGAATAGGTGAAGGGCTTGAATGGTATTGTCCTTAGTCTCCCGCCCCATCACAAAGCCCGTCTGGTCCAGATGAATCAGTTGTACTACTTTATCCTGCAATCTCCTTGCTATTATTTTTGATAGTATTTTGATATCTGTATTCAGGAGAGAAATAGGGCTGTAGTTTGCGCAGTATTGTGGGTCCTTCCCAGGTTTTGGGATAATCGTCACGTATGCTAATAATGTTTCGGGGGATGGGGGATTATTTGCTCGGATTTTATTGAGATAATTACATAGTGGTGCTGTCAAAATGTCTGTAAATTTTTTATAATATGCAATTGTTATGCCATCTGGCCCCGGACTTTTCCCATTTGGTAGTTCCCCTATTACTATAGACAAAATAAAAAAAGTAATATCTTCCTCCAATTTTTCCACCACATCCAAGGGGAGAGATGATAATGCTGAGTTTTTAATATACTCTTTTATTTCTTCTACTTGTTTCTCTCTCTCACTCACTTATTACCACTACCGGGTGTATATTATATAAACTTGTATAAAATTGTTTAAAATTCATTAGCTATTGATTTTGTGTCCATTATCTGGTTGTTGTTGATTCGTATTTCATGGACATGGGATAGCTCTTGCTGTTTTTTTAACTGTCTAGCCAGTAATTTACTGCATTTATTTCCGTGTTCATAAAAACGGTGTGCCAGGAATCTGTGTTTGTCCTTAACTTTCCTGTCCAAACATGTGACAAGCTTGTCCCTCAATATTCCCAACTTTCTGTCTACCTCTAAATCAGTGCCCCTTTTAAGTTTTCCCTCCCATTCTTGTATTTCCCCTAGTAGATCCTCCATCTCCCTCCTTTTATTTATTTTTATTCTGGATCCATGGGCTATTAACTCCCCTCTTATGACCACCTTGTGGGCTTCCCAGACCGTTTGTTCTGATACCTCCCCTACTGTATTGATCTCAAAGTATTCTTTAATTTTCTTTTTGATGTCATCCACTACCCATTTGTCATCTAGTAGGGTCTCATTTAATCTCCATGTTCTTTCATGGTAGCTTGCCTTCATTAACAAAATTGTCAACAACACTGGGGCATGATCAGATATTGTTATATTTTCTATCTGAACTGTTTTCACATTTTCAAGGTAATACTGGTCCACCAGGAATAAGTCTAACCTCGAATACACTGTGTGTTTTGGAATAGTAGCTATAGTCCCTTGTCTCCCCATTTAATGCCCTCCAGCTATCCACCATGTGATGAGTTTGAAAAGTTTTTTCTATATGTCTAAGGGCTCTAAATGACAATGCTGATTTTCCGGCTGTTGTGTCTAGTTTGGGGTCTAATATAGTATTGAAGTCCCCTCCTACTATTACACATCCCTCTTTGAACATGTTCAGTTTTTTCAGAGTTTTCTCTATAAAGTCCACCGTACCTACATTGGGGGCATATATAGCTGCCAACGTATAACAACACCCATTAAGCATACCCTTGACAAAGAGGTACCGCCCCTCAGGGTCTATTTGTGTTGCTGTAGGAATTAAAGGGCACCCCCTTCCCAAGGCTATGCTTACTCCCCTAGACCTTGCCACTGGTGATACTGCGTGAAACCACTGGTTAAACGATGTCAATGGTAATCTGGGTATCTTATTTAGCAAAAAATGTGTCTCCTGCATAAACACAGCATCTACTGCGTAATGTTCCAATTCCTGCCATAAACGCCCCCTCTTGTTTGGGGAGCTCAAGCCCCTTATATGTTATAATTTTAATAAATTAGCCATCTCTTATTCCTATAGTATAAATGCTTTTGCTCTCTTCCGGCTTGTAACATTCCTCCCCATTCCTTCCTCCTCTGGGAGACTTATAAATAGATAGGACATATTCCTAGGTCTACTACAACATACAATATACAATACATCACTCTAACTATTAGAGTGTACCATCTACTAGGTCAGTGAGCCCGTGCGGGTACTAACTGACCCTCCCGAACCCTCCCTCCTAACTGCATTCCGCAGTTCAAACAGCCCCTTATCGGGACTTTCCTACTCCTATCTTAAGAAGAGTGGGAGTTTTTGTCTCTTTACCTCTATGGCCCCGGGTCAAGGCTTCTATTTTCTTGTATAAGTATATAATATCCATAAATCTGTGGATCTATAAATTGCCCCCCCCCCCACATCCCAAATCATAATCACCATCAAGATCTAAGCCAGTAGCTATACCAAAAGCTAGGGAAAAAAACCCCCAAAAAAACACCCCACCCAAAAAAGGGGGGGGGGGATTAAAAAAAAAAAAAAAAAAGAAGGATGGGGGGGGGGGGAACACAGCAAGAAGCACCAGGTGGAGCAATTTGACCATTTTTCTCAAAAAAAAATCCAACACTATGCATTTTCCCCAGATCTACGCCCGCCCGTTAAACCCTCTGTCCCCTGTTGATTTTTCTCTGGTACACGGGACCATGCCTCCGAGCGTTGTAATAGAGTACTCATATTTAGAGTACTCATATTTAATGTTCTCCAGTCGGGGAAATCCATTGGGGGCAGGTTCAAAATGTCCAAAAATGATTTTAAATCGTCCTTGGTTCTTAGTGTTGCCGTTTTCCCATCATGTGTCGCTGTCAGTCGGAACGGGAATCCCCAACGATATCAGACATTTGCCTTCCGCATATTTTCTAATAATGGGCGCACTGCTCTTCGCTGCATCAATGTTCGTCGCGTTATATCAGGGAATAATGCGATTTGATTTCCCTCATACTTAATCTCTGACATGTCCCTTGCTGTCCGCATTATTGTCTCTTTCACAGAGTACTTGTGAAGTCTGCATATCACATCTCTTGGCCTATCTCTGTTCTGGTTAGGTGGTGGGGTGATGCGGTGTACTCTGTCTATTTCCACTGGTTCAGATATCTCTTCCCCCACAATTTGCTGAAATAGTCTTTGTACTGATATTAACAACTTATCAGCTTTATATCTCTCCGGTAGATCTCGTATCTTTATGTTTTGGCGGCGATCTCCGTTTTCATAATCATCTAACTGATCTCTATATGTGTTCATTAATTCTTCCTGTTGTTTAATTATGTCTTGCGTCATTATTACTGCATGTGTTATTGCTTCTTGGTTGTTCTCCAGTGTTTCCACTCTGTTACCTACCGCTACAACGTCCTCCCTCATATCCTCCACTGCTTGTTTACAGGATCTCTCTACTGTGGATATCAATTGCTGTATGTCTGATTTTGAGGGTAAGGTTTCTATGAGTTCTTTTATAAGGTCTCTAATGTCCCGGTCATCATGCTTTGACTCTGCTATTTCTGTGTCAGCTATCCACCTTACATCCTCCAGGCCTTCCTCCAGGTATAACACAGCACCTCCTCCAATATTTGGCCCCGCTATAGCCCCCCCTCTGAGTTCGGATCCACTATGGCTGCGGAGGCTAAGAGTCTTTTATACTTATTGCAGGGTTAATGAAGTTAATGGGGTTGGTGGAGTTAGTGGGGCTGGTGGGGTTAGTGGGGGCTGCGGTTTCCTTTGGTGTCTGCTGCATCTCCCTACCACCATATACCACCTGCCCCCCCCCTTCTGCTGTTACATCCATGTCTGATTTTTCTGAGGTATGGGGTGCATGAGGTATATGTGGTATATGTGGGGTATGTAAAGTTTCTCCTGGGGCGCTTCTCCTATCCCCACTTCCCCGCCACATCTCCATACCTTTTGATGTCTTCTGATCTTTTTGCTCCGGCCTCTGCGTCCTCCCTCTGACATTCAGCTCTCCACCACTAGAGGTCCGGTTTCCACGCCCCCCCACAGGGGGGCTCCCGTCCCTGCCTGCTTGTGCTGGGGCTCGAAAGTGGTGTACCCCGACCTCCTCTCGGCTGCCCCCCTCCATCTCGAGTCCGGGTTGCAGGGCCGTTCTCCATCCCTGGCGTTGTCAGGTATGTTCTGATCCCTCCAATCGGGCTTCTACTTCCGCCTCCCCCAGGCTGTAGTGCGGCACGTCTGCGTGTCGCCATCCAGCATCCAACTTCAAGCTTTAGGCTTAGGGGCAAAAGATGGACTGTATAACGGCGGCAGTGGCAACGGGTATAGCCGTGAATATGGCCGTGATGTCTGCGGCGGTGCTCACTCCTCTCCCCACCTCTCCCCACAGTGCTCACACGCTTCAGCCGCACTTCTCCCTGCTCCAGACTCCAGGCTTACAAGTGCCTCGCGCTTCACTTCATACAGCTCTGCGTCGCTTCTACGTGACCCGGGTGTGCGAGCGCTCACCTCACACGTCCACTCCTCCCATCTCTTCCATGCCTCTTATCAGTTTGGTTGCCCTACGCTGCACTTTCTCCAGTTCCCCAATATCCTTTTTGAGAACTGGGGCCCAAAACTGAACTGCATATTCCAGATGAGGTCTTACTAATGATTTGTATAGGGGCATAATGATATCTCTCTCCCTGGAGTCCATACCTCTCTTAATACAAGAAAGGACTTTGCTCACTTTGGAAACCGCAGCTTGGGATTGCATGCCATTATTAAACTTATGATCTACCAAAAACGCCAGATCCTTCTCCACTATGGATCCCTACAGTTGTACTCCCCCTAGTATGTATGATGCATGCATAACTTTACATTTATCAACATTAAACCTCATTTGCCACATAGAAGCCCAGCATTGAGGTCTAGCGGTACTTCACATGTATGTTTTCCTTTTCTTTCCATATGGTCATTTAAATGTCTTTGCTGCTGGTACTATGGAGCCCATCCACATAAGATGAAGTCTGCCTGGACTTTAGTTGGTGAGATCTCTTATTATTTCCCTATCTGACGAGCGGGGCCATTAGAATGGATTTTTTCATCTAGGAACCAACAACTGATTTCTGGTGTGGAAACACTCAGTTCTCCAGGAGTGATATAACTGCTATTTGATGAACTTTAAGTTTGTTCACTATTGTTTTATACCATAATTGTTGATATGTCAGATAAGTTATTTACTTATAGATGTTTGTGCTACAAGCATTTGTGACACATTTTCTTTGCTCACTTACTTTTCTGCAAGCGCTGCAAATACCCAATATTTTTTCCTTTTTGAGGTGTTAGACCTCTTGTTGCAGCAGCTGCGGAGCTATCAATTTATTTATCAATTATCACTGCACAGTCTGTAAGCGCGGGTTTTAATTTTTATAAATACAGCATTGAGGTCGGCTTGCAAGATGGAGATATCATGTAAGGATGTTATTCCACTGCATAGCTTGGTGTCATCTGAAAACACTGAAATAGTACTTTTAAATCACAGACCCTATATCATTTATAAAGATAGTAAAAAGTAAGGGTCCCAACACTGAACCTTGGGGTACCCCACTGATAACCTTAGACCATTCAGGAGTAAGAATCATTAACCACTACTCTCTGAATTCTGTCTTTTAGCCAGTTATCTATCCATTTACAAACTGATCTTTCCAAGCCTGTAGACTTTACCTTACACATTAGCCGTGTGTGAGGAACAGTCAAATGCTTTTGCAAAATCTAAGTATACTACTTCCACAGCCACCCCTCTGTCTTAGGTTTTTCTTACCTTCTCATAAAAAGAAATCAGATTTGTTTGACATCTTCTGTCTTTCATGAATCCATGCTGTCTGTTGCTTAACATATTTTTTTCGAGCAAGAACTTACCTATGTGGTCTTTTAATAAACTCTCCAGTATCTTTCCAACTATAGAAGTTAAACTAACAGGTCTATAATTACCTGGTAAGACTTTGACCCCTTTTTAAAAATATAGGCACTACATTGGTCCTACGCTAATCCAGTGGTACTATTCCAGTCATTAACGAGTCCCTTAAAATTAGAAACAATGGCTTTGAAATGACAGAGCCAAGTTCTTTTAGGATTCGTGGGTGGATGCCATCTGGTCCAGGTGCTTTATCCACCTTTATTCTGTCTAAATATTTCTGGACCATATCACTTTTGAGCCATTGTGGATCATTTGGGGCTGTGTCAATGCCATCCCTATTATAGTGAACATATTGCGGGCCACAGACTCCGCCTTTCAGTCAGCCGAATCCTTAAAGGCCGGAGATTCCTCCACTGGAATCATGGTCGCCTTGTTCAACCTGGAGACAGAAGAAGGGTCCACCACTGGAGGAACAGTCCACTTCTTGAGGAGAGACTCTTCAAAAGGGGTACCTCACCGCAAAGAGTTTAGGAACCACAAAGGAGCATTTTGGGACGCTCCCAATCCTTATAAACATGTCAAAATAGGATGGATAAGGGAAAACCTTTGCCGCGCGAGATGGTTTGTGGTTGCCAAAGAAGACGGCCCCCTGCGCAGCAGCTTCATCCTCCATCTTCAGTTTCCGCAGGGATTACATTATGTCCACCAGCGCCTTCTCATGCGCAGCTACAGGAGTGGAGGAATCATCCTCAATTTGATAGATCAGGGAGCGTGGCTACAGGCCCCGTAGGGTGGTCCACGTCTGCGGCAGCCGAGCCAGATTCAACATCTGAGACAGAGGAGGTCGTGGGGCGCTTTTTGCTAGCCCGCCGCCCAAATGCCACCTTCACCCGGAAACAAAGGACAACAGGACTGCCATCAGTGCATCAATGGAGGGCTGGGACCCCAAGGGACCTGCTGCCTTTGAGGGGGTCTCGTGTGAAAGCATGCTTCTGAGACGCCATAAGGTAAAGTGGAACCCACAAGCAAAAGGCGTATAGCACCACTAGGGGACTCACCCACCTAAGGCATCGCACCTGTATCAGCACAGAGGCACCTAAAAACATAGCACCCCACAACCTGCAGCAGAGGGAGAGACTCCACCAGAACTCACCACCTCACCAGAGTAGCACCGATCTGCACCAGGGGTAGCCTGTATCCACGTACAGCATCCAGGAGGAAAGAACACCCAGGAGTCAGCACCAGGGGAAAAAGAGGAGCCCCCACAGCCATAGTCGCCACCCAGAGGCTCCACTGTCATGGCCTCCGCTCCTAATTCACGCCGGACCAACAGAATATGGCCACCGGCCATAGCGCATCACACAAGCCCCAAAGTAACGGCACCGACCACGGCAAAATAGCCACCACAGGCAGCGTCCACAAGGTTCCCAGGCCACATCAAAAAATGAAGGGGGGATCCAGGCACAGGACCACCATAACAGCCAGCGCCCACCCCAGCCGGGAAGAGCGTTCCGCTGGCGGAATGCCCAACTACCCCCTCACACAGGTACATAGCAGTACACCAGTCTCATACACCTGCCAGCCCACCACGCTACCTCGGGAGGCGGTCAAAGACGACCCACCAACATAAAGGGGGGACTGAGGGGAACCTGCAGGTCTGACTGTCCCTGGAGGGGGTGCCCACATCCACCCCAAACCACATCCAGGGGGAGAGGGGGGACATGTACTCGCCATACCAGGAACCAGCCAGGCATCACTCCAGACAGAACCCTCCACCAAACTGAAATGGGGGGCTGTCGGCCAGGATAAACGCTGCGACTCGGGCAAAGAGCCGGTCGTATGCGACCTCGTGAGGCTTTTAACTCACAGGCCAGCTCCCGTCCAGTGGGGGTATGTCGTGGCCGACCCAGTGCGGAGCTTTGGTCTGCTCGCGCTAGCTGGCCAGACTGGGGGGACCACCGGATCTAGATACCCAGCCCATTGCCCAGTCCAGCAGTTGGTTGTAGTTCTCACAGGGTAAAAAAAAAAACAGGAGAAAAAAAAAAAACCTATAGCAGAGAGGGGGATGTATACCAGATAGAACTGCCCATAGGCATAGCCAAGTCTTTTTTCTGTCCTACTCCTGTAGGGGGCAATATAACCCTATGGTTCCGAATATGGAGCGCTGTGTTCGTCAATGAACGAAAGAGAAAAAAAAACCTGGTATAGGGAGGAAGAAAATGTTGCAATGTTATCCTACCCTGCGCTAGAAAAGTGCAGTGCAACCATCCCTATGCATAAGGGCTAATAATGAGTTTTCACAGACATTCTTTAGAATACTGTTGCGCCTCTGCATGACAAATGGCAGGGATGGCTGGTTAGAAACAGGTACACAAATTTGTCACAGAAGGCATAGCGAGGGATAGCAATGAGGCTGGGCTGTCCATGGCAGACACTCTGCCCTAAGTGCAGCTCAGAGAATAGTTATCCATTAAGTTCACCCTACTTGTGATTGACAAAGTATGGCAGTGGGCAGGAATCCACCCACTGCTGTGCGCTGTCATTCACAAGGAAGAAGACGGGACAGAATCCCATCCTGCTCCGCCCACTGTCCATGTTCAGCCCCACATTATTGGTTTCTAGGACTCTGGTTGCCTGTGTCCTAGTAACCAATAAAGGTTATACACAACACAATAATAAAGTATAATTACCTCCAGTTTCGTTATTCATGAGCTGTTGGTAGTTCCTTTGAATTTGTCACCCAGCCAAAGCAACACATTGTGAAAGTGGCACAAGAACTATCTGAACCTGTCACGTGTCAAAATTGGTTGGAAAGGATGACTTTTTAAAAATGGGCTATACTGCCAGAAAAGTGATGTAAAAAACTTTACAGAATTCCCCTTTATGTTTAGAAATATCGACATGACCAACGATCAAAAGCTTTGTGGAAATATTTCAGATCACAAAATAAAAAAAGAGCAATTCAATGGAAGTTCATTCATGAAAAATGGTGCACACAATATTGCAAAAGGAAGCTTCCTCTCTCAACTAGAAAGCAAAGTTACTTCTTCCCATTGAAAACTATTAAAAAAACAAAAAAAAACAAACAGCAACATCATGACATACTGTAGATGCAGGAACAGCTGTTGTGCTGATGGATATTAACTTTTGAAAACTGCAGGGTTTAATTTAAATGTCCCCATTATTATACATATTAGATCATGCGCTCTTAAGGCCTCACTTACACTGGGCGTACCATACCATACCGGTGAAGGTGTTGCGTACATCCCTGTGGAGGCAGCCCCACTGATGTCTATTGGGGCACAGCGGCTGTACGGACACAGCCACTGGGACATCTGTATGGGTACGGGTCTCCGAACTCAACCAGTCTGCGTTCAGGGACCCACACCCACACAGATGTCATATTGGGACACAGCAGCTATGTCCGTGCAGCCTCTGTGTCCCAGTAGTCATCAATGGGGTTGCCTGCACATGGATGAACACCTGTACATCCCTGTGTGGGTAAACAGACATTCATTGGTGTACGGTATTGTACGCTCAACCTGAACAAGGCCTAAGAATTATTGAACCGTCTCCTTATGTGCATGAATGACAGACGCTCTGCTCATTGTTTTCTGCCTCAGTAATAATGATCACCAGTAGAAACACAGGTTAAATCTACCTAGTGGGACTTGGCATAAAAATCTGACAGATGTTAGATGTTTGTCTATAAACAACTGGGTACTGGCAGTGATGCTTGCTTTTTTTAATTGCACTAACATACTGTAAATTTTCAGGACAAGCTTTTGGGGTGTAGACCCTGTTTCAAGCAGTACTCCTCTTAGAAGAAAGCGGTACACCCTGAAAGCCTGTCATGAAAATATCTTGCGTTTCAGGAGACATTGATGCCAGCTGCCCCCATCCATTTCAATGGTAGTGGGCCGTAACTGCGCCTATAGCATTTGCAGCACGTTGGTGAAGGATTTATAGTGTTAGCTGGGTGCTGGGGGACAGGCAGCGGAAGTTCCTGTATCCCAAAATGCACTGGGAAATAGAGAACAAAGGGACAGAGTAGCTACAGATACTTCCTTACAGAGCAGCTGTGTGCAGACAAAAGCATCAAGCCAGACAGCAACACTGTCAAGCAAGAACAGAGGCATTGAGCATTACTGCAAGTGCCCATGCCAGAAAGTGGCAGTGCAAGCTTGTGACTGTCAGCAAGTTTGGGTGCCAGCAAGTAACTGACAATCTTTCTATGATCATCTTGAGCTAAACCGAGCCAAGTGGTCAAAAGTATAGCAACCCATCCTACAGAGAAATCACAAAAATGCTTCACACATCAACCTAAACATGCCTCAAAGCAGATCATTTGCTCTGCATCACCTTCCCTTTAAGCATATCCACCTAGAAAAACAACACTTTCATGGGCATTTGACAAGCTTTCATAATGCTTTTGCACATCAAAAACACTATAGGCGTATTAATGAGCAAGCGTTTTACATTCATGACCTAGAAGATGGGTGCAACAAAATCATTTGATTATCTGAACACTTCAGGGTTACCTCTATACAAAAAGTGATACTTCAAGTATAAGTTCACCTTTGGAATAAGTTACATGTTCCAGCATCTGCAGCCTCCCCCCCCTCCCCCAATCTCCCCTCCCTGTGACAGTTGGCGGGGAATCTTCTCCTCACAGGGCCGCATCATTCATTCAGTTTCCTCTGAATAAATGCCTAAAAAAAACGTCAGCCATTGCGGCTGACAATTCTCAATGAGCTGCAAGGGTGGGTTAAAGCACCCACTAACTCTTTACTGCAGAAAAAAACCTTACTCTTGGAGCCTGAACTGTAATTAAGTGTTCTTCCACAGCAAGACCGCTTACTGTTATTTTACATATATATTATTATTCTTATTATAGCCAAATTTACCACCCTAACTCCTCCCACAGCTTTTACACTACATAGACAGTAATATACCGAAACGTGCGGATTGTTCCCGATTGGAGTGCTATTACTTTGTGGAACGTTTCACCGAATGGTTCACGAAATATCGTCATTTTTGTGGTGAAATTGGTCCCATAGGAATGAATGGTGAAATGTTCAAAAACTATAGTGGGAGCTGACAAAAGCTGAAAAATCAGGACATGATTTCTAAACTGCCACCACTCCCTCATTTTTAAGCCCACCTACAAAAATATAGATTTTATATCAAAACGTTCAGCTATCCCTGTTGCCACTACACATGTCCACGGCTAAGCCATAGTCCCGATAGTTTTCACAATTTGACCATTTGTTTGCAACGCACACCATCCATTGAAACTCCACTCTCGCCACTTCAAATTTGAAGGACAATATCTAAACTGCGACTGTGCCTTCATTTTTCAGAGGCATACTATGCATTAAAATGTAGGTCTGGGTCTTGTGATTCTCACAATATAAAGCTCTTCGCTGTAGGATTTATAGTTTTTAAAATAAGACCGTTTGAGTTATTACAGCCATCATGATCCTGTGTATTGTGTTTTGAGCAGTGGTTGTGAACACGCTTAGAGCCTGCATAAACAGGGCATGAGCGTTGCCAGGAAACAGTGATTGTGAACACTGATTATCAAACAGATAGCACACCTTCACCTCCATTCTACGTCAAGATGCTGAGACCCCCCCAAATGCATGTGGTCATACCTTCATCTGCTAGGCTTGATAATGCTGCTAATATTTTTATAAATGTATGTTTTAATGTAACTGTGAAGCACTTTGGGAAACAACGTTGCAATTAAATGTGCTATAAAAATAAATAAAAGTTGAAATGCATTTCTCACTATCAAGCTCGTCATGTGCACATTTTAAAATTTGATTAATCAATTGGTTAGTGTAATGTTTACCATCTTTACTCACTCCAAACACTCCACACAGTTACTCTGCCCAGTCCAACCTTTCCACAGTTACTCCAACCACACAACAGTTACTCCAACCACACAACAGTTACTCAAGCCACTCCACTCCAGTTGTAGACTACTGGTGGAAGCAAGAACACTTAAATCTCCCCAGAAATTTTAGCTTTTCTAGTTTGTTCTGCTTCTCAGCTGAAAACAATGTATAATAGATAGACCAGCACTCACCTGATAAAAACAAGTGATAACACATCAAATCAGGATACTTTGTGTTTATCAAGTGGAAAAAATGATCAGGCAAATAAACAGCAACATAGCTACCTAGAAAGAAAAATTTAAATTTAAAATCAGAAAAAATAAATCATTGTCTAAAACAACAAGTCCTACAGCAGCACTAAGTGTCAGTCTATCCTTTTATAGCTCATTTCTATTAGCTCATTACAATAATTGGTGGCCCTAAAGTGTTACTAAACCCAGGACCCTGCAATCGCAATATCTGGTCTCCCACAGTACACAAAACATGGAAATACAATTCTTTTAGTAAATATAAACTGATAAATAAATTTTCTTAGCAGTATATAGCAGTCTTGTGACTTCTATCAGTGTCCAGCCAAGCACTGGTTAAAGCGTGTAGGAGTTTTTGGACTGTGCCGCGAGACACTGCAAGACTCCAGACTCTGTCCGGACAGTGCTGATTGGCCCTGTGCTGATCACATGCCACCTCCTAAGAAAAAAGCCTCTAGCAATACACACCAAACTGAGCATATGCAGCCAGGCTCCATAAGACTCTCGGTTATTAAGAAATTATTAGGAGTCAGTGGAAAGAGGAGAGGATCAGAGAAGCCATGATCAAACAGCCTGTGCGATTCAGGTGCAATGCGGGAACACGCACTGGATTTGCAGGGTTCTCGCATCGCACAGAGCCTTTGGCAGACCTAAACAAAAAATAAAAAAATAAAGATTTTACAGATAACTGTACCAAAGCAGTAGCGAAATATCTAGGGAAATTAGTGCACTTCTTGGTATATGCAAGTCCCTAGGCACTCCTGTGCCTTTATTCTCATAACTGTATATATGCATTTGGAAGTCTAAGGCATTGTTGCCTTGGATTGCAAGTCGAAGGAGATTTGTAGCGAGATTTGATAATGTCACAAATGTGCTGCTCACTGTTTATGTCAGAGCCTCCAGGAAGGAGAAGTAGAACTTTTCCTCTACTGAGATGGCCACTACCCCACAGAGACAAGAGTGCAGAACAAAAGCATGTTAATGGAGAAGCTCACCTTTTGACAACAAATAAATGCGCAGATTGCTGAAGCAATGCAAGTCTCCTGCAGATCTTTCTTGCTTGTGCCTCGTATGAGGAAGCCGATACATTCTGGACAGGAAGACTCAATTAACTACCACAGCACCGTGGTAGTTTATTGAAAACTACAAGCAGACAGCTGCAAAAGCTGCCAGACCTTGTAGTTTTCCATTCACAGAGCCCTGTGAATGAGTGACGCAGCTGAGCAGGCAGAGCCATGTACGGCCACGTTTTTCTAAAAATTTGACAGCTAGCGGAGGCGAGAAGATCCTGGCTAGCTATCACAGTGGGGATCAGGGAGGTGCGGGGGCCGGCGGTCCGCCATTTGTAAGATGTTACACCCTGAATATGGGTGTAACATGTTATGAAAGGTGAACTTATCCTTTAAGTACAATCAAACTCCTGCATGACCTAGACCAGTCCCAAATTCAGTTACTATGATGTGATGCACTGGCCTCAAAGTAAACAAAAAAAATGCTTTACCTAATCTGACTTGGCCAAATTCTCCTCTATTGTGTCACACAGGCTCCCCTTCCAGCTATTGCAGCTCATGGTGGAAGGGTTTTAGTAACTGATGCAGCGCTGTCAATTAAGAATACAGCGGGCAGGACTAGGTGTGTTCAGATGCTGATTGAAAAGCTACAGGCTTGCAAATCAGCAGTGAAAATGCAGATAGCAACGCCCCCTTGCAACAAATTTGTCATCCCACTAGAATGCAAGCAGAAATAGCCTACATAGAAGTGGCAACTCTGGGTTGATTTGAGAAGCAGTGCAGCACCATTGCCATATTTTTTATTCATGGCAGACTATAATGTTTTTTCCTACTCCAGAGATTTGGAGCAAGCTTAAAAAAATGTACGGTATGTATACGTAAATGCAGACTCATTCAAGACTGCACTTCTATAGACATACAAACACAATATGTAAACCAATTATTTTAGAATTAGGTTTCCTTAAACCATAACAAACATAACAATATACACTGGTTTTGTACAAAAATGTAATCTCCTGCTCATGTAGTTTGCTGTGATTTTATCAGTACTTTATTCCCAATTAACACGTTGGGACTGATGTGACTGTAGAAAGAAGACTGGAGGAGGGAGTAGAATCCATAAATTAATCTGAACAAAAACAGCAAATCGATTGGTCTTTTAACTGATGTTTGCTAAAATCTTAGCAATGTAAACAAACTGACCAAGCGAGGACTATTTTTTCCTCAGCAAATGGGGAGTTACGCTATAAAAAATAAAAACCTGCAAAGCCATGACGAGTATATGCTGTGGTTACAAATATGCTAAATTATTCCTTACCTAGATTTATAAAAGATAATCTTTTGAGCTTGCAGTTGCTCATTGGTGTTGCAATTTTAAAAGTTTTGCTACATCCTAGAAACAAAAAACAAGCTTTGATTTAAAGATCTAGCCAGTGGTTTCCATGAGTTTATAATACATGCAAAAAACAGGAAATACCTGAAGTAGGCATGCACTGTTAAATCACATACAAAGCATACAGAAAATATAAATGTAAAAATGTAAAAATGGATGGATGAGTTTGCTTTAAATATTCGAAAACGCTATTTTAATTCATTTTGGTTTGTGGTGCTCAGATAGTTTAGTTCCGCTTCAAGAAAGAGATAATCTTTATATAAAATTATTAAATTGACCAATTAAAAACAAAAAGTCACAAAAAATGACATGTGGCAAAGATAACTCAAAATAGGAGTTTAATGAACCCATACCATACAGTACATAAATATATTTTTCAGAAGAGTTGGACCAAGAAAAAAAAAAAACACCAGCACCCACACACGTCCTGAAAACCCAAAAGCCTTTACAGGTTACTAGTACTAGGGGTGCAACGGATCAAAAAAAAAAAAACTCACAGTACGGATCGTTCCTCGGATCAGAGTCACGGATCAGCAAAAAAACTTGCAGCCTCATTGTGCCCCAAATTGCAGCCTCACCAGGGCAGAGGAAGTGAGAGGGCGGCCAGCAGGGCCGGATTTGCTCTCCCAGCCGCCCCAAGGCCAGGTTCTGCAATGCACCCCCTCCCCACCAACCAAACCACCCCCCCCCCAAATCAACGGAGAGCGGCAACCGGATGGCAGGGGCAGCACGGTTAGTTCAAATATTTTGTTTCTTTTTTTTTTTTTTACTTTATCACTTTTTAATTTTTATTTATTTGTAGCTTGTCTTTTATTTTTGTCAAATTTTCTTATTTTTAATATTATTCTTATTCTTTACTTAATTACTTTATTTTATGAATTTATTATTTCTTATTATTATTTTTTTATCAGCAGGGCTGTGTGAGTGCGAGCAGAGGGGAGACAATTTCAATGTGTTTTACCGCTCTGCTCGCCCCCCCCACCTGCGCCGCGGATCACGTGGTGTGCCAATCCGAAGTCATTGATTCGTACGGATCAATGACGATCCGTTGCACTACTAACTAGTACTACAGGTCTGGTGCTAAAAATAATTTCCTTGTGGCGATACCTCATGTGTTGTGCGGTTACTGTTTACATATGAGTGTGGGACATATGTGCGTGTTCGAATTTTCGCGCAAGCATGGGGGAACGGGGGCGCTTTAAAAAATATATATATATATTTTTTTTTTTTTTTTTTTTTTTTTTTTTTTTTTTACACACTGCATCTTTAATTTTTTTTTTTATCACTTTTATTGCTATCAGAAAGGATGAACAACATCCCTTGTGATGGCATGGGCAATGTGCTCTTTATAGAGCAATATGGTGATCTATTAGACCCCATATCTCATCTTTTGCCAAAATAAAACAGCTTTCCATTTATTATACGCATGCTTACCTCACTGTCTTTATGGCCGTTTCAAAACACTGTTCAGTTACTTCTGCCTTACTTTCTGGACATACTTTAGGTCATGACACAGTAAGGAGTTGACCAGCTGATCTCATTAGCACACACCCTGCATCATCTACCCTCAGCTGGTCAACTACTTCCTGTGTCATAACCCAAAGTATGTCCAGGAAGTAAGATAGAAGTAATCAAGCAGTGTTTTGAAACATCCACAAAGACAGTGAGGTATGCGTGTGTTTAATAAATGGAAAGCCGATATATTTTGGCAAAAGTAGTACATTAATGCTACACTGGTACATAGGGGAGCTGTAATTCAGAAAAAAAAAAAGGCGGAAAAAAAAAATCAATCAACTTATCCTTTAACCACTTGCTGACTGCCTTCCGCACATATACTGCGGCAAGGCGGCTTGGCCGCACCTCGGGCGTGCCACGGGACTCAATGTCTGCCGGCCACCTACGATTGTGGGAAAGAGGCAGGCAGAACGGGGATCTGCCTATGTAAAAAAAACAGATCCCTGTTCTGACAGGAGAATACAGCGAGATCGGCAGTTCCTAGTGATCAGGAACAGCGATCTCTCTGTACTCCCAGTCAGTCCACTCCCCCCACAGTTAGAAACACCTCTCTAGGACACAATTAACCCTTTGATCTCCCTTAGTGTTAACCCCTTTCCTGCCAGTGTTTATATAGTGATCAGTGGATATTTTTTAGCTCTGATCACTGTAATAATGTCACTGGTCCCAAAAAAAAAAAAAAAAAAAAAACTTCAAAAGTGTCCGATCTGTCTGCTGCAATTCTGCTAAAAAAAAAAAAAAAAAAAAAAAAATAAAGAAAAAAAAGAAAAAGAAAAGAGAAAAAAAATCGCTGATCCCCGCCATTAATAGTTAAAAAAAAAAAAAAAGTTTTCAAAATACAAATTAAAAAAAAAGCCATAAATCTATCCCCAATTTTGTACACGCTATAACTTCTTGCGCTAACCAGTCAATATACGCTTATTGCGATTTGTTTTACCAAAAATATGTAGAATACATATTGGCCTAAAATGATGAAAAAATTTGTTTTTTTAAAAAAATTTATTAGATATGTATTATAGCAAAAAAAATTAAAAAATTCAAAATTGACATTTTTTTGGGGGGTTTATAGCGCAAAAAATAAAAACCGCAGGAGGTGATCATATACCACCAAAAGAGAACTATTAGTGGGAAAAAAAGGACATCAATTTTGTTTGGGTACAGCGTTGCACGACCGCGCAATTGTCAGTTAACGTAACGCAGTTCCGTATTGCAAAAAATTGCCTGGTCATTAAGGGGGTAAATCCTTCTGGGGCTGGGTGGTTAAGCCGGAAACGGCTTGTTTACATGAGACAAATCAAAGTGACAAAATCCTTGTCAATTTCGGTTTCTGGACATCACAGAGTGGGAAGAACATCAGTTAATTTCACAGTGTTCCAGGAACCAGATGCTGCTGGTCACATACTTACCGGGCTCTCATTCGATCTGGAAGCCCGGAAAGGATACCACCTGCGGTGGGACCCCCTTCCGCCGCCTTTAAAAACGAATCCAGTGGCTTCTTAGCTGCTAGAGTTACTTTTGCTGCAGCGATGACCAAGTAAACACAATTTACTAATATTTCAGTTATAAATGAACACAGGCACAATTGGCACCCATTGCTTACTGTGTTCATTTAAGACATAAAGGGGACCGTAAATATGACAGTCTGACATCTGGCAGCTGTGCAAGGGGGCACATGGGGGGGAAATCAGAGCTATAGGAAGGGATGGCCTGATTGTGGAAGGGGGTGATCAGAATAATGGGGGGGGGGGGGGGGACACAATTACTGGAACAAGTGGGAGGGAGAGGAGAAGATGGTTCCGATGCAGGGGAAGCCATGGGGGCTCCGTTACATGAATTGCTCCCCACCCTGCCAGTCTAGTGAACTGCCATACAGGTGTGTGTAATTCTATACAATATAATGAGCCTGTGCCATGTACAGGAGGACTGGTGCTACCCCCTCATCAGCGGGCCTGTTTTTGCATAAACAACCTTCAATAATAGCACTAAGAATTGTCTAAAAGATGGACACTTGGATTTCTTAATAATTAAACAAATAGAAGACTACTCTACCAATGACCTTTTTATTTAAGCCTGTTAATAAATAAGCGTTTTGATTGTTTTATTCAAATTTCACAAGCTGCTGAAGAGGGCTGTGTATATTATGCATAGTTTTTGTATGATCCCGCTGTGGTCTGTGGGTTTCCTCTAAATGCTCTAGTTTCCATTCATACCCCAATAACACAACGAGAATTCTTAGAAGTCATGCTGAATGTGTTTTGTCTTGTGCAACTGTGGCCGGAATTAGGCAATAAGCTCACCTGATGCAAAAAAAAAAAAAAAACAAATAAAATTCAAGCAGTATACAGTAAATACAAGAAAAAAATATTAGGAACGAAAAGACGTTACCAGACAATGAAAATTGGGTACTGAAATGTTAGACATTGCAAGAACCCTGAACTTTTTTTTAATCACCTTTATGTAAAAATGCTACTGTGTAAGTGATGTCTTGCGTTTCTTTTGGAGGTTGATAGTAAAACAGACACAAACCACCTAATTGGGAAAAAATAAAAAAGTTTATGTAGCTCATCACAAATGGCTATTGCATTTACATTTCTACTTTACAAATTTAAAAGGAAACACACATCATGGACGTAGATCTACAGATAAACCATATGAAAAGGGGGACAACGGAACTATCAACACAAATACTGTACAGACTCGTATAAAAAGTAGCACCAGAATAAAAGGTGGCAACTGTGGCCATAAATAGAGGGGGGCAGGTGCCCACAGCAGGACTCTTGTTCAACACTACTGCCTTGTAGCCTCTTATTAAATTTACATCTGAAGAATTCCTTTCACAGGGAGAATTCTCTCTCTCTCTCTCTCTCTCTCCATTATATTCCATAACAATTACATTTATACTTGCATTCTTAGTTGGCAAGGTTAAAGACACCAGTCCACCCAGTTCAGTGTATGTGTGCTTATATCACTACCATTTTCAATATTCATGTACATTGTGTTTGCTACGAAACATGGCTAAAAGTTTTTTTCATTCATCCAATCAATGAAAAATATTTTTTCTAAGTACTGTATTTTTAGCTCCATACAATGCATTTTTTTACCCCCAAAAAAGGTGGTCTGTGCATCTTATGGAGTGTATATTGACCAGCAGGGCCGCTAATGGGGGATTGTTGCACCAGCAGAACAATGCCCTGTGCAGCTTTCTGCACCAGCTAAAAGCCTGTTTCTCCGCCGCCTTCAGCTGCTAGAGGGAGAGAAACACAAGGTATTGTTCTGTAATTAACCCCCCACGGGTTCAGCATTCATGTAAATTCCCCGCTATTTATATGTAAATCGCATGGGCATTTACAGTATCTCACAAAAAAACGAAGACGAAGCTACGTAACACACAGTTGCAAAACGCGTTGACGTCACACGGCCCCGTGACGCCGCCTGAACGATCCCCCAATCAAACAAGATGTGGAGAGTTGAGAATTGAGTGTTGGATACAAAACACACTCAGCTGACATGGTTCCGGAATCACCGCTGAAACACTGCTGAACTCTTGGGGATATACCACACAGCACCCTCTTCCAAACTGTCTTCCCAGACGTTTATGTACACACAAGTGAGAATACAGCAGAAGGACTCGGTCTATTACAGACACAGAAAAATGTTCCTCAGCGTGTTCATATAAACGAATGGAGGCAGTAAGGTAGGAACCTTTATCATCCATACATGCGCTATCTGACAGACCATATTGCCTTATAAGATACTCTTGATCTAATGTGCTAACTGGATAGACTCACTGATGCCCGGCATTTGTAGCAACATATGGCAATTAAGCCTGGATCACTCTAACATCTTTGCATTGGGCTTATATGGTCCACTTTATAGATAGCTACACGTGAATGACACTGTGTGAATGACGACGTTATATAAACGAGGATCATTGTTCATATAACAAAATAAAAACCTGAGCAAAAACCAGCAAGAAGTCAGCAAATCGTTCATCAGTGATTGCTTCATATATGATCCAAGTTCACCTCAGGTGTCCAGATCTAGGTGCAGCAGCAATATACTACCTAAGATTCAAAGCCTTACAATATATGGAATGACTCTTTAGATACACCCGATTTTCAGGCTGCATATGGCTTATACATCCAGGACTGTTATGATCGAATTAACGGTTTCCTAGCCTGGAATTCATCTGCGATATTAGAACAATAGTCAGCAATGCATTTTCACACCTGCTACTCCTCTACACCCCCGGGGGGCCACTTATGCATAGACTGGAATGGCGACAAACTTTTACCCTTTAAAATCTCCATAGGCGACATTTAAAAAATCCTACAGGTTGCATGTTTTGAGTTAAAGAGGAGGTCTACAATTGCGGCGATACCTCACATGTGTGGTTTGAACACCGTTTTCATATGCGGGCGCTACTCACGTATGCGTTCGCCTCTGCGAGCAAGCTCGGCGGGACGGGGCACGTTCCTGGCTCCTAACTTTTTTAGCTGGCTCCTAGATTCCAAGCAAATTTGTCAAGCCCTGTATGTGTATTTATTTATATATCTTCGCCCCAAAACTTCAAGAGTCCTTGTTAAGTACTTGGCAGCTTCCAGCAGACACACAGCTCATCACAACAGGTGTAATCCCATACTCCCCCTCTCTACCTCTAGTACCACTTCCTGTCTTATGAGCAGTTTCCTGGAAGCCTTTAACCCCCTGTGTGCCGACTCCCTCTTTTCCCACCCGAATATCACGTTAGAGCCTCCGAAATTCCGGGCCCCAAACGACTATATATATATATATACACACACACACACATACATACACACATATATATATATATATATATATATATATATATATATATATATATATATATATATATATATATATATATATATATATATATATATATATATATATATATATATATGTACAGGACGCCAAGGTTGGGTCCTGAACGGGTGCTATATAGCACCAGTATTTGGGTTGTGGTCCCTTTTTAAAGGGAATTGTGATAGTGTTCAGGGGGTCACCCAAAATGGGTGAGGAATTCCCGGCAGTAAGATTAATCCAGAGAAGACTGTCTCGCAGCCCTCTCTGTCTTGATAGAGTGTCATTTGGGGCCCGGAATTTCGGAGGCTCTAAAGTGATATTCGGGTGGGAAAGAGCCTCCACTCCTGACCACTGGGAGTCAGTACACAGGGGGTTAAAGGCGCGCGTATATATATATATATATATATATATATATATATATATATACACATACACACACACATACATACATATACATACATACTGTGACAGCAGGAAGGTAAAGTCACCTGGTTGCATCCAGGGGGGTAGATATATTTCGCCCAGATTCAGGCTTTACGCCGACTTATACAACTAGGTGGAGAGTTGTATAAGGCTAGTGGGCTCATGGATGACTCATTCCTCTAGGGAGAGGGCTGGGCGTCGTGCAGACAGGGAGTTGATGAGACCAGCTGAAGCTTGTCAGCTCATTTAGGCCTCTATAAGAACTCCCAGATTCATTAGGTGTTTGCTCATGCCTGGGATCAGCCTAGTGCTGTCCTAGTCCCTAAGTCCCTGGTTTTAAATGTCCAAGCAAATAGCCACACAGGCTTTGTCTCACCGTACAGGGGTTCACTCTCCCTAGACAGTCCACACAGGTCTGGTTCCAGGCATGAGCAAACACCTAATGAATCTGGGAGTTCTTATAGAGGCCTAAATGAGCTGACAAGCTTCAGCTGGTCTCATCAACTCCCTGTCTGCACGACGCCCAGCCCTCTCCCTAGAGGTATGAGTCATCCATGAGCCCACTAGCCTTATACAACTCTCCACCTAGTTGTATAAGTCGGCGTAAAGCCTGAATCTGGGCGAAATATATCTACCCCCCTGGATGCAACCAGGTGACTTTACCTTCCTGCTGTCACATACCCCCCCCTCTTGTTTTAACCTCGGGGTTGGAACACCAGCAATCAGGCATTCATGTACTCGAGACAAAGCATCCACATTCCCCATTTGAACGCCAGGGCGATGCTTTACTGTGAAGTTGAATTCCTGGAGGGCCAGGAACCACCTATTCACTCTTCTATTTGTTTCCTTGTTTTGAGCCATCCACTTTAACGGAGCGTGATCCGTAACCATGTCAAAGTGCCTACCTAGCAGGTAGTACCGAAGGGAATCTAGAGCCCACTTCACCGCTAAACACTCCTTTTCAACGGTGGCGTAATTTACCTCATGGGACTTCAACTTCCTGCTGAGGTAAATGACTGGGTGCTCTTCCCCGTTCCAGACCTGGGACAATACTGCTCCTAACCCCACATCTGACGCATCACTTTGTACGACAAAGTCTTTAGAGAAGTCGGGTGAGTACAACACTGGCTGGCTACATAAGGCTTGTTTCAAGAATTGGAATGCTGCCTCAGCCTCGGGGGTCCATTTAATCATGACCGACCCTTTCCCCTTCGTCAGGTTGGTTAGGGGCACAGCCTTAGAAGCAAAGTGGGGAATGAATCGCCGATAATACCCAGCGATTCCCAGAAAGGCTCGTACCTGCTTCTTGCTGTTGGGACGTGGCCAACTCTGGATGGCCTCGACTTTGTTGAGTTGGGGTTTTATTACTCCCCTCCCAATGGTGTACCCAAGATATTTGGCCTCCTCCTGCCCAATGGTACACTTCTTGGGGTTAGCCGTAAACCCCGCTTCCCGAACAGAGTCCAGGACTGCTTGCACTTTTGGCAGATGTGAGGCCCAATCTGTGCTATGGACAATTACGTCATCCAGGTAAGCCGCAGCATACTTCCGATGGGGCCTCAGCATCTGGTCCATTTTCCGCTGGAATGTGGCCGGCGCATTCTGTAACCCGAACGGCATTCTTTTATATTGGAACGCCCCGTCTGGGGTTACAAATGCGGTTTTCTCTTTGGCCGACTTGGCCAGGGGGATTTGCCAATACCCTTTTGTGAGGTCAAGAGTCGTCATGTATCGGGCTGTTCCCAGCCGGTCGATCAACTCATCTATACGTGGCATGGGGTAGGTGTCAAATTTTGTAACTTTGTTCAACTGACGAAAATCGTTACAAAATCGCCAGCTCCCATCCGGTTTAGGCACCAACACAATGGGACTAGACCAATCACTTTGGGACTCCTCTATCACCCCTAAGTTCAGCATTTTCTGTACTTCCTCCCGTATTGCCTCCCGTCGAGCCTCTGGGATCCGATAGGGTTTTAACTTCACCCTTTCACCGGGCGGGGTAATGATGTCATGCTCTACCCCAGATGTTTGTCCTGGCAGCTCAGAGAATACCTCCTTGTTGCGAAGCACAAACTCCTTAACCTCCTGTTGTTGGGGTTGTGACAAGGTGGCTGCTATTCCAACCTCAGGAATCACGCAACCAGTTTGAGCTGGTGACCAAGTGTCTGCGACTAGGGACTCTCTATCCCTCCAGGCTTTCAACAGATTAACGTGATAGATCTGTTCGGGCTTTCGCCTTCCTGGTTGTCTGACCTTGTAATTCACTTCGCTCACTTTTTCCATTATCTCGTAGGGGCCTTGCCATTTGGCAAGGAATTTACTTTCAACCGTAGGGACAAGTACCAATATCCTATCCCCCGGGGAAAAGGTACGGGTCTTGGCTCCACGGTTGTACACTCTCTGCTGTGCCAACTGCGCTTGGGCCAAATGTTCCTTCACGATGGGCATTACCTGTGCAATTCGATCTTGCATCAGGGCGACATGCTCAATCACACTCCTGTGGGGAGAACCCTCACTTTCCCAAGTTTCCTTGGCAATATCCAACAGCCCTCTTGGGTGTCTCCCATACAGTAACTCAAAGGGGGAGAATCCCGTAGAGGATTGGGGCACCTCCCTAATAGCAAACATCAAATAAGGAAGTAAACAGTCCCAATCCTTTCCATCTCTATCCACCACTTTCTTCAACATTTGTTTTAGGGTTTTGTTGAATCTTTCAACCAGCCCATCGGTTTGGGGGTGATACACAGACGTACGCAATTGCGTCACTTTGAACAATTTACACAGCTCTTTCATAACCCGGGACATAAAGGGTGTACCTTGGTCCGTAAGCAGTTCTTTACAAATACCCACCCGGCTAAAAACAAGAGATAGCTCTTTGGCTATGGTTTTGGCCGAGGTATTTCGGAGAGGGATCGCTTCTGGATAACGGGTGGCATAGTCCATTATAACTAATATGTACTGGTGCCCCCTAGCGGACTTGATTATAGGACCTACCAAATCCATGGCGATCCTCTCAAACGGGACCTCAATGATGGGTAGAGGGACCAGCGGGCTACGGAAATGTGGCATCGGGGCCAACCTCTGACACACAGGGCAGGAGGAACAATAATTTTCTACGTCCTTCATCACCCCCGGCCAATTGAATCTCTGTAATACCCTCTCTCGGGTTTTCTCTGTCCCCAGATGACCTCCAAGAATGTGCCCATGGGCCAACTCCAACACCAACTTCCTGTAAGGTTTGGGCACCACAAGCTGCTCAACGGTTTCTTCTGCCCTTTTTGCCACCCGATACAGTAGGTCCTTCTCTACGCTGAAGTATGGGTAAGTGCAGGTATTACCTGGGTTCACTAACTCGCCATCTATTTTCACTACGTTTTCCCGTGCCTTTATTAGGGCGGGGTCTTTCAACTGTTCTGTGGCAAAGTTTTCCCTGTGAACCTCAAGATCAGAAAACTCCACAGACGGTAGGTTTTCGTCTGAGGAGGTGGGCTCCTCTCCAGTTTCTTGAGTCTCCCCTGCCAATACTGATAAGGGAAATTCCGGAGAGTCCTCACCACTCTCAGGGGAGTTCTGGCTATCACATTCCTGGTACATAGGGGCACCAGTGAGGGGCTCAGGATCATCCCACAGTTCCCAGAACTTCGGAAAATCCCTTCCCACAATGGCGTCATGCGGTAACTGAGATACTAAGCCCACTGGATGAGAGAGGGTACCTTTGGGGGTCTCGAAACACACTGTAGTCACTGGATACTCTCGGGTGTCCCCATGCACACAAATAACAGCTACCTTGCTATTCCCAGAGACCTCTGTTTTAACTAACTCAGCCTTTATCAGGGTCACAAGGCTACCTGAATCCAGCAATACCACAACATTTCTACCATTAACACACATTTTGCATAAATGTTTCTCAGTTCCTCGAATGGCAGTGCATGCGACTGTCGCACACAGCGACTGACGTCTGCCCGTCAGAAAGTCACACTGCATGGGTTCCTCCACAACCGGGCAATTGGCTGCAATATGTCCCGCTTGCCGGCAGCGGTAGCAAACGATCCTTCTTGCCGCCTCTTGAGCCGCTGATTTCCCAGGCTGTTCTAGCCAAACTTGGGGTAGAGCTCCCACCCTCTCACTCTCTCCACCCTCACCCCTTGGAATCCTCTTATCCGCCCCTGGGGATGGTCTGGTCTTAGGGTGGAAAGTCCGAGTGTCTCTGGAAGAGGCCGTCAGGTTCTCTGTAGCCAAGTATTTCTCCACACGATCCACAAGACCATCGGCCGTCTCTGGGTCTCCATGGCTTACCCACTTTTGGATGGCAGTAGGAAGAGCTCTCAAAAACCGATCCATTACAACACGTTCCACAATCTTTGGTGCGGACAAAGTCTCTGGCTGTAGCCACTTTCTGCTCAGGTGAATGAGATCATATATTTGAGACCTGGGGGGTTTTCCAAGCTGGAAAGTCCAGTTATGCACACGCTGAGCCCGGACAGCCTGGGTGACACCCAGCCTTGCCAATATTTCAGCTTTTAGCATCACATAGTCTTTTGCTTGGTTAGGCTCTAGGTCATAGTAAGCTTTCTGCGATTCACCAGTTAACAGAGGAGCCACCAGTCCAGCCCACTGCTCCTCAGGCCACTTTTCTCTTTCAGCGGTCCTTTCAAATGTGGTCAAAAATACCTCTGGATCATCCTCTCCAGTCATTTTTGTCAATAAACGACTCACCCCAAAGGACGCGGTATTAGTGGGACGGCTTTCCTCACTGGTCTGCGGACGTTGCTGCATTACTGCTTCCATCTGTTGTTGTAGTCTCTGCTCTTGCTTCTGCAACAGGTCTATGAAGCGGGCCTCAGATTGCTGCTGGGCTCGTTGCTGAGCCTCCAGACTCTGTTGCAAAGTTGCGTTTGTCTGCTGCTGGGCTGCAAGGCTCCTTTGCAAACCTGCATTTGTCTGCTGTTGATTGGCATTTGCTAGAGCCAGCTGCTTCAGTATCTCCTCCATGCTGGCTTAAAAAAAAACTGCCACTGGTTCTCCACCAACTGTGAGGGGGTTAGCTCGGCAGCGGGTGTGTGTGACCCCCGGGATGGGCTCCCCACACAAAACAGGCCCAGCAAACGGAGGTTGTGGTTTTCAAAATCAAAAAAAGGTGCGGTTTATTTTCTATTTACAGTGACAAAACACAGCAAAGCAAAAGAAACATAACCAAAATAAATCCTGGTCAAGTTGACCTCTGACTAAACATACAGGTTTCCTAACTAACAACTGGGATCAGCCTAGTGCTGTCCTAGTCCCTAAGTCCCTGGTTTTAAATGTCCAAGCAAATAGCCACACAGGCTTTGTCTCACCGTACAGGGGTTCACTCTCCCTAGACAGTCCACACAGGTCTGGTTCCAGGCATGAGCAAACACCTAATGAATCTGGGAGTTCTTATAGAGGCCTAAATGAGCTGACAAGCTTCAGCTGGTCTCATCAACTCCCTGTCTGCACGACGCCCAGCCCTCTCCCTAGAGGTATGAGTCATCCATGAGCCCACTAGCCTTATACAACTCTCCACCTAGTTGTATAAGTCGGCGTAAAGCCTGAATCTGGGCGAAATATATCTACCCCCCTGGATGCAACCAGGTGACTTTACCTTCCTGCTGTCACAATACATACATACATACATACATACACACACACACACACACACACACACACACACACATATATATACATATATACATACATACCAGTGGGAGATTAGCTCTCTCTCATTAGCATAGATGTAATCTAGACAGCCTATCACAGTGTGGCCACATATGGAGTTAACTGAAATATCCACTAGGAGGTGACTTCAGATCTGAATATAGTGTATGCTTGTGTATATAACATTATTCATTGTTTAACCATTGTTGTGTCACCGGGAAAAAATTGGTTTGCCGAGTTGGTGCCGTTATCCCAGCTTATCGGATTTATTCCTTCCTTTTGTGAAAATAGGATTTTTGTACTCACCGTAAAATCCTTCTCTCTGAGTTCATGGATGGACACAGCTTCCTATTGACAAGTGGGTATTAGCCTTCATTTAGGAGTGACTAGGCAGAAAACTTGTAGAAAGTGTTAACACATCACACCTTATACAGTACCGACCAGGGGGCGGACCCTCTGAGTATAATCCCTCTCCCTGCACCTCGCAGATCAGTTAGACAAAAAGCAGTACAAACTTAAAAACGAGGGGTGGGTGCTGTGTCCGTCCATGAACTCAGAGAAGAGGATTTTACGGTGAGTACAAAAATCCTATTTACTCTTTCGTTCATGAATGGACACAGCTTCCTATTGACAAGTGGGACGCAGGGCCGCCATCAGGGGGGTACAGGCAGTACACCTGTAAGGGGCTCAGAGGGCCCCAGGGCCCCGAATGTCAACCCCCCTTTATTAAAAAAAAAAAAAATTATATATATATATATATATATATATATATTATTTTTTTTATTATTAATTTTTTTATTTATTTAATTTATTTGTATTTAATTTATTTTTTTGTAAGGGGCCCAGAGGTCCACAGAGGCCCGGAGGTCCCCAGGGCCCTGGATGGAAACCTCCCTTTTTTTATTAATTTTTTATTTATTTATTTATTTGTAAGGGGTCCAGAGGTCCCCAGGGCCCCGGATGGAAACCTCCCCTTTTTTTTTATAAAAATATTATTTTATTTTTTTGTAAGGGGCCCAGAGGTCCCCAGGGCCCTGGATGGCAACCCCCCTTTTTTTTTTTTTTTCGTCAGCACCCGAACCCCCTGCTTCTCAATCCGCGGCACCCCCCCGCTTCTCAATTTGCGGCAGCCCCCCCGCTTCTCAATTCGCGGCGGCAGCACCCCCCCCCCGGTTCTCCTCGGCTCCAGGGGGCCCATGCCTGAAGCAAGATGCCTGATGGCTGCCCTGGTGGGACGTCCCAAAGCAGTGTCAAAAACGAGGGGTGGGAACAGCATTAAAGCAACTTCACCCCAAAAACAAAAACAGAGCTCCTCAACGGAGGAGTTATAACTCTAAACAGCCGCCTGCAATACCTTGCGGCCGAAAGAAGCATCCGAAGATGCACCCACATCAACTTGTAAAGTTTAGTGAAAGTGTGAACGGACGAGCAGGTCGCCGCCTTACACACCTGGTGAAACAGATGCTTGATGCTCTCAGACCTCGGACAGCGTGCAAGAAATACAACGTCGTCCCCTTAGGATACGACGGATGAGGACACAAGGATAGCAGTACAACGTCTTCCTTGAGATGGAAGGTCAAAAACAACCTTAGGAAGAAAAGAAGGCTGCAGAAGCAGCACCACCTATCCTTGTGGAAGATCAGATAGGGAGCCTTGCATAACAAGACTGCTCACTCAGAAACCCGTCTTAACTGACGCAACACCAAGAGGCACCTCTTGCCCAGGTAAAATGCGCCAGGAAAGGGAGGCGCCTGACCCTTCGTGGCGTAAGCCTGTTTTAACGATCTGTCGGATCCACCTAGAGATGTGGCCGACGAGACCGCTGGGCCCTTCTTGGGACCAGCCACCGAAACAAACAGTGAGTATGAACCCCGGAACGGAGCAGTACCAGACAAGCATACTCTCAGAGTTTGTTCAACGACCAAGGAATGCAACGTCGTCTCCTTAGGATACGACGGATGAGGACACAAGGATGGCAGTACAATATCTTCCTTGAGATGGAAGGTCAAAACACGACCGTAGGAAGAAAAGAAGGCTGCGGACGCAGCACCACCTATCCTTGTGGAAGATCAGATAGGGAGGTAACTGGCATAACAGCCACCAAAAGGACCACTTTCTGAGAAAGTATCAACATGGGAATCTCCCTGATGTTCTCAAACGGTGGTTTCTGAGGCACTTAGAGGCCATGCCATTAAAGCCATTGACTGCAAGCAGGATGGCATATGGGACCCTGCGACAGCAGGTCCTCACGTAGTGGTAGACGCCAAAAAGGACTTCTGCTACACAAGCCCCACGTGGAGAAGTGGAGGGTGGCCCGGAGGGGCTGCCTGCCGAACCCACTGTACCAACGTTCTCACTAGAGAGTGAGCCACCAGGGGTCGTTTGAAAAAGACAGCCAGGGCAGATACCTGCCCCCTAATTGTACTTAAAGTAACATTTTTGGCCCGTTCCCTGCTGAGAGAACAGCAGGACTCTGGAACCAAATAAGTACGCGTATGCCACCTCATTTCATCACAAATGGATATGTAGGTCTTCCAAGTGTGATGGTAAATCTTCCTAGGGGATGATTTCCGAGCACTCCTTATGGTAGAGATTACCGAGTCTGACAGGCCCCGGTCTCTTAGCACCTGGCTCCCAAGACATGCCGTTAAGCCAGTGACTGTAAAAAACAGGATGGCGTATGGGACCTTGTGACAGCAGGTCCTTCTCAGCGGTAGATGCCAAAAAGGCGTTCTGCTACCAGACGCACTAGATCGGCGTACCAAGGACGCAGAGGCCAATCCAGAGAAATTGTGACCATTGGAATCCTCTCTGCCTCCAGTCTGCGAAGCAGCTGAGAAAGGAGCTTCAGAGGAGGAAAGGCATAGATTACCCTATACTGACTCCACAGTGCCATCAACGCATCTGTTGTGTTTGCCCATGGGTCTCTTGACCGGGCCACAAACCTCAATACCTTCTTCTGATTGAGTCGAGAAGCCAGGAGATATACGACTGGTGTGCCTCCCCTCTGGTAAAAGCTGAAACGCCTCCGCGTGTAGAGACCATGCTCCTTGGTCCAGCATCTGGCAACTCAGGTAGTTCGACTGCCAGTTTCCCACACCCGAAATGTATACGGCCGACAGGCCTGGTATGCTCCTTTCTGCCCCCCTTAGGACAGGGTTCGACAAAACCCGGGCGCCAGGTGGCAAATGTGACTAGAATTAGCAACCTGGCGCCTGAGGCAGCACAGCTGTTTGCTGCGTCTCCGTGCGCCCCCCCCCCCCGCCATCGCGTCAGACCGAGCTGGCCTGTAATTGAGGCCGCGGCTTTGGGCCTTCTGCAGGCCTATGATTCATTCTGTAATCTGGCGCCCTCTTGTGGTGGCCATTGGTATGACAAGACAACCAGCAATGCTTGCCCGTTTCACTGCCCGCCCATCTCCTTCCCTTTACTTAGAAGTTAACTCCCAAACATTATATATATTTTTTATTCTAACACCCTAGAGAATAAAATGGCGGTCGTTGCAATACTTTGTCACACCGTATTTGCACAGCGGTCTTACAAGCGCACTTTGAGGAAAAAAATACACTTTATTTAATAAAAAATAGGACAACAGTAAATTTAGCCGAATTCTTTTTTATTGTGAAAGATAAATGTTACGCCGAGTAAATTTGATACCCAACATGTCAATGCTTCAAAATTGCGTCCGCGCGTGGAATGGCGACAAAATTTACCCTTTAAAATCTCCATAGGCGACATTTAAAAAATTCTACAGGTTGCATGTTTTGAGTTACAGAGGATGTCTAGTGCTAGAATTATTGCTCTCGCTCTACCGATCGCGGCGATACCTCACATGTGTGGTTTGAACACCGCTTTCATATGCGGGCACTACTCACGTATGCGTTCACTTCTGCAGGCATCGGTCGTTTAAAAAAAAAAAAAAAAAACCTGGCTCCTAACTTTTTTAGCTGGCTCCTAGATTCCAAGCAAATTTGTCAAGCCCTGCCTTAGGAGATGAACAACCACCGATGCTGCAGAAGAGCCGCTTGTTCCTCCTTGATGATTGACATACGCCACCACTGTGGTGTTTGCCTGACTGGACGCCACTGTAGCCTACAAGACCATGTGGAGAGACAAAGCCAGATAGCCCGGAGTTCCAGGACAATGATCGGCAAGTGGGATTCCTCCGGAGTCCAGCAACCCAGGTTCACTGAGCTCCCAAGACTCCTGTCCAACCAGGGAGACAGGCGTCCGCCGTGACCACTGTGACAGATCTAACCGGGACAGAGGCTTTTGGAGAGGACTGAATGCTAGCCTCTTGCCCGCCGATTATGGGCCAGGGCCTCAAGACAGGAATGCGGATGGGTTATCCCGGCAGACAGACCTGGAACCTTAAGAATACTTTTCCAACATCCTCGAGTTGACCCGTTCGGGGTCCCACTGTGGCTGTTGGACTATTTCCCAGGAGGGAGTATTGTCATGAACCTTTGAATACTGAAGTATTTCTCCTTTGAATCTATTACACAGTGGGGGGTCTTCTGCCCGGTCTTAAGGCTAACCCCCCCTCCAGACGGCTTCATGGTCTGAAAGAAAAGCATTGTTCTGTGTTTGACTGTTTGTTTATGTACTTTAATTACCCCCTGGGGCTTCTGTGTCAATACACATTCTGTGTCAATACACATCTCAGTTCTCCTATTCAAGCTATCGGACCAATCCTGGCTGACCCTGTTTCAAGTCCTCATTTGCATGGCCAAGAGAACCTAATTGAGAACTACAATGTACTTTACAATAGACCAATAGGAAAGTGGTTGTTGGGGGCAGGGTGTTCAAACTGCTGTATAAAAGTGTGTGTGTGCATCCAATAAAATGATATTCCTGTTTGAACTTACATACAGCCTGCCTGGTGTTTGTTCTGAGCGATCACAAATGGATTAGAACGGCACATAGCTGTAGTTTGAATCCTGGAGCATCGGATGACCGAACCATCAGACGTTGCGATCTGCAATATGATCCAATAGTAGCAGAGGAGTGTCGGGAGAGTGGAACCGAGCGAGCAAGGGGCTCGTTACAACCACCATTCAGTAAAAAGGAAGGAATGACTTCCCGGACAGAAGTGCCGGTGATGTCGGCCACCAACTAGGGAGGTCCTGACTAGGTGGCTCACCCGGATTTAGACAATCCAGGGATGAAGGGCACGTGACCCTCTGGACAGAATTACCTCCTGTAACACTTGCGTGTGAAATAGTGCATATGGTACTGCCTCGAAGGAGACCACCATGAGGCCCAGGACTCGCCAGAAAAAGTGGCGCGACAACCCTCTTTGTGATGCCAACTGCCGCACCGCAGCCCGAAGGGTCTGCAACCTTCCCATAGGGAGGAAAAACCCTTCGCCAGAATCAACCCTGGATACACTAGGAGTTGAGACGGTACCGATACGGACTTCTGAGTGTTCCGCGCCCAACCAAGAAACGGAGGGTCTGACAGGTTAAAGACACGCTCTCCTCTAATTTTGAGTTCGAGGTGGCCCTCAGAAGAACATCCAAGTTGCCCATGATAGCGATTCCACGCTGTCTTAGTAGTAGGGCCAGAATCGGGGCAAGCACCTTGGTGAACACCCTTGGTGCCGATGCCAGGCCAAAGGGGAGAGCCACCATTGGTAGTGGTCTTCCCCAGCCACCAAAAACGCAGACATCTCTGATGCCTGGTGCATATGGGAACACGCAAGCATGCGTCCTTGATGACCAAGGATGCCAGAAAATACCCCGGATGGAGGGCAGCGACAACAGAGCGTCTTCAGCACTACGAACAGATTAGAGTAGAACCCCTGAATCCTTTCCTGTACTGAGACACGATGGACCCCCCTGCGTATCAGCAGGTCTTGAACCGCCCCATTGAGGACTTGCCGACGAGTCGGCTGAAGCTGGCGGTTTAGAGGGAAAAAAATCTGTTCGGTAGGCAGGCAAGGTTGGGCTTGCGAACCCAGGGACGCTTCTGTCCCTCAGCAGGCGCTTTATCAGCCTGGGGTCGTTTACTTGCCACACTAGGCAGACAAAAGACCACTTGTGCGCAGTGAAGGAGAGCCCTAGCCTATGGCATGGCTCCTTACCCCTTTTTGGATTGCGGGAGCAGCAAGCTCTTGCCTCCTGTGGCATCTTTAATGGATGTCATCCAGAGAGGCTCCAAAAAGACTGTCACCGCTAAAGGGCAGGTCCAATGAGGCCCTCTTGGAATTTTTTTGGTCCGTAGACCAGCACTTAGCCAAACCAGGGGGCGTAACCCCAGGCTCTAGACAGCAAGGGGATAGTATCCATGTCCGATTCGCAGACAAACTTAAGGCCATGTACCAACTGGTCTGCCAAAGCTACCTCATTCAGGAGGATGCTCCCATGCCTTAAACCCCTGGGAGTAGCATCTTTGCCCACTCAGCAAGTGTCTGATACACCAAAGCTCCAGCCAACGCTTGACGCACCGCTGAGCCCACCACAGTGTATAGGTAGCGAGCAAGTGCCTCAGCCTACTTGTCCACAGGGTCCTTGAAGACAGGAGCCCCCTTGTTAAGTGTGGACACAGGGGGGTCCACTATGGGGGGGGAGAGGACCATTTTTCCAGGAAACTCTCCTCAAAGGGGTACCGGGGCTGCAAAAAAAAAAAAAAAAAAAAAAAAAAAAAACCTTCAGTGGGTTTTCCCACGCCTTGTATAAAAGCTTATCAAGATAAGACACACAAGGAAACACCTTAGCAGTGCGGGCCGGCTTACAGAACCCAAAGGGGACCGCCGTCTTTGCTGCTTCTGCAGCATTCTCCAATTTCAGTGTATCCCGCACTGCAGTCAGATACCAAAGCCTTTTCGTGTGTTGACCCGGACCTGGAGTCATTTTCACTGTCCGACCGGTCACGGTCCGCAGTGTCTGATGCATCAGAATCAGGGCCATGAGCCACAGCCCGGCCTGGTTCTGCATCAGAATTATCCCCAGAAGATGGCGGAGGAAGGGGGGCGTTTACTACTACCCGTGTTCCTATGCGCCGCTTCCACCTTGGCAACAAAGCCTTCAGGATTGTCGACATAGCGCCCCTCAGGTGTTTCAGGGGAAAAGACGTCTGCTTCTGACGTCATGCTGACCCACGCGCCTGACACCCACAGGGACTCCAGGCAAGGTATCAATAGGCCACCCTCCTAGCTGCTACAGATGCAGGGTCTCCCAGAGGACTCACCACCCTTAGAACGGTACCGCTATTGCTGCCGTCTGCTCCCGCCTGAGATGCTCTCCCACCGCTGCCTGTGTCAGTCTGATCCTCATCAGCGTGTCTGTATGCTTCTGCGCCTGTGGAATGCACCCTAGAGGCCGAAGACATCCACAAAATGGCCACTGAGTGGCCTTGCTGAAGAACAGTGTGGACCATAAGAAAATGGCCGCCGAGCAGTCGACAGAGGCCAAAGCGGCCACAAACCACAAAAACATGGCCGCCGAGTGGCGGTAGATCCATACAGGCGCGAACCACTATGAAAATGGCCGCTGACCAGTCGACAGAGGCCAAAGCGGGCACGGACTACAAGAAAATGGCCTCCGCGCATTAGATAGAGGCCAAGACAGGCGTGGACTACAAGAAATACCCGCCGACAACATGGAGGGAGAAGGCACCCACAGGTAAGCAGCACATTGACATTATTAATGACTGTCTACAGCACAGCCCCACTCCAGATGGAGCCCCCCAGGTGACCCCCCAGCACCCAGCCTTAGCTTCAGAGCCCAGGGAAGAGGGAAGGCAGGGAGAGAGGAAAGAAAGGGTAAAACCACTTACTTGATCTCTCCAGGAATGTCCAGCCAAGTCTTCCTGCCGAAGCAGGGGAGCTACTTACCTTTCCTGCGTGGATTATGCTGAAAGACATTCCGGACAGATCATCATCCGCGCACGGAGGTGACTGTCGGCCCAGCATGCTGTGATTGTGCCATAGAGACCGATCATATGCATGCCCTGGAGCGCGAAGCTCACCGGCCACCCGTGGAGCGACGGAAAACCCAGCGCCTAGCTAGGATCGGCACACGCTCGATTGCCGAAACTGGGGAGACTACAAGGATCTGGGATCCAGCCTGTCACCCAGTCGGCATTTGATCGAAGATCGCAGGAACAAAAAACGTAGAAAAAAAAAAAAAACATAGGAAAAACCCCCCGGACCAATGGGCCCGAAGGGAGCCATGTCCTTCTCCTTGCTAGGCAGAGAAAAATTTATCTGCGAGGTGCAGGGAGAGGGATTATACCCGGAGGGTCCGCCCCCTGGGCAGTGCTGTAGAAGGTGTGGTGTGTTAACACTTTCTACAAGTTTTCTGCCTAGTCACTCCTAAATGAAGGCCAATACCCACTTGTCAAAAGGAAGCTGTGTCGGTCCATGAACGAAAGAGTAATAACCTTTTTCCAATTTGGGTTAAAGTAAAATCTCAGAACCTTATACTACCGAGTTGTTCGATTCTTGCTTTATAGTGTTAACAGGATGTCTGTGTTGCAAAGTACGATTGATAGGTGCAGCGGCGTCAATTCAGATTAGACGTTGTGGAGTAACAGGAACTGGCTTCTTTATTGGAACATAACCACAGTAGCAAAGATGTCACCTCACATGGTAAGAAGAAAAAAAACAGACAGGAAAAAGTAACCAACAAGTACATCACTATGTACAGGAAATACAACACATCATAGCATAGCATATCACTGAGCATTAGCAACATCTTGTGTCCTTTTTCTGAACTGCAGTCAATAGGCTAAGCTGAAGGTTTGTTGTATCTCCAACACCCCTTCTCAACAACTAAGGCTCAAGCCCTGTACACACGATCAGATTTCCTATGGTTTTTTAACCGATGGATTTTTCCATCAGAAAACCGATGAAGCTGACTTTCATCAGTCTTGCCTACACACCATCAGTCAAAAAACCGACCGTTCCAAATGCGGTGACGTAAAACACTCCGATGAGCCGAGAAAAGTTAAGTTCAATGCTTCTGAGCATGCGTCGACTTGATTCTGAGCATGCGTGGGATTATCCGATGGAGTTCCCCACAGACGATAGTAATTTGCTATCGTTTTTTTAACCATCGGATAAAATTTAAAACATGTTCTATTTTTAAACACCGATGGAAAAAAGACTGATGGGGCCCATACACGATCGGTTTGTCCGATGAAAAAAGTCCATCGGCCTGTTTTCATCGGTAAAACCTATCGTGTGTACAGGGCTTTAGTCTGTTAAACCCATCTTCTTTGAAAGCCGTGAATGTCTTTCAGCGGTCAGGGGCTTTGTAAGGATGTCCCGCTGTCATATCGGTATTGCCTCCGTTGGGCAATAAAGTAACTCAAGAAGACCTTGCTCTTGAAGATCCCTAAGAAAGTGGAACTTCCCATCAATGTGCTTATTTCTTGAATTAACTCCTTCCATGTGTGCAAGTACAATGCATCCTTGATTGTCCTCATAGAGATTTCTGTTGGTCCCAACTGTGGTTGACCCAAATCTGTTAATAGCCGTCTAAGCCATATAAACTTCTTGGCTTGCCTGCGCTGCAGCAACGTATTCTGCTTCAGTAGACAGTGCAACAGAGAGTTGCTTTTTTACTAGTCCAACTGATGGCACCTCCTGACAGAAAAAAATAAATAGCCACTGGTAGATTTTCTGTCACTGGTGTCTCCTACCCAGTCAGCATCCACATAGCCTGTTAAGGTGCTTTCATCACTTGCTGGTAACTTTAGCTTGTAGTGCAAAGTCCCTTTAAGATAGCGAATGATGCGCTTTACAGCATTCCAGTCCTTTTGACCTGGAATCCTATGCCGAAAGGTTTTGATGCTAACAGTTGCTGCAATGTCCGGCCGTGTAGCAGTGGTAAGATACAGTAATTTCCTGTTGCTTTCCTGTATTGAGTATTAGTAGGTAATGGGTTATCTTGACAATTCATCTCCTTTAGGTAGTTGGTTTCCATGGGAGACTTTACTGGTTTGGCGTCTTCCATTCCAAATGTTTCAATTATTTATTGTATTTTGTGTCTTTGGTTCAGAAGAAAGCTGCCATCTTCCCCTCTCTCGATATGGATGCCGAGGTAATTCTTTATGTTGCCGAGGTCTTTGGTGTCAAAGTGCTGATTTAGTTTTTCCAGTATTTCTGCTTCATCCCCTTCTTGCTCAAAGCAAATCAGGATATCATCCACATAGATAAGCATATAGACCCATCTGTTTGCCAATTTCTTTGTGTATAAACAGGGGTCTGCTTTACTCCTTTGAAAGTTTTGATGTGTAAGAACTTCATTTATTTTTATATTCCACGCTCCGGCTGCTTGCTTAAGGCCATATATTACTCCTGCGAAGTTTGCACACTGGGTCTGACCTTTGTTCATCTTTGAATTCTGGCGGCTGTTCCTTGAAAAATTTCTTCTGTTATATCGCCATGTAGAAATGCGGTTTTCACATCAAAATGTTTCACTTGCATTTTCCTTGTGACAGGTACTGTCAGTAAAGTCCGTATTGTAGTGTGCTTGACTACTGGTGCAAACGTCTCATCATAGTCCTCTCCGTATTTTTGAGAATAGCCCTTGGCTACTAGTCTTGCTTTGTACCATTCAATTGTGCCATCTGCATTGTATTTCACTTTAAAAAGTCCATTTACAGCCTATGGCTTTCCTTCCGGGTGGTAGTTCTGCAAGTGTTCATGTTTAAGTGTCATGCATGGATTTTTATCTCTTCTTCAGCAGCCTTTATCCATTTACTTGCTTCTTGTTCTGAAAGTTGAGATAGGTCTTCCCAGTTTGCAGGTTGGTTGATACTGGCAGTACTTGCTTTGTATGAGAGACAGACGTATAGGTGGTTTACCTTTGTTTTCCCTTGTTGAACGTCTCGTTTTTGTGTCTGAGCCTTCTTGTGTCTGCTCTTCAGTACTGGTTGAGTCTACACTCACTTCAACGGTTTGTTCGGAAGTTACAGAGATGGGCTGGTCAAGGTCAGTTTTCTCTTCTATTCTTGCTTCTACTGTTGTCCTTACATTGTCTCTTAAATCTTCAACAAAAGTTATGCTGTTGCTATTGGTAACCTTGCCTGATTTGGGATTTAGGATTCTGTAACCCTTGAAATTGAAGGTATATTTGTTGGATACAGTGACAAAACGCTCTGTTTTGGAGTTTGGTGCGTTTTTCTTCAGGTATGTAGATGAATGCTTTGCATCCAAAAACTCTTAGGTGTTTTACACTTGGCTTCTCATTGTGCCATAGTTCATATGGGGTTTTCTCTACTGTTCTGGAAAGAAGTCTGTTCTGCAAATATGTAGCTGTCATAGCTGCCTCACCCCAGTATTTTTGTGGTAGTCCAGAATCTGTCAGCATTTCAGTCAGAGTTCTATTCTTTCTTTCAGCTACTCCATTTTGTTCTGGTGTACAAGGGACTGTCTTTTGATGTTCTATTCCATTCTGTTTTAAGTACTCTTGTATCTTACCTCCTGTGAATTCACCTCCATTATCGCTCCGAAGTATGAGAGGCTTCCTCTGAAACTTGTTACTTTTCTTTATTATATAGTCTTGTAATTTGTCAAAAACTTCACCCTTGTGTTGCATTAGGTAGGTGACTCTGTATCTTGAATAGTCGTCTATGAAAGTCACTATGTACCTGTTGCCTCCAGGTGTTGGTGGGTTTAGGGGACCACACACGTCACTGTGAACTAAGTCAAGTGGTCTTGAAGCTCTCTTCTGACTGACTTTGGGAAGAGTTGCTCTTGTAGCTTTGGATTTAATGCAACATTCACACTTAACAGTAACTGGACAAGGGGATACTATCAGATCCCTTGTCAGATTCCTCCTCTGTAGTTCCTGTATGCATTCCGGGTGTCTGACCTAGACGTCTGTGCCATATATGTATACAGTCACTGTGCTTGTGTGTACATAGTCTCACCTTTTCCTTCACTGTGTCGAGGTGATATAGATGATCATCCAGCTTGGCACTTGCTATTGTCTGTTTGCCATTTAGAATAGAACACTTGTCACCTTGGAATTTTACAGCGAGTCCTCTGGCTGTTAGATGCTTCACAGATAAGAGTCCCCCTTCTAGATTAGGAACATAAAGCACATCTATTACTGGTATGGCTAAATTGTGTCCCGCATCATCAGGGCATACAAGGGTTCCATGCCCATATCCTTCTGCATGTATTTTGCTTCCATCTGCAAGATAAATAGTCTTTGTTGTTCAGATCAAGTTCTGTGAAGAAACTTCTATCACTTGTCATGTGACTGGTAGCCCCTGAATCGATGCACCAGCCTTGGCATTTATTGTTGCCTGTCACTTTAAATGTGACATTCCAGTTGCCTTCCCTTGGATCATTGATTGTGGTTTTGACCTTTTGTTTAGCATAAGAGGGACGCTGTCTCATTTGCTCTGCTTTCCATATAGTACAGTCTTTATGTGTCCCTCTTTGTGGCATCTGAAACACACTCTGGTCTCTTTCCTGTGTAATCTTGTGTCTGTAGCTTTAAAAGCGGTGCAGGTGTCGGTTTCTGTGGAGTCATGCATTAATCCCTTCTTCCCTGATACTCATCTATGAGCCTGGTTTTTACAAATGCTAGCATCAGATCTGTCTCAGGTCTTGTCTCCAGTGCATTGATTAGTGCAATATATGTATCGGGCAAACTGCATAACATGGCTGCAATGTGACTGTCTGTTATATTCTCCCCGATTGATCGGAGTTGCGCAATCACTTCCAGCATTGCGTTTATATGCTCCTGCATGTCCTGTTCTCTGCCAAGTCTCATTTTGTAAAGTTTCCGCAGCAGAAACAGCTTGCCGTTTAAACTGGATCTTTCATGCAGTCTTTTCCGTACATCCCACATGCCTTTCGCTGTGTCCTCATTGCGTATATGAATGAGCTGATCATCCTCCACTAGTAAGCTTATGGTGGCCCGTGCCTGTCTGTTTTTCTTTTGTTTACAAACGATTTTTATTATAGAAAAGGTCAAGGTGTAACAAAAAAAATTTACAATGATGGTACAGGTAAGTTTTTCTTGTCCCAGTTCTGATCATTATCCTGTGGCCTCTCTTTAGTGGTAACCTCCCACAAGTCATCTTTGGAGAATAGCATTTCCACTTTGAACTTCCATAGCTGATAATTGTCATTGTTCAGCTTGGCCACAGAGTTAAAGCTCTGAGTTTCCGGACATTTTAACCCTCCTTTGTATTCAAACAGTCTTACTTGTCTATAGGAGAGGTCACTGGAAAGCTTCCTTATGTCGATCTCCGCATCAGCCACACGGTCTTCCGTTCGAGGCTTTGTTCTGCCTGGGCCGCACCTGGTCATAAGACTTAATCCAGGCACTGGGCCCATAACCTGTTGCAAAGTACGATTGATAGGTGCAGCGGAGTCAATTCAGATCAGACGTTGTGGAGTAACAGGAACTGGCTTCTTTATTGGAACATAACCACACTAGCAAAGATGTCACCTCACATGGTAAGAAGAAAAAACACAAACAGGAAAAAGAAACCAACAAAAGTACATCACTATGTACAGGAAATACAACACATCATAGAAAAATAAATACATAACATAGCACATCACTGAGCATTAGCGACATCTTCTGTCCTTTTTCTGAACTGCAGTCACTAGGCTAAGCTGAAGGTTTGTTGTATCTCCAACAGTCTGAACCCAGAGTGTTAGGTGGGTCGGAAGGTTCACTTGGTCATGGACGTGCAGATGAGCAGGTAATTCTTAGCAGTCCCCAAGGGGGCCGTGCTACATTCCTCTAAATCCTAGGTGCGTCTTATAGTCAGGCGCGTCTCATGGAGCGCAAAAAATACGGTATTTGTCACTAAAATAAATAGTAAGGGAGCTAGTGCAAAAGGGACTTGACCACTTGCTGTTTGCAGAAATGTTTTAATTTTTCACACACGTTAAAATCAGCAATGTTTGCCAGAAAATTACTTAAAACCCCCAAACATATATTTTCTGAAAGAAGAGGCTGTGGAGAATAAAACGGTGGGTGTTGAATTTTAGTGCACACAAAAGGCAAATCCGAATTTTTTGGTAAACTATAAAAAGGTGGTGTTGAGTAAAGGAATACCAAACATGTCAAGATACAAAACTGTGCACAATAAAAAAGGAGTCAAACCATTATTATGAAACCAGTATTATTATTGCCCTCACTCCAACATTCATGCCGATACTTCATATGTGTGGTGCAATCGCTGTTTACATACATGTGTGGGACCTAAATGCGGGGATGACAGAGGTGCGTTGGATTTTTTTTATATTTAATTTTATCAAAAAAAAATAATATTTGTATTTATTTTTTTCTTCTTTATTGACCTCTACTGCTTTCACAAGGGGGCCAACAAGCTCCCAATGTGATAGTTTTGGCAGATGGCGAGTACTCCTTTTGGAAACATCAGTGGTCACAGAGGGAAAAGGATGTTCCTCAACCGCCTCTGTATCTAGCTTTCTGGAGGAACGGTTACTTCTCACTACAGTAAAAGTGATCAGGTGGCTGTAGAGCCACCCAGATAACGTCTCCTGAACAGTCAAATCGCTGGCTGTAAAAACACAATGCCAAGCTCATCTTTATAACCACTTGCAGCCAGGACATTTTTGTACGTTTGGCGATCAGCAAGTGGTTAAAGATATGGTTTGTTATAGAACAAATGACCCATCAAGGGTAGAAATTATGAAGGTAAATTTTATAGGCTGTCTACTCATTATATAAACATAAATTGGGAATAAATATTCACTTTCATTACTGCAAGTATAATTATCAGTCTGGATGAACTAATCATATTGTCTAACTTTTGGCGTCATTATACGCTAAAATATTAAGCATATTTTCTTTATTAGCTTTTGCAGATCTTCTTTCTTACCTGTCAGATTTGTAAAAACTTGTAAATTTGAAGGAGTTACTCTGCCCCTTCCTCTTTCTTCAGGTGGGTCATAACCTAAATTGACCAAGCTGAAATAAAAAAAAAAAAAAAAAAAAAAGAAGAAGGAAAGAGGAGGTTTTTGATAATTAACCAAACGCTGTTTACTTATAGATAAAACAAATCACTATACATTTTTAAACTGACAGTCACAGAATCTACCAGTACTGTTGAAAGCAATGATTAAACTAGTTGTATTTACTTCAGTACAGAAACGAATGTACTGAACAAAAAAGATTAAACTGCTATTTTACAATAAATAGATGTTGTATAGAAAAAAATAAGTGCCCTGTGGGAGAGGACGTGTTGAGTGAAACAAACTGCCAGTTTGGGCTTTTATGTATGACCCCTTTTGCTTTAGCAAAAGTTTTTAACTCAAGCTACAGTGCATCCGGAAATTCACAGCGCTTCACTCTTTTCACATTGTTTGTTACAGCCTTATTCCACAATGGATTAAATTCATTATTTTCCTCATAATTCTGCAAACAATACCCCACAATGACAACGTGTCTACTTTCCAAAATGGGGTCATTTGGGGGGGTTTGTGCCATCTGGGCATTCCATGGCCTCCGAAACTGTGATAGGCAGTGAGGAGTGAAAATCAAAAATTTACACCCTTAGAAATCCTGAAGGCGGTGCTTGGTTTTCGGGGTCCTGTACGCGGCTAGGCTCCCAAAATGTCTCACACATGTGGTATCTCCGTACTCAGGAGAAGCAACAGAATGTATTTTGGGGTGCAATTCCACATATAACCATGGCATGTTTGAGCAATATATCATTTAGTGACAACTTTTTGTACATTTTTTTTTTTTCCTTTTTGTCATTATTCAATCACTTGGGACAAAAAAAACTAAAAAATTCAATGGGCTCAACATGCCTCTCAGCAAATAGCTTGGGGTGTCTACTTTCCAAAATGGGGTCATTTGGGGGGGGGGGGGTTTGAACTGTCCTGGCATTTTATACACAACATTAGGAAGCTTACATCCACTCTTCTAACCACTTGAAGACAAAGCCCTTTCTGACACTTTTTGTTTACATGAAAACATTTTTTTTTTGCAAGTAAATTACGTTGAACCCCCAAACATTATACATTTTTTTAAAGCAAATGCCCTACAGATTAAAATAGTGGGTGTTGCATTTTTTTTTCCACACAGTATTTGCGCAGCGATTTTTCAAACGCATTTTTTGGGGAAAAAACACTTTTTATTTTTAATGCACTAAAACACACTATATTGCCCAAATGTTTGATGAAATAAAAAAAGAGGATCTTAGGCCGAGCACATGGATACCAAACACGACAAAATTGCGCACAAACGCGCAGCGGCGACAAACTACATACATTTTTAAAAGCCTTTAAAAGCTTTTACAGGTTACCACATTAGATTTACAGAGGAGGTCTACTGCTAAAATTACTGCCCTCGATCTGACCTTCGCGGTGATACCATGCATGGTGCAATTGCTGTTTACATATGATGCTAGACCGACGCTTGCGTTCGCATTTGCGCAAGAGCAGGGGGGGACAGGGGTGCTTTTTTTTTTTTTTGCTTTTTTTTAGGTACTCTTTTTTTGAAAAAAATTGGGGGGTTAGACCCTAGATCTTTCCTCTGCCCTCAAAGTATCTGACCACACCAAGATCGGTGTGATAAAATGCTTTCCCAATGGCGCTGTTTATATCCGGGGGGGGGGGGGGACATTCCCTCCCACTGCTTGTAAAAGCAGTCTAGAGGCTAATTATCTGCTAGGATTGCTTTTACATGAAAGCCGGCAGCTGGCTGAAAAGAATGATACCAAGATGATACCTAAACCTGCAGGCATCATTCTGGTATAACCATTCAAAGTCCAGCAACATACCAGTACGTTGCTGGTCCTTGTTGGACATGTATTGTAATCTTTTTTTTCATGCAGCCTGTTGGCTGAACGAAAAAAAGAGATTGATCGGTGGGTATGCCCACCATTAGAATACCTCCCTTCATCCACCCACTTCTAATGATGGGCATACATGCACCATTTATATATGCCGAAGCATGGGGGCATCCTCCTGCAAAAAAGTTATGCAGCGTACACACGGTCGGACATTTCCACGGGCAAGGCTCCGTCGGAATTTCGACCGTATGTACGCGGCATAAAAGGTTATGCTGCGTACACACGGTCAGACTTTTCCACGGGCAAGCCTCCGTCTGAATTTCGACCCTATGTACGCGGCATTAGGAGCAAAATCGCTCCTCCGCCCCTATGCTTCGGCATATATGCTCTTTTTTTTAACTGTGGTGGTGAAATCTCCTCCTACAGCACTGGAGTCACGGCTTTATGTATCGTGGGAGCAAACGCTGTTGCTGTCGAGATAAATAATTCCGTGCTGCAGCTGAATGGCGCACCTGAAAACAAAAAATTACATACCTGAAAAGCAAGCATGATAAAACATTGCAGAATAGAATACAGTAAAAAAGAGCAGAACAATAGAGAGAGAGAAAAGAAAGAGAGAGAGAGAGAGAGAGAAAAGAAAGAGAGAGAGAGAGAGAGAGAGAGAGAGAGAGAGAGAGAGAATAAAAAACGACAACTATTTTTTTTTTCTTTTTTACACTTTTTTTTGTAACTTTAACAACTGTAATGGTTCGGGTCTCTCAAAATGCGATGGCATCTTGGGAGACCCTGTGTAAGTGTGTCCTGTTCTGTGCAATGCTGTACCCTACGCTAAAACTTCACTTTTGAGTGGAAGCGTTCAAAACATTTACCAATGCAAAGACCAGGATTGTCAGGACAGCGTGGACAAAAATAAACGGGTGTCACGCCTAAATCCGCGCTTGCTACAGACACGACATCTTTTTTGGGGGGCTCGTTGGGTAGGGGTACTCGGGAGGACATACGTACAATGCCTCTCATGCAGCTGGCTTACTGCATTTGGTAAGGGATGGTGAGGTGCAGAACCGCCTGGATACAGGAGTTCTGTGACTATCTCATCCTGGAATTTTAGGAGAGATAACGTCCCGCCTGAAGCTCTGTATAGCACATGAGCGTTCAAGCAAAGCCAATGGGAATAAGGATAGAGACACTTTTTTGTACCAGCGTCTCGCCTTACGATCAATTAGATACGGCGCCAACAACTGGTCGTTGAGGTCCACCCCTCCCATATTTTGGTTATATTCGTGGACACAGAGGGGTTTCTCCACAACACCAGTCGCCGTACGAATTTGGACTGTCATGTCTGCATGAAGGGAGGTAAGAAAGAAAACATTATTATTATCCCTCCACTTCATAGCGAGCAAGTTATTACACTTCAAGCAGGCTCTCTCCCCCAGCCTAAGACGGGAATCTACAAGCCCCTGGGGAAAGCCCCGGCGATTAGGTTGAACGGTGCCACATGCTCCAATCTGATGATCAAACAAGTGACTAAACAGTGGCACGCTCGTGTAATAATTGTCCACATACAAGTGGTACCCCTTTCCGAATAAGGGTGACACCAAGTTCCACACTATCTTGCCAGCGCTCCCTATGTAATCTGGGCAGTTGACCGACTCAATCTGACTGTCTTTTCCCTCATAAACCATAAAGCTCCATACATAGCCTGTTGCCCTGTCACAGAACTTTTAGAGCTTGACCCCGTATCTCGCACGCTTGCTGTGAAAGTACTGCTTGAAAGACAAGCGGCCAGAAAATGTAATCAGGGACTCCTCAAACGCAGACAACTTGTTTGGGAATAAACAAGGCTGCAAAACGTTAGTTGAAGTGGTTTATGAGGGGCCGAATTTTGTAGAGCCGGTCGTATTCAGGGTCTCCACGTGGACGACAAAGTTCATTGTCGTTGAAATGCATGAACCGCAAGATCTGCTCGTATCGTTTCCTGAGCATGGAGGCAGAGAACACGGGCATGTGGTCAATTGGGTGCGTGGACCAATAAGCACGCAATGACGGGAATTTGTGTGTGCCCATGTTGAGGGAAAGGCCCAGAAAGGTCTTAAATTCGGAAACCGTAATTGGTTTCCAATCTTTGGCAATGGAAGGCAACTGGGGACTAGCGGCGATGAATTGACCAGCATATAAATTACTCTGGTCCACAATAGATCTATAGAGATCTTCCGTGAAATACAGCGAATAAAAATCAATTGGCATAAAATCAGCTGTTTCCACCTGAATACCGGGTTGGGCAGTGAATGGGGGAAGTACGGGTTCTGCAGAAGTGGTGGGGACCCAATCAGGATAGGCGAATTCTGCAGGAAGGGCACTATGGGCACTATGGGCCTGGCTTTGTCTTCTTCTTGGTGGCAGCGGGACACTACTTGTGCTTGCCACCTCGCCAGCTTGAACTGCACTTATGGGACTCGCCACGTCACCACGTGATACTGCAGTGCTGGATGTACGCCCAGGCTGTACTAGGCGGCTGGTGCTTGCCAATTCACCAGAAGCAATAGCGGCGCTAGTACTACTCTGCTCCATGATACAAGAGCCCTGCGGTTCTTGCTCCTCAACAACCTCAGAAGATCGGGATCGGGTACGCCTGACCTTAGCAGGGACCTCATCTTCGTCGTCAGAGCTATCTGACATGGAGCCGCTGACTTCACTGTCTTCTACGGGAAGATATTCTGAGCCTGAATCTGACAGATGCGTGACCGCCTCTTCACTATCTATCATGCTCAGAATCTCGTAGGCCTCTTTACTAGTGTACCTTCGATTTGCCATTTTGGGCTCTAAATTTAGGGGTACACTAGTAAGATTCACAGGTAAAAAAAAGCACCTGACTCTCAGCAAATGTATCAAATGCTTAAAAAAAAAACTTAGCGATCGCAGGGATCAGGACTGTCTCTGCGAACGCTGCAGTTATGTGTGTTGTGTTTGGTAAGTTACAGTGATCGATCAATACTGCACTTGGGTGGGCTGGGCTGGGCGGAGGGGCTAAACGCAGGTGCTAGCAGGTATCTTGGCTGATCCCGCTAACACTGCGTTTTTGGGAACCCTAAACCGCTGGGGACGCTAGTATAGATCTGATCAGATCAGATATTGATCTGTTCAGATACTATACCACCAAGGGAGGTGTATGCTTTGCGCGTGGGTGTTAGCGTTACTGGCACCAACCTAACGCTGCCTGGGGTGACGCAGACCCTCTCTGGCGCTAAAACCTAATTGATATCAGCCGCCGGGCGATCAGGGGGTTAAACCTTTATTGGGTTATATACGGCGGGTGCCCTGATGCTATAAAAAGCAAACTAACCAACCAGCGTCACCCATAAAACTTATATGGTGATCACTGGTGAAAGGGTTAACTAGGGGCAATCAGGGGGTTAAAACCTTTATTAGGTTATATATGGGGGTACCTGACGCTATATAAAAACCTGACGGGTAACCTAAATAACTAAATAACTAACTGGCTAACCAGTGTCACCAGTAACACTTATACGATGATCACTGGTGAAAGGGTTAACTCTAGGGGCAATCAGGGGGTTAAAATAATATATGGGGGTACCTGACGCTATAAAAACCTGCGGCGAACCTAAAAATAAATAACTGGCTATCTAGGGCACCACCGGCACTAAATACAGCGATCGGAAATACAATCGCTTAGTGACGCTGGCGTTAGGAGGTGAAAGAGTTACCTGGGGGGCGATCAAGGGGTTAAACCTTTATTAGGGGGGGTTAGGGGGCTACCCTGGACCTAAACCTAACTGCCCTGCAACTTTTTACTGTCACAAATGACACTGATTGCAGTGATCAGTCAAAAAATTACCACTGCAAACGGTGCACTGTGACTGGGGGTACTGGGAGTGATCTGGGGGTGACTGGGGGGTGTAAGTGTGCCTACGTGTACTGGTGTCAGTGGGCTGTTGGTGCACTTACTGTGAGATGTCTTCTCTCCTCGCGCCAGATCAAAAAGACCGCCGCATGGAGAGATGACATCACTTCCTCTGCCTGTGTTTACATTACACAGGAAGATTCTCATTCACCAGGAGCGATCGCGAAGGGGTGGCCGGAAACGAATGGCCGTCCCCTCATCACGGATCGCTCCCGAACGGATAACCACCGCTTACTGTATAGAAGGGGGGTCCGATGGGACCCCCCCAACTATACGAAGGCAGGCACGTACAGGTACGTGATTGTGCCTGTCCGTGTCATTCTGCCGACGTATATATACAGTGAGCGGTCGTTAAGTGGTTAATATGCAATGTCAAAATACTTCGAGAGCTGTATCAGATCACTCACCGGTGGACGTCACATTGAACTTGCATACTGGCCCGGGGAAAAAAAAATCATGGCGCATTAATGCTCAATGGCTACAGGAGGAATTACAATAAAGTGCCAAACAGCCATTTCTGACTATTGGAGGAAAATAGTGCGGATACCCATGTACCTAACCAATAGGAGACATTTAAGGCAACTCTTAGGGGGGGTGTTCAACAGGGAGGTGAGAGATTTTTCTAAGGCTCTAGGCTCAGATGTGCTAAAGGCAGAACCTCAGGCTACCACAGACGAGAATTTATATGTGCAAGACCCTTCCCCTAATGTCGCGTACACACGATCAGAAATTCCAACAACAAAACTGTGGATTTTTTTCCGACGCAATTTTGTCTCAAACTTGTGTTGCATACACACGGTCACACAAATGTTGTCGGAAATTCCGATGGTCAAGAACGCTGTGACGTACAACACAGACGAGCCGTGATCAATAAAGTTCAATAGGCAGTTCGGTTCTTCTGCTTGATTCGGAGCATGCGTGTTTTTTTGAGCGTCGGAATTGCATACAGAGGATCGGAGTTTCCGACAAGAACTTTTCCTGTCGGAAAATTTGAGAACCAGCTCTCAAATATTTGTTGTTGGAAATGTGACAGAAAGAGTCAGATGGAGCCTACACACGGTCGGAATTTCCGACCAAAAGCTCACACCGGAGATTTGTCGGAAATTCCGACCGTGTGTACGCAGCATAATACCTACAAGGCATGCCGGGAATGTGTGAGGCAGTACAGACTACTTCTAAAAAACGTAACAAACTAACAAAAATCAATTACACCAATACGGATGCATTTTTGAATTTGGGTACAAGAATGGGCGCCTTTTGGCTTTTCTAGCGAAACCTTCTTGCATCCTGGTTTCTGTAATGCACCTAAAAACTTCAGGGGGAATTATTTTTCAAGATCCTCAGGAAGTTTTAAATACTTTTGTGGAGGAGTTCTATGAGACACTATATCAGTGTCAGACACAGAAGACAGCCGGGGATCTATTGATTTACTTAGATGCCAACTTTACCCACCCTAACTGTGGAGGATCAAGTCATAACGCAGGAGGAGGTCGGAAATGCCATTACCACATTTAAACCACATAAATTACCAGGTTTAGATGGCTATCCAGCTGAGTGATATCAATTACAAAAGGAGGCACTGGTACCCCATCTACATAGAGCAGGCATGTCCAAAGTCCAGCCCACGTTCCCGTTTCATATGGCCCCACTGGTAATTTGGATATATATCTTTTGTGGCCCCCAATGAATCCCTGAGCGCAGTGCGGATTCGTTGGGGGGTCCACAAAAGATATATACCGTATTTATCGTTCATCGGAGGGGTGGGACGAGTGCCATCAGATTACATACAGGAGAACCTCCTGTTTACTCGGCGGCCTCTGTAATAGTAAGTCCTGTCCCCTGGGCTGGCATTGGACGACGGTTCTGTCTATAATAGGAGGCGGGACTTTGTATTAAAGAGGCCGCCGAGTAAACAGGATATTCTCCTGTATGTAATCTGTTGGTGCTCGTCCCGCCCCCTCCCTGTCCCCTCCGAGGCTGCAGATCGGCATGGATCAGGCTGCACTGATGGCAATGGTGAGACTGCATTCAGAGGCTGCATTCATGGCAATGGTGAGGCTGCATTCATGGCCATGGTGAGGCTGCAGATGAGCACTGACCCTTATTTTGCTTCACATGTCTTTATTTAAAATTTAAAAAAAAATCCTGAAACTTCCCTCTTAAAGTGAAGGTGCGTGTTATATGCTGATAAATACGGAATAACCAAATAACATGCCCGAGCTGAGCGGCACTCAGGGATTGGTTGGGGGCCACAAAAGATATATATATCTCCAAATAACACGCCCAAGCTCATCCTTAGACTCTTCACCACACACAGCCACAAAGGCAAGAGAATTCTTGTTGGGTAGTGCATTAGTTAAGTTGCATTTAATTTTAAGGCTTCATGCCCACGGACATTTTTTACAGCTTAAAAACGCCTGTCCATGTTATTGTAAAAAAAAGTATTTTTATTTAATTTTTTTTTAAAAACGCCGGAGCTAAAAAACACGCCCGCGCATTAGTGCGCGTTTTTGCACGTTTGACGCTTCGCGTTTTTTCTGCCTAACTCCGACGCTGAGGAACGCACTGGTCCTGGGTTTTTTTTAGAGCTTAAAAACGTCTATGCTATTTTCAGCTCAAAAACGTCTAGGTGGGCATGAAGCTATAGACTAACATGGATAGGCGTTTTTAAGCTGTAAAAAAATGCTCAAAAACACGGCTGTAAAAACGTCCGTGGGCATGAGGCCTAATGGTTCAAAGAATGCCAGGCAAAATGGTCGGCCCTCACGCATGTTCACTTCATCAAATCTGGCCCTCTTCGAAAAAAGTTTGGACACCCCTCACAGAGTATTCATAGCAGCAGAAAAAGGAGGGTATACTTTAAAGAACTATGAGAGAAGCCTTGGATTGTGGTGTTACGCAAACCTGGGAAGGACCCTTTGGAATGTGAATCCTATAGACCAATCTTAATATTGATGTAAAAATATTGGCCAAATAGGTTGCAATCAGTAATCACAAAATTAATAGGTTCTGATCAAAACTAGATTTATACCAGGGAGAAGTGCTCAAATTAATCTGGAGGAGGCCATTTGTTAATTTGCAAATACAACATGATAATACAGAGAGTAGAGTGATAGCATCATTGGACACCAAAAAAGCATTTGACCCTGTAGAGTGGGACTATCTTTTCTCTCTTCTGGCTAGATTTATCTCATGGGTACAACTTCTTTATATTGATCCCAGGGCCAGTATTAGAGTGAATGGGCTTATATCAGATACATAGAGGGGACCAGGCAGGGTTGTCGCCTATCGCCTCTCCTGTTAACATTAGCCATTGAACCGTTGGCTGCTAAACTGCCGGAGGAGGATGGCATTAAAGGGGTTGTAAACCTTCGTGTTTTTCACCTTAATGCATGAAGGTGAAAAAACACCTTGCACTGTCCGGCCCCCCCAGCCTCCCCGTTTTACTTACCTGAGCCCCGAATTTCCGTAGGCGTGATCCTGCGTCGCTCTCTCCACTGCTTCTTGGCTCTTCATTGGATAGATTGATAGCAGTGCAGCCATTGGCTCCCGCTGCTGTCGATCAAATCCAATGAGGCGGGCACCAGGGCCGAGTCATACACTCGGCGACTATGGACACCGAGTGTATGACACGGGAGCATGCCCACAAGGTGACCCCCTCGGGAGAGAGCTTCCCAGAGGGGGTTATCTATTGCGGGGAGGAGCCGCGAGAGCTGCCGTGGGACCCCAGAACAGGAGGATCGGGGCCACTCTGCGCAAAACAAACTGCACAGTGGAGGCAAGTATGACGTTTGTGATTTTTTTTAAAGTGAACCTTTAGTGTCACTTTAAAGGCCTTCGGATCTTGAAGAGCGAGTTTCTTTATACGCAGACTATATGCTCTTATACTTGGGAGATCCAGATACGTCATTGTCTGACGCTTTTTTTGTTGATACAGGAGTTCAGAGACTTCTCAGGCTTTCGTATTAATTGGTCCAAGTCAATGCAATTCCCACTAGACACACAACCTAATTTAGTACGTATTGCCCATTGTCCCATAACAATTTCACCGCAGTTCAAATACTTGGGAATGAATATACAAATTCTCGTAGAATCATTTGTACATCTAAATGTATGGCCCATAATCAGGATATTTAGAGAGAAAGAATTAAAAAATGGAGGGGTTTTCCCCTTACATTATTGGGTAGAGTAAATTTATTTAACCTCTCTGGCGGTATTCCAGAGTGTGGCTCAGGGTGAATTTTCAGTACGAAAATCGGTAACCCCGAGCCAAACTCGGGATTGCGTTGCAGGATCCATGTACAGCTTACTTACCTTGTCCCCAGGATCCAGCAATGTCCCCCCCGCTGTATCCTCTGCCGGATCATCTGCCCGATTCATCATTGTTCTGGGGCTCCAGTCCCTGCGAGCGTCGTACGGGGCAGAGCCCAGCGGCAAATTCAAAAAGTGAAAAATACAAACACACATACAGTAATGTAATCTTACAGATTACAGTGTATTATTAAATCATTTCACCTCCCTTTTGTCCCTAGTGCTTTGTCCAGTGCCCTGCCTGCAGTTTTAGATTATATATACTGTTCTTTCTGACTGGAAACTTGAGAATGTCCACGGCATCCAAAAAGCGTCTCTTTATATCAAAATCGTTATTTGACCAGCTAGAAAACAGCAATAATGAATTAGAATCACATGCAGAATTGCGCCATAGTGATTAGTGGGGAAATTCGTCAGACAGACACAAAGTGACGATAGCGATGATTCTGCGACTGAGCAAATTTCAGTGTTTTTGATTTGATTACGTTATTGAATAAAATGTATTATTATTATAATCATTTATAGTCAATTGTATTATAATTTATGATTTCGGGTTTCAAATTTTATCATACCAGGGATGTCTACTAGACTCTTGCTTGGACAGATTTAAGTGTGTTATTACTAAGAATTACAGGCCTACAATATAAAATTCCAAATTTCCATGCAAAACAATGTACTGCTTTGAGATAAAAAAAAAAAAAAAAAAGAAGGACATAATCATACCGCCAGGGAGGTTAAGATTATTTTTTTTACCAACATTTTTGTATGCTCACTCTAATACTCCTGTATATATCCCTAAGAAAACATACCGATATATCAACTCTTTGTTGAACTCTTTTCTGTGGGGCCCCAAGGCGACTAGGGTTTCATTGGAGGTCTTACAGCTGCCGGTTGACGGAGGACTGGCACTACCAGATCTGTGTCTCTAATATTTTGCATCCCAACTGGTGTATATTCATTGGCGGATGTTTCCACAATTGAATAGTGCGGCGGTGACGGTGGAAGCAGCGGTTGACACCTCTCATGAAGCCCTGTTGAACTTTTTCTATAGGAGGGAAGGTTCCTACGGCAGGGGGCAAAAAACTACGCTTAAATTAGCTAAACGTGTTTTGGGGATATGCCTAAAACAGATAGCGGACCATCCCCTTCATTTAGCTCCCACCACTCCGCTCTGGTTCAACCCTGTCTGAGTGAATTCTTTCACCTGGAGGATGGGTATAGATGGTCTAAGTTTGGGATGAAATATCTTCACCAGTTAGATGATGTGGGCAGATTTAAAACTTTTGCACAGTTACAGGGGGAGATGGGTATACCCAGCTCTTGGAGATTACACGATACCAGGTTAAAACACGCAGCACAAGGTCAGTTTGGAGGTGAACCAATCACGGTAGATAATACGAACCTAGAAAAAAATCTTATTAAGTGCGGAACATACTAAACTGATCTCTACCAATTATAGTGTCTTGATAGTTTTTGTACTTTCAACTCCTAAGAAAATTAGGGACAGATGGTGCACTATTATACCCAAACTAACGGTAGAATATTGGGAGGAAGTGTGGGTATCATATGCCCACAGTTATTTCAGCCTGAGATAAGATGATACAATTAAGATATTTGCATCAAATGTATTATACGCCCCTTAAGCCTGGTACACACGATCAGATTTTCTGCGGGCGTTGGCCAGGAACTTGTATTGCATACAAATGGCAAAGAATTGTCGGCCAACAAACACGAAACTACGTGTTTTTTTTAGCTCTTCAGCGCACCCTTTGGGCAAATTCTGCTAATGTTGTGTTATGGTTAGCATTGCTTCTGAGCATGCGTGTTTGTACTTTGGAGTTTTGTCCGAAGGATTTGTGTACACACGATCGGATAATCCGACAACACACATTTGTTGGTGGACAATTTTAAAGCATGCTATCTCACATTTGTTGGCGGAAAATCCAACAATTGTCCGATGGAGCATACAAATGGTCAGATTTTCCGACAACAGCCTGCCATCACACAATTCCCGTTGGATAATCCGATCGTGTGTACAGGACTTTAGATTATATAAAATGGAGAGAAGAGAATCACCCACATGTCATAAATGTCTTAGGGGAGGGATCTTTACTGCATATGGTATGGGAGTGCAATAGGATTCGCCCCCTATGGTCCCAGGTCACTCAGTTTATCGTAGATGTTTTTGATCTTCCAAATATATGTAGTCTGCTGGTGGGGCTTCTGGGCATAATCAAAGACGAATTTATGAGCAGTAATATGAAAACTTTAAGATTGTTATTTTTTTATGTTCGCAAATTGATTGCAATCAACTGGATTAGGAGAGAATACCTCACATTATCATCTTGGAAGGCCCTAGTCTATGCAAATGTTACGCTGTACAAAATGACTTACGGAGCTAGGGGGTAGCCTAAATTTTTTTTTATAAAATTTGGGCCAAATGGGTTGATAGATAACCCTTAAGGATTACTTGTTGATTAATAAGTTAAGGCCGGTACTGAACAAAGTATGTCAAATTTGAGTTCATGGGGGCAGATAGGCAATAGCACACTTCACAATGGTTTAGAGGTATTTAACCTTGTGTTCTTTCATGTATTTTTATCTATACGTTTGTGTTCTGGACTGACAAAAAATAGGATTTTTACAACAGCTTACCTGTAAAATCCTTTTCTTGGAGTACATCACGGGACACAGAGCGGCATAGTATTTACTATGTGGGTTATAGAGCTACCTTTAGGTGATGGACACTGGCACACCAAAGACAGGAAGTCCCCTCCCCTATATAACCCCTCCCATACCGGGAGTACCTCAGTTTTGTAGCAAAGCAATAAGTGTCCCCAAAAGAGGGGTGGGAGCTCTGTGTCCCGTGATGTACTCCAAGAAAAGGATTTTACAGGTAAGCTTTTATAAAAATCCTATTTTCTTTCTCGTACATCACGGGACACAGAGCGGCATAGTATTTACTATGTGGGACGTCCCAAAGCAATGCCAAAATGAGGGGAGGGAGACACCATACATAAGCTGGGCTCCATCAGACATGAGGATCTATTGCAGACTGCAGCACACTGCGCCCAAAGGTGACATTCTCCTGACTTCTTACATCCACCTGGTAGAACCTAGTGAACGTGTGTACTGAAGACCAAGTTGCGGCCTTACAGATTTGAGCCATGGAGGCCTTGTGATGTACTGCCCATGAAGTTCCAACTGCTCTCGTAGAGTGCGCCCTAACTTTGAACGGAGGCAGTCTTCTTTTCAAGCCATAGGCTTGCACAATGACCTGTCAAATCCACTTGGCCAAAGTAGATTTCGATGCTGTCTGACCCTTTCTGGGGCCCTCCGGCAGAAAAAACAAAGTATCCGTTCTCCGAATCTGAGCAGTGGCTTTAATATAAGCTTTAACTGCTCTTACTACATCCAAGGAATGTAATAATTTTTCTTCTACCGAGCTAGGCTTCGGGAAAAAAGGAAGGAAGAACCACAACTTGGTTCAAATGAAACCTCGACACCACCTTAGGAAGAAAGGCTGGATGAGGACGTAGAACTACTCTGTCCTTATGGATAACCAGATATGGCTCCCTACAGGACATAGCGGCCAATTCTGACACTCTCCTAGCCGAAGATATGGCTACCAAAAAGATCAATTTCCTGGTGAGAAGAACCAAGGGAATGTGCCGCAAGGGTTCAAATGGTTGTTTCTGAAGAACTGATAGAACCAAGTTTAGGTCCCATGGACATATGGGAGCTTTAACTGGTGGATTAATACGTGTCACCCCTTGTAAAAAGGATTTGACAAGAAAATGCGTAGCTAGGGGCCTTTGAAAGAGTATTGACAAGGCCAAAACCTGACCCTTGATAGTACTTAAGGCTAACTTCCTGTCTAAAGCCCACTGCAGGAAGTCCAGAATTCTGCCTATAATGTACTTACGTGGATGCCAGTTCCTGGCCTCACACCAAGCGACGTACGCCTTCCAAACTCTATAGTAAATATGCCTAGATACTGGCTTCATGGCATTGATCATAGTAGATACCACAGAGTTAGAGAGACCTCTCTTTTTTAGGATGTGGGATTCAATAGCCAGGCCGTTAAACCTAGAGTTAGTAAGGAAGGGTGGTATATCGGCCCTTGCGAAAGCAGGTCCGGACGACGTGGAAGGGTCCAAGGACTCCCCACAGACATTTTTACAATCTCCGCGTACCAGGCTCTTCGGGGCCACCAGGATCACCGGCTTCTTTTCCAACCTGACCCTGCGGAGGTGTCGAGGCAACAATTGTAGCGGTGGGAACGCATATATCAGTTTAAACTGATCCCAAGGGAACACCAAAGCATCCGAGCCGCAAGCGAGGGGATCCCTTGTCCGAGACACAAATTTGTCCACCTTTGCGTTGAATCTGGATGCTAGCAGATCTACATCTGGTGTTCCCCAAGCGTTGACATATTGATCGGAATATGTCGGGATGAAGGGACCATTCCCCTGGGGATAACTGTTGGCGACTCAGAAAGTCTGCCTTCCAATTTTCCACTCCTGGAATGAAGACAGCGGATATGCATGGGACATGCTTCTCTGCCCATTCCAGGATGTGATTTACTTCTCTCTGGGCTGCACGGCTCCTGGTGCCCCCCTGATGATTGATATATGCCACCGTTGTGGCATTGTCTGATTGAATTCTGACAGGGGACTCTTGAAGCTTGGATGTCCATGCTTTTAGGGCAAACCGGGCTGCTCGCATCTCCAGAAGGTTGATGGCCAGGGCCTTCTCTGTTTCTGACCATCTCCCCTAGAGAGACCATTGCTCCAGTACTGCCCCCCAGCCTACAATGCTGGCATCTGTAGTGACCACCTTCCAAGAAACCGGACTGAAGGATTTCCCCTTTTGCAGATTTTGGGGAATCAACCACCAACAGAGACTCATCCGAACAGAAGGGGACAAGGATATTGGGAAGTCTAGAGCCTGAACCTTTTTGTTCCATGCTGACAGTATGGCCTCTTGCAAGTTCCTTGAGTGGAACTGAGCATATGGCAAAGCTTCGAATGATGCCACCATCTTCCCCAGCAGCCGCATGCACAGGCGTATGGACGGCTGTCATTTTGCACAAACCAGGTGGACCAAGTCCCTCAAAGAAGATACTTTTGCCTGGGGCATGAAAATCGTTTTCTGGTCTGAATCCAGCCGTAGCCCAAAGTATTCCAGACTTATGACTGGTTGTAAGGCTGACTTGTCCAGGTTGATGATCCAACCGTAAGACTCTAGATACCTGATCGTGTCGTGAATCACTACTCTTAGTTTGGTAACTGAGTGGTCCATCTACAATAGGTCGTCTAGGTATGCCATTATCGTCACACCTCGGGTTCCTAAATTGGCCAACAGAGGGACCAGAATTTTTGTTAACACCCGTGGTGCTGTTATGGCCAGACCGAAAGGTAAGGCCCTGAACTGAAAATGGCGCCCTTCTACCGCAAAGCGTAGAAACCTTTGATGACCTTAAAAGAGGGACCTCTAAACCTCTTTTTAACTGGCAAGAGGGTACTTTTACCGCTGGAAATCTTCTGGATATATTTATCCAGGTCCTCGCCAAATAAGCGCTCACCATGAAAAGGGAAACTAGCTAGGAGCTTTTTACAGGGAGTCTCAGCAGACCAGTTCTTGAGCCATAGAAGTCTACGCATATGTACTAAAGACAGCGTAAAGGCGGGAGGCCTGATGAATCGAATCCTTGATGGCGTCAACCGCAAAGCATAATGCTCTAGGCAAATCAGCCAGATTATGGCCTGCTGATCCGGTAAATCCCTTAAGACCAGTTTCATCTGATCCTTTAAAGCTTGGCAAACCCCAATAGCTGCCACTGCTGGCTGTGTTACAGCTCCCGCTGTAGAAAAAGCAGATTTTAACAAGGATTCCAATTTTTTATCTATTGGGTCCTTGAACATTTGAACATTATCTACTGGACATGTCAGTGACTTGTTCACACAAGAGATGGCCGCGTCTACTGTAGGCAAACTCCACTTTTGGGTGAACTTCTCCATGGGATAGATCACCGAAAACCTCTTAGGAGGAACAAATAGTTTATCAGGATGTTCCCAATCCTGGTAAATAAGTCCTTCCAGTAACGGATGAATTGGAAAGGAACAATTAGTCTGGGGAGCTTTTAAAGACCCCAAAGAGGAGACAGAAGTAGCCGACGGTTCAGAAAGAGACAATTTAAATGCCGATCGAACCATAACAGTTAGGGACTGGACCAATAATCTTTCAGCTTGTGATGCTGAGACTGGTTCTTCCACAGTCGACTCTTCTGAGGCAGAGTCATCCTCAGCCTAATTCCCCTCAGGCAGGTCAATCCCTTCATGGGGCTGTTGCTCTGCTAACAGGTACTCTGACGGAGGAGACGGAGATCTGGCACGCTTTCTCTCTGGTAGGGAAGTAGCGATCAATGCTGCCAATCTTTGCTCCAATCCACCCAGAGCTGAGGCAAAAGCCTCCTCTGTTACATACACAGGAGCAGGTGAACTGAGGGCAGCCACAGTACCTAGCACACCTGAGGGCTCTCTACGGGTACCAACCTCTGATTTATCAGGGGAGGCTGGTGCAGCAGAAGCATGCCCCAGATCCTCAGAGCCCGATGGAGACCCTTTTTGCTTCCTAGGAGTTTTAGTCCCGGAGCCCTTGGACGGCATATTTCTAAGCCCAAAGCTGAGGTATTTAGCCGAATACACCACTTACTGATCTATAGTCTAGCGTATTTGCTGCTTTGTATATCAGTTGGTGCTCACTAATGTGCCTTTATTAGGGGATGCCTGTATCAACCACCTGCTGTATGGCCTTGCTTTTAGCTTGTCACCAGCCCTTGCTCTGTCCACTCCACAGCCAGTCTCACAGAAAACTGAGCTTTTAAACTGGCTGGGATGCCCGTACATGCGCAGAAGCGCTCTGGCGAGCACAGAGCATCATCCACCAAGCCCCGCCCCCTTCCGGCCTACTTCTCATATACAGAGTATGAGCGTGCGCGCTCGCACCATCGGCGCTACACACATGGAGAAAGCATGTAGGAACAGGGAGAGGAGCCAGGGTCCACTGATTACAACAGAGCCCGGGGACGACAGAGCACATGGCAAGCATGACAGGGGATATGCAGCTTCCCTCAGCGAGAGCTCATCTGCCTGGACTTACACACCAACAGGAGGAATAGCCCAAAAGACATCCCACAGCGGCCTCTACTGGTATAATACAGGTACCGCACAGATGTCTTAAATCCCATGTGAAATCAATTTCTAGGATTAGCAACTAGGTAAAAAGGGGGCGGGGGAATGGGAATGTGAGGGGAGGGAAGAGAAAGGGGGGGGGGGGTGATAAATAATCACTGGCTGGAAAACGGCTAGGTAGTAATAATGTGCAATGTGCACAGTGACACAAATAAGCGTAAAATAAAATAAATAAACAGCTACTGGTTACAAAATGGATCCTATAGCAGTCATCAGAGGGTCTGGTCCAAATCTACAGTAACAATACTGACATAGTGGTGGCTAGACTGTGATGAATCAAATATGATGGAGTATAGGAAAAGGGGGGGGGGGGAGGGGGGCGGGGGAAGTGGAAAAAAGGGGGAGGTGGTGATTGATAATCACAAACTGAAGACCAACTAAGTGGTAGGTGTACAATATGCCCAGTGACACAGATATGTATAAAATAATAATGTGCAAAGGGCTACTGATTACAAAATCATAAAAGCTGATGGAAACGAGTGTCTGGGCAATCCTGTGATGCGCAAACGTGACTATTAGTATACAAACATAAAAGCAAACGTGAATCACCAAGGTAAATGCAATAGTCAGAAAAAACAATGTCTATGAATAACATAAACGTGCTAAAAACATCAGTGAGCAAAACAAGTAAGGAAGGAGGATTCCTGATCCTGGTAGAGGCTCCTAATAGAGCTTCCAAATGTTGCAGAAAAAGTTTGTATTATAAATGAATGTTATATGTGAATACAGTCATATATGCAAAAAGTCCCATCACCAAGGATGTGCTTGAAAGTCTTGATATGGCGTCCAACCCAGTGATCAAACACAACTTACCTCCCTGCTGGGAGGGGGCAGTATGAAGCAGATCTCTGCGGTGGAGAATTATATATCGCCCTTATGATACAGTCTTTAGGACTCAATTTCCATATCGCTCATTGGGATGCATGTGAAAAAACACAGAAGAAAGGGACATCAATAGCGCAACTCTGTGAATGCAGCAGGCTGAATCGCAAATAGGTATATTCACACACTCACTTGATATATAGTGAGCGTGGACCTCAATCCAAACGAGCACCGCGCTCGTGCCAATAGGGAGATGGATTGGTATGTGTAATGCACTCAGTGCGATCCTCAGATGGCGGCGGCGGCAGTCACAGAGTTTGAACAGGATAAAAGAAAAAATATATAGTGTAGATCGATAACCACTAAGTGGCGTTTATTAAAAGCAGGTAAAACACTCACATTTGAGAAATGCAAAGTTGGGTACAATATCCTACGAGCGGTGAGCTCGTCTCCTCTCAGTTCAGCTGGCGGTGTGTCTGTGCTACGTCCTGACGCGTGTCGTCATATCACATGACTTCATCAGAGGCTAGCACTAGACACATTAAGTGGGGTTTAAATAGTCCTCATCACAGGGCGGGAGGCGGCCATTTTGTTGTAGACTAATATATATTTGCCAGCGTGGCCATGATTGCTCTGACATAAACATGTATCTTGTGTGAGGGGGTTAACTCGGTAGCGGGTGTGTGTGACCCCCTGGTTGGGCTCCCCACACAAAAACAGGGCCAGCAGACGGACGTTGTGGTTTTCAAAATCAAAAGGTGCGGTTTATTTCTCTATGTACAGTGACAAAAACACAGCAAAGCCAAAAAGAAACATAAACAAAATAAATCCTGGTCAGTTTGACCTCTGACTAAACATGCAGGTTTCCTAAACTAACAACTGGGATCAGCCTGGTGCTGTCCTAGTCCCTAAGTCCCTGGTTTAGTAAAAGTCCAAACAAATAGCCACACAGGCTTTGCCTCACCGCACAGGGGTTCACTCTCCCTAGACAGTCCACACAGGTCTGGTTCCAGGCATGAGCTAACACCTAATGAATCTGGGAGTTCTTATAGAGGCCTAAATGAGCTGACAAGCTTCAGCTGGTCTCATCAACTCCCTGCCTCACGACGCCCAGCACTCTCCCTAGAGGTATGAGTCATTCATGAGCCCACTAGCCTCAGCTGGGCTTCATCAACTCCCTAGTTGTATAAGTCGGCATAAAGCCTGAATCTGGGAGAAATATATCTACCCCCCTGGATGCAACCAGGTGACTTTACCTTCCTGCTGTCACACTTGCTTACAGCAGTACCATGATATGTAAGCCTGTGTGGACTGAGGGAAGGCTCTATTAGTAGCCTCTACCAGGATCAGGAATCCTCCTTCCTTACTTGTTTTGCTCACTGATGTTTTTAGCACGTTTATGTTATTCATAGACATTGTTTTTTTCTGACTATTGCATTTACCTTAGTGATTCACGTTTGCTTTTATGTTTGTATACTAATAGTCACTATAAAAAGAAAAATTCGCGCTAGGTGCAAAATAATGTGAAGTAATAAATAAATGAATAAGTCCCTTAAGGAAACCTGCTGCTAACACCAAAAAAAACCTCGATATAAGGTACAAACAAAAATGGGTATACAAAATAGTGTAGCGCTGGAAAAAAAACTGTGTATGTCTATACAGTGAATTAAATAAGTGAAAAAAGTATCAAAAACACAAGTAAACAGCACAAATAAACAAATAAAGTTCATAAATGCACGTGAAGAGCGAATAATTGAATGTGTAGTGGGTCTTCCCTCTAATTGGATGATGAAAGTTCCACAGAGAAAATATCCAATAAAACGGGTAGATATTATTCCAACAATAAGTGAAGATCCCGCCACCAAAGTGAGAAATGAAGGCTTACCAAACAGCCTGTGACCGCCCTTCTCAGGGGGGTCAAAACAAGCTTAGCAGAGCGATGTTCACTCCATGGGAGGCAGGAAGACTGCAGTGGGAACACTCCATTCACAGTAGGTGAGTCTCCAGAGACGTGTCTGCACAGCTGATCCAATCCAGAAATGGGAAACACTCTTGATGAATCAGAGTGAATAATCCTCAGCAGATGAAACGAAATCCAAAAAAGAAAAAAAACTTTCCATAGTGCAGAGTTCATCAAGGAAGTTTTAATTCGATTTAAAAAAAATGTACAAGAGAAAGTACAGTTCTCCTATATGCATAAAATAATAAAAGAGAAAATCCTTGCAAGGAAGTAAATTGCTCAGAGTTTCTGCCAAAGACCATTCGCGCTGTGCGCAGTGCATGTGTGTGTCGCCCTACGCCGTTTCGTCACATCTGACATCATCAGGGGCACGCCCATACAGAGAAGGAAGTTTTAGATTGTGCTGGGATTATTAATCTCAGCACAAAGGAGTTGTCGAAGGATGAATTAGCTTGAATAAAGGGTTAAAATTTGCCCCTCCACGGAATCTTAAGTTCCAAACTTTCATAGACATCCAAAAATACACTAGGAAGTTAAATATCAAACGGTATATTATGAGCAATCCCACCAGGCAATCAGGTAGGGAGGCCTCAGTTATTTTGCATTCAGGGATGTCAAATGCATCCCTTTTTAATCCCCCTCCCCACCAGGCGCCAAACCTGACTGTATTTCGTGATCTGGTGTTAAGGGATTTAAATAATTTAAACGTGAAACCGGCACGTACCCAATATAATTTCAGATTGGGCATGGAGTCCCTATGTAATAGGAGGGATGTGGTTGTGCGACCAGCCGATAAAGGGGGTGTCATCGTAGTTCTTGACAAGGACTCTTACTTTGAGGAAATGTCGAGGATAGTGATGGACCCTCTGACTTATTTAAATTTACCCAGGGATCCCACTGTTGAATACAAGAAGGACCTCAGAGCCCTAATTGACAAGGGACACAATATGGGCATTTTAAATCTAAAGGAAAGGGAACATCTAGTGCCACTGGCACCTAGATTGCCAGTGATGTATATATTGCCCAAGATTCACAAAACCTTGATCAATCCCCCAGGAAGGCCCATCATCAGTGGTATAGATTCAATCACCTCACGTATTGGCAAATATATTGACTATTATTTGCAACCACTGGTGTTGGGCACCCCATCTTTCCTCAAAGACACCAAGCACGTTATTAACCTGCTTGAGTGGAAGGCCTCCTACTTACTTATTACGGCTGATGTCGCATCCCTCTACACGGCCATCTCTCATGATTTGGGTCATGAGGCGGTGCGACATTTTCTTTATCGTGACTCCAGCATCTCCGTCACGCAGTGTAACTTCGTGATGGAGTTGCTGGTCTTCGCGATGAAGCATAACTATTTCTGGCACAGTGGTAAACACTATCTCCAGATTAGGGGTGTGGCCATGGGGGCTAAATTTGCCCCCAGTATGGCCAACCTCTTTATGGCCAAGTGGGAAGAGGATGTAGTACTTTGTGAAAGTCCACCCAATTTAATCTTTTGGAAAAGATTTATTGATGACTTGCTGTTTGTCTGGGACGGTGATGTTGAATCAGCTAATTCTTATCTGTCTTTCTTAAACAGTAACGACAGGGGCATCATTCTTAATCACGAGATCAGTCCCATTCAGATTCATTTTCTGGATCTCAATGTTTCAATAGTGGATAACAGGATTGTCACGTCTACCTTTTTCAAACCGACAGACAGGAACGGTTATATTCCTTTGGATTCATGTCACCATAGTTCCTGGCTGTCGGCGGTTCCGAAGAGCCAATTCTTGCGTTTAAAGCGCAATTGTACCGATCTGGAACAATATCGTAAAGAGGCAGAAATTCTTAAACAAAGATTCATAGCCAAGGGATATGATGTTGCCAGATTGGATTCTGTCATTACAGAGGTGGGCCTTAGGGATAGACAGACACTTCTGTGTGACAGACCTCCAGAAGTAGAAAATAGGGAGGACTTTGGCTTAGCTTTTCTGACTACATATTCGAGCCAACATTGGGCCATAAAAAGGATCAAAAGACATTGGTCGGTTTTAAAGAACGACCGAGTACTGGGTCCTCTATTGTCTAATACCCCGAGAGTACTCTTCAGGGGTGCTTCTAACCTAAGACACCTAATAGCACCCAATGTACCAGATCCTCCAACCCGTCCGTCCTTTTTTGGGGACCTAAAGGGATTTTACCCCTGTAGACGATGCAAAGTCTGTAAGGTTAATGCTCTCCAGGGTAGAAGAACTATTGAGTTCACTTCATCAGGAACAGGAGTCACATATCCCATCAGGTCCTTTATGCGCCCATGCGGTTTGGAATACGTTGGTCGGACCACTAGAAAACCACTAGAAAACTGAGTATTAGATTGGGAGAACACATCACCAATATAAAAAATGGTTTTGACAAACATAGTGTGTCTAAGCATTATGATCTTGTACATAACAGAAATCCAAAAGGTACCATTTTCATTGGTTTAGAGAAATATGTGCCCCACTGGAGAGGTGGGAATGGCAAAAGAAGCATCTCTAGATCTGAAACCAGTTGGATACACAAATTAGGTTGTCACACACCGGGTGGCCTCAATGTGGAATGGGATATAAATTGCTTCATTAACAATGGGTGATGTATTTTCTATTCTACCTGAAGCAATTTATTCCTATTCTTTTACAATTATGATCTGAGTTTTAATCCATCGAAATGTTTTTTTTGGGGGCCCGATTAATTAACATATGAAACGAAAGTTTTTAAAAAAAAGATTTATATATATCAAGTGTTAACTTGTTTTAGAATAATCTCTGAACAAATGTTTTTTTGAAAACAGTTACACTATGATCCACAAGATGTCACTGTGGAGACTAGATTAAAATTGGTGCAATTTCCGGAGGCTCCACTAGGGGTCATAGTGTAACTATGTCTATGTTTAGACCTATGCATTGAGAGATCAATGTAGAGGCTAATATTTGCTCCGTCTGTCAATCTGACATGTAGCCAATGAGAGAACCCCTAGTGGGCCCTTTGGCTACAAATAGCGTGTGCGCGCCTGTATGGGCGTGCCCCTGATGATGTCAGATGTGACGAAACGGCGTAGGGCGACATGCACATGCACTGCGCACGCGCGAATGGTCTTTGACAGAAACTCGGAGCAATTTACTTCCTTGCAAGGATTTTCTCTTTTATTATTTTATGCATATAGGAGAACTGTACTTTCTCTTGTACATTTTTTTTAAATCGAATTAAAACTTCCTTGATGAACTCTGCACTATGGAAAGTTCTTTTTTCTTTTTTGGATTTCGTTTCATCTGCTGAGGATTATTCACTCTGATTCATCAAGAGTGTTTCCCATTTCTGGATTGGATCAGCTGTGCAGACACGTCTCTGGAGACTCACCTACTGTGAATGGAGTGTTCCCACTGCAGTCTTCCTGCCTCCCATGGAGTGAACATCGCTCTGCTAAGCTTGTTTTGACCCCCCCTGAGAAGGGCAGTCACAGGCTGTTTGGTAAGCCTTCATTTCTCACTTTGGTGGCGGGATCTTCACTTATTGTTGGAATAATATCTACCAGTTTTATTGGATATTTTCTCTGTGGAACTTTCATCATCCAATTAGAGGGAAGACCCACTACACATTCAATTATTCGCTCTTCACGTGCATTTATGAACTTTATTTGTGCTGTTTACTTGTGTTTTTGATACTTTTTTCACTTATTTAATTCACTGTATAGACATGCACAGTTTTTTTTCCAGCGCTACACTATTTTGTATACCCATACTAATAGTCACGTTTGCGCATCACAGGATTGCCCAGACACTCGTTTCCATCAGCTTTTATGATTTTGTAATCAGTAGCCCTTTGCACATTATTATTTTATACATATCTGTGTCACTGGGCATATTGTACACCTACCACTTAGTTGGTCTTCAGTTTGTGATTATCAATCACCACCTCCCCCTTTTTTCCACTTCCCCCGCCCCCCTCCCCCCCCCCTTTTCCTTCACTCCATCATATTTGATTCATCACAGTCTAGCCACCACTATGTCAGTATTGTTACTGTAGATTTGGACCAGACCCTCTGATGACTGCTATACGATCCATTTTGTAACCAGTAGCTGTTTATTTATTTTATTTTACGCATATTTGTGTCACTGTGCACATTATTACTACTTAGCCGTTTTCCAGACAGTGATTATTTATCACCCCCCCCTTTTTCTTCCCTCCCCTCACATTCCCCCGCCCCCTTTCTCCCCCCCCTTTATTCACTTTATTTTATTCACTACAGCGCAGCCACCATCACAATTTATTTTATTTTTTTTAGGATTGTATCAAGCCGCAGATCTGGGGAAGGGTACAGAAAATTTTCTGGAGCATTGCAGGTCCCAATGAGCACCGTGGTCTCCATCATCTGTAAATGAAAGAAGTTTGGAACCACCAGGACTCTTCCAGAGCGGGCTACCCGGCCAAACTGAGTTATCGGGGGAGAAGGGCCTTAGTGAGGGAGGTGACCAAGAACCTGATGGTCACTCTGACTGGAGGTCCAGCGTTTCTCTGTGGGGAGAGGAGAACCTTCCAGAAGAACAAACATCTCTGCAGCACTCCACCAATCAGGCCTGTATAGTAGGAGTGGCCAGACAGAAGCCATTCCTCAGTAAAAAGGCACATGACAGCCCGCCTGGAGATTGCCAAAAGGCACCTGAAGGACTCTCAGATCATGACTAACAAAATTCTCTAGTCTGATGAAACAAAGATTGAACTCTTTGGCCTAAAAGGCAAGCGTCATGTCTGGAGGAAACCAAGCAACACTCATCACCTGGCCAATACCATCCCTATAGTGAAGCATGATGGTGTCAGCATCATGCTGTGGTGATGTTTTTCAGTGGCAGGAACTGGGAGACTAGGCAGGATCAAGGGAAAGATGAATGCAGCAATGTACAGAGACATCCTTGCTGAAAACCTGCTCCAGAGTGCTCTGGACCTCAGACTGGGGTGAATGTTCATCTTCCAACAGGACAACGACCCTAAGCACAAAGCTAATATAACAAAAGGAGTGGTTATGGGACAACTCTGAATGTCCTTGAGTGGCCAAGCCAGAGCCCAGATTTGAACCCGATTGAACATCTCTGAAGAGATCTGAAAATGGCCGACGCTCCCTATCCAACCTGATGGAGCTTGAGAGGTCCTGCAAAAAAGAATGGAAGAAACTGCCCTAAAATAAGTGTGCCAAGCTTGTAGCATCATAATCAAAAAAACTTCAAGCTGTAATTGGTGCCAAAAAGGTATTGAGCATAGGCTGCGAATACTTATGTACATGGGATTTTTTTCGTGTTCATTTTTAATAAATTTCACATTGTCATTATGGGGTATGGTTTGTAGAATTGTGAGGAAAATAATAACGTTAATCCATTTTGGGGTAAGGCAATATAACAAACATAACAAAAATGTGGAAAAAGTGAAGCGCTGTGAATACTTTCCGGATGCACTGTATGTCTGTAAAGAAAGAAATGTAATCCATACCTCTTCTGCCCCTGAACTCTGCTCTGTTCCTGAGAAAGCATTCCTCGAAGTCTGTGGGAAACCAATACTTCCAGTAATGTCATTCTCAGGGGTCCCGCGTGACGCTCTAGTTGCTCTTGCTGACCTCCTTATCACTACGGTCTTCTTCAGTGATGCGGAGGTCAACAGAAAGAACCAGTGAGTGATAAACCATCCCGTAAGTGATGGAGGTGCAAGTCTTCCTGTAGACTTCAGATGGCAATTTAAAAACGGGTACACAACAGTTTGTTTTCTGCACGAAAAAAAAAATGACAGCTCCGGTCGGGAGCCGCTGTACTACACATGTCTCCCCAGCTCTCCCTCACGGACGCTGAGCTGTTGTGTTTTGACAGGGACAGTCCCCCGCTAGAACACTCCGACCAGCTCCCTCTGCCATCAGCTGCTGGTTTTCCAGCATGCACGTCTGACAGACCGACATACACACGGGCAGAATGTCGGCCGGTATTTTTTGTACCGGAAAACGTCTCGACATTCTGCTCCTGCGGCTTAAGAGACAAGTATTCCCTCTCGTCTTTTACACTTACTGCTTGCCTTAAAAATTTTAGTATGGTAACATAAACATGATCCCATTAATACCACAGACAACACAGTATGCTTAGAGTTTGAATCTTTTTTAGGGGCATTATCAAATTCTTTGTAAGCCAACTGTTTGATTCAAAGTGAAAACGGACTCCGAATATATGTGCAACAAACTAAATCAATCCTTGGTTTGATCTTCTGGTTAAAAGTTACTTAAAAAAAAAAAAAAAAACTTTTTTCTTGATGTGGTGTGCTTTTTAAGACCTGTTCTTGGGGTTATTTGGGGCAGTGATTCAGAAAATTGCATTGGCTAGACTGCATCAGCTCAGGTTTCTTAGACATGGTTGAATCTAAATATTTTTTATTTTTATTTTTTTTAGTTCTTTTTTGAAAGATCTTGCTGATCAAGTTGTTCCTCTGTTACCTAGTTTGTGTTTTTGCGTAAAAATTAGCAGATAGTGAGAGTGTTTGCATACTTCCAACTGTAATTTTGCATCGGAAACATTGGATTCTAAAGTTTAAGTTATTAACTGTATTATAGTTATGAGACCATATAGGAGGGGTGTGTATACTGCCACTCTCATGGTTTCATTTTGGCAGATCGAGCACTGTAGAGATTATGGCTATTTCACAACGGTGCTGCCTGAATCATCCCAATGTATTTTGCTATATTTATATCCTGATTTTTGACAGGCGACCAGAGTGAAGAGTGGTATATGGCATTTATGCTGCATCTCAAAACCTAGAGTAGATAGGTAAAAATCAGGGCCATTTTTGGAATCGGAGGGTCAAAAATACCCAGAAACAGGTGTAATGTGTGTTGGCCTGTGTTATCATTTGTCAGCAGAAGGGAAAAAGGACTGAACTAGCTGAATCTGATTGGATTTTCCATAAAGACCGACTAATCCTTTTATGATTAAAATGATTTTGTTTCGTGTATTTCATTTTTAGATAGCGATTAACCAAGCTATTTTACAAATCACATTGTTGTTAGGTGTATGACAAGTACTTGAGGCTGAGGTAGGAAAAGTGTGCCAAAACAAAATTTCTTGCAGCTCATAGCGACAAATCAGCACCCAACTGTAATTTTTGTAGTCCGGGCCTAATAATCAAGCATTTTTATTTGCAAAAGGCTGCAAGAAATTTTCTAGTATGCAAGCTTTCCATGCATTAGTCCCAAGAGTCTTAAAAAAACGGTCATGTGAGAAATAGGAGTGCTGCCATTGCTGATCTCCTTCTGGATGTGACAGTTGCTTGGCAGTCCCATGCTGACCCATTGGCTTTATTACTCTCAAGCCCTGTACACACGATCGGATTTCCTATGGATTCTAGTCCGATGGATTTGTCCATCGGATATCCGATGAAACTGTTTTCCATCAGTCTTGCCCACACACACCATCAGTCAAAAAACCGACCGTTCCAAACGCGGTGACGTAAAACACTCCGATGAGCCGAGAAAAATGAAGTTTAATGCTTCTGAGCATGCGTCGACTTGATTCTGAGCATGCGTGTGTTTTTTATCCGATGGACTTGCCCATAGACGATCGGAATTTGCTATCGGTTTTGGATCCATCGGAAAAATTGAAAACATGTTCTATTTTTTAAAACCGATGGAAAAAAGACCGATGGGGCCTATACACGATCGGTTTGTCCGATGAAAAAAATCCATCGGACGGTTTTCATCGGTAAAACCGATCGTGTGTACAGGGCTTAAGTCTCTGACCTGGAACAAATAAGATGATCATAAAAAAGTCAGAAGTGCTTAGCTGTATGCTTGATCTGTCTGGCTCATTGACTTAAAGCTCTGTAGCAAGAAGACTGGCATTGCAGTCAGGCATTCTAGCATTGTCAGGTTTCTTTTTAAATTAGCGATTGGGGTGATGATGTCTTTTTAGGATGAAACGCGTTGGCTGGAGCAAGGACACGTGACGTCACCATGAACGAGGACTGTGGCCATTTTGTTGGTAGAAACTCTCCTACTGTTTGGATGGATATGCTGTTTTTATTTCTACTGCTTGTGAGTATTTTGGTGTGTTTAAATAAATGCTGAATTGCCTTGAATACTGCAAAATGAGGCATTTCTGTCATGCTTCCTGAATTTTGCATGATGTGGTTCCCCAATCTGCCCTACCTGGAAGATTCAAAACTGTCAGGAGTCTGTCTGGAGATTTTGACTGTGGTTGGTGTTAAAATGAGCGCTGCTGACCACTTGTAAATAGGTGGTTCATAATTGAGGGTAAAGCCTCGTACATGCGATCGGATTTTCCACAGACAAAGCGTCAGAGTTTTGTCCGAAGGGCGTTGGCCATGAACTTGTCTTGCATACAGAACGTAGTGACGTACTACGTGAAATTTCAGCTCTTGAGCGCCACCCGTTGGGCACCTTCTGCTAATGTCGTGTTTGGTGAGCATTGATTCCGAGCATGCATGTTTGTACTTTGGACTTTTGTGTGACAGACTTGTGTACACACATGATAGGAAAATCTGACAACAGCCCGTTGTCCGCGGAAAATTTATTAGCCTGCCATCCAACATTTGTCTTCTGAAAGTTGGACAACAATTGTCTGATGGAGCGTACAAAACGGTCGGATTTTAGGCCAAGTCTGTCATCACACAATTCCCGTCGGAAAATCCAATCTTGTGTACAAGGCTTTAGAGGCTCTGTGTGCTGTGGTGAGGTGCTTTTTTCAACTCTAAACACCACCATTTGGACTTGTTTTATCATGTGAAAGTGCTGCATTTATATTTTTATTTATGTCTCCGAACATCGGCAAATTGTGCTAGCAGCTTTTGCTCATTATTATCTATTATCCTGGGCACAGGCGAATTGGTTTGTATATATATGTTTTGTTAAGGTAAATTAATTATTTATTTAATCTTCTACAGAAGCTTTGCTACCACATATAAGAAAAAAAAATCCCTAGGTTTAGCTTTGTTGCCCTAATATAGCACATTACAAATGTGCCTTAAAACACACTGCACAAAAAAAAATGCAGGAGGTGTGAATGTAGCTTAAGGCCCCTTTCACACAGGCCATACGATCAGGTCTGCCTAGCAGTTTTTCAGACATACCCGATTGGATAATCCATGCATCTCTATGGACAGGACTTGTGCCTGTTTACACCCACCTATCTCCGGGTCCGATCCGAACTTCAAAAAAAAAAAAAAACTTCCATTAAGCAAATTGGATTAAAGTTAGTCAGGAGTAAACGGACAACAGAGTTCATTTACTCCTGGCCGCCTATAGAGCAAAAACGAGTGGACACGCATGTGTCATCCAACTGTTCTGCTCTGATCAGCAGGGAAACTGAGCCGATTCCCTGCTGATCAGAATGGAATCTACACAGAATTCACCCCTTGTGCTGCTTCCACCAGTCATTTTACTGTAAACAGTCACTGGACTACAAAGAAGCCATAGATAACAAAAACACTACTTACCTTACTCCATCAGCAAGACAGATTTCGAGAGCAACTTCTAGCTTCAGAAAAAAAATAATATAAGAAAGCTGTAAGTTTCAGTTCAATGAGGCCGTTTTAATGAATTGTTACAATGGATGGCATTTGTCCCCATATGCTACTTGCTTTCACAAATAAATTGAGATGAGAATCCATTACCCAAAGGCTGGAAGTACCAGAATGGAAATTTACACCAAGGGTAAAGACCTATGTTAATAGGTTTTGGGCTTGCATTGATAGCATCAGTTTGAGATGCTTCTGATATCATTCAACATTCTTTGACCGGTGCATTTGAGCTGCTTTTAGTGAGTTTTGCATTGCTGTAGACTTGTACGAGAATGAAAATCTTTATGATGCAAACTAAAACCTTTTGACACAGGCCCCTATGCATACTGAAAACTGGGCCACACGACCATTACTGTGAGATTTTCCACTTTAGCAGCTTATAAACATCCAAAAACTCAACATATACTTTTTTTTACTATATGTAATTAACATTATTCAAAGAGATATTTTGCCTTTTTTCTTTTACTGAAATTTTATTTAAAATGTTTCCAAATACAGTAAGAAAGATGGGGGGGGGGGGGAATGGTATAAAAAAAAAATGGTAGACATAAAATATCAATACATTTTGCTTTTTTTAATACAGAGACCATCGGTTTAAGATTCCATTAATGTGGTTGTAAAGGAAACACATTTTATATCTTAATGCATTCCCTCCATTATGGTAAAAAATGTCCCAGTAGATGTATTGCCCACTCAACTCACTAAATACTTAACCGAGTTCTGTATCAATCCAGGGCTTTGGCCAACTGCAGCAGCGCTGGTTCAATCTCGGTCTCCTCACATGCACAGAAAAAGCAGGTGAAGTCATTGGCTCCTGCTGCAGTCAAACAAATCATTTGAGGGAGGAGCAGGGTCAAACTATGCTGTGTGGATCTATGGATGCACACAGCCCGGCTCGGGAGCAAGCCTGCATGTGCGCCACCATAAGATGGGGTTTCCCATGGTGGTGCACAGAAAGAGAAGGGAGGGATATCGCCAGAGGGATATCCCTGAAAAGGTTTGGGGCCGCTCTGCGCAATACTATTGAACAGAGCAGGTAAGCATAATAGGTCTTTTATTTTAATAAAAAATAAATAAAAAAAAATATGCTATCACTTTAAATGTAACTGCTGTTACTGACCTACCAATAGATATACAGTACTGCCTAGTAAAATAAACTGATGAAACAAAAAAGTAAAAAAACACACACACACACACACTTACCTAGGTTGAGCATAATGAATAAAAAAAAAAAACAACAACAACCCTGCTGTGCCTCAACAAGCACCCTCAAATTCTAAACAGTGACTTTCAGAAAGCTTATATTTATATTTATACATGGCTATGCACATCCCCTCACTAATCAGCTCATGTGATATCACTGGAAAACACTCGCCAGCACCGCATCATGCCAGGCAAATGGAAAGGAACTGGCATTTCCCAAACCCAGAAGTTCCAAGTCGCCATTTGCTTTGCATGCAAGAAAGCTAAAAAGTAGTACTTGGCAATTAAGAGTGGCCACTGTGCACCTGCAGGGGGACCGGATGTATGGATAGGCGGGCCGCAACAGTCTACATCTTATGTAAACTTACTTAATTTAATTACTTAAACTTAACAGTTATGATCAAGAACCCTTTGTAATTCCGAAAAATCTCTTTAAATGCATGAAAGCTATGTTCTTGAAATAGCAATAATACAATATCAAATAATATCTCCCCAGGGTGTTTAAAGCCAGTATTGAAGTATTAGCCTCTTGGAAAATTAGAAAAACTCAACATGAGTTTACTTTAGTAAAGTGATCAAAGGGTGTAGCACAATAAACGAAAAAAGGTTTCCATTAAAACACCCTTTGATCACTTTACTAAAGTAAACTCATGTTGAGTTTTTCTAATTACCATGTGCTAACTACCATGTCGTTACACATTTTAGGCAGATGCATAGCTGAAATTCTGTGGTTAGCAGAATTTCAGCTATGCATCTGCCTAAAATGTGCAACGACATGGTAGTCAGGGTTAAAAAAAACAAATGCTCTGACACATCATATGATTTTTATTAATTAATTTGCGGGTAAGGGAACCCGGCAGTGTAGCCTTACAGCTTCATGCCAGGAACCGTACTACGCATGCGCAAAGCTCCGCTCCTTTCCTCTCTCCTACTGGCCTGGTGACAGGGGGAAGAGGAGGGAGCCGAGCTGTGACGTCAATATCCACGGCTGTGTCTCCTGGAAGTGGGAACAGGATGTCAAAGACAGGTATGCTGCCAACCACCCCCCCCCCCCCCGAAAAGGTGCCAATTGTGGCACCGGAGGGGGGGGGGGAAGAGGAGGAAACAAATAAGTGAAAGTTCCACTTATATACAGGGAGTATAAACCTGCAGAAAAAAAAAAAAGTGAGAAATTCTTTGAAAACATTAATACTTACAACATATTTAAAATTTTCATCTGGGTAAAACTGGATGCAGTGCAAAATGCTACTTGAACGCTGAAAGAAGAAAAAAAAAAAAAAAAAACACTTATGACGGTTTATGCAACCTAAATTTATGCAACCCAACTCCTATTTTTAAAGATATGTTAACAGAATGTCAAAGGATAGATTGAAATGCAAAAATTTTCAAAATCTTTTTGAATCTTACCTTACCTGTAAAGTCAAAATCCCAAAGGACAACAGCATATGCCTGAGAATATAGCAATTTACACAAGGTCACACCATTCCTCTCTAATTTTCTGTCACGAAACCCAGACATAACAAACAAATACTGTTCACCATGCAAAAATTGATTCTATATTATTTTGTATCTGAACAGTTCATAAATTATGTACAGTACCTATTTTTTTTTACTTAAAGCAAAACCCTTTCAGTGGTATATTGGGAAAGAATAGAAATACATTTTAAAGGTTTACATACTGTACACTTTAAGAAAATGTTCACTGTTGTCCATTTTTGTAAGATGCAGTTTACTTAAAAAAACAATGAAAATTCACCAAAACACATATCAATGCACATGAGGTGTATTACCATGCATGATACAAAGCCAAGCTGTAAATAATCTTAACATCTGGCAAAAACTAGTGTGAATGGGCCTTCGATTATAGTTGCGTTAAGTCAGAATGAGCACAGCCAGCTGTGGCTCGGCTCGGGTGCCCCCATAGCAAGTGGCTTGCTGTTGGGGCACTCAACAGGAAGGAGGAGCCAGAGGGACCTGAGAAGAGGAGGATCTGGGCTGCTCTGTGCAAATCCACTGCACAGTGCAGGCAAGTATGACGACTTTTTTTTTTTTTTTTTAGTTAAAAACAACAAACAAGGAGACTTTAGAATCAATACTGTAACCTTACAATAACAGACCTAGGCCAGTGCTACTATCCTTTCCTTCAGAAAAACTTTAACTTGTACATTATGTTTAATGGTTTTATAAGAATTCTGTGCAGAGTAGGTAAAAGGAGGACTGCAATTTTGGCCATCACAAGTGTACTGAATATGTAAAAAGGAGCATGACCTTTGTACAGAATATGCATTAACTTGAATGATTAAATTAAAAAAAGTGTAAAAAAATTAAATAAAAACAAAAAGCAGACATATCTTAAATGCAAAAAAGCATTCAGAAACGGTTTCTTTAGTCACATTTGCAAATGTTCACGCTGTCCAATGGAATCCTAAGCATGCATTCATAAATCGGAATTGTGCAAAAATTTGACATAGTTGAAACTTGATTTAACACAGCTACAAGTTTCTTTTGAAATATTTTTTCCTCTTTAAAGCTCTAGTTAAGTGTATAAAAAAAAAAAAAAAAAACTGCTAAAAAGCTTCTAAAGTTATGCAAAACAGAACACAGAGGAAAAAAAACTCTAACTGGAATGACATTTAACACAATCAGATCAAGAAGACAACAGTATTTTTCAGCCTCCTTCATACAGTCACCATTACATATTGAGTTCTAGCATATAAGGGCAACTCATCTGATAAAGTCTAGAAGCTGTGATAACATTGGACTACCTGAATAGTTACCGTAAGTTAAATACCTAAAGCGCAAATAGCAAAATTGAATTACCGTATATACTCGAGTATAAGCCAAGTTTTTCAGCACATTTTTTTGTGCTGAAAATACCCCCCTCGGCTTATACTCGAGTCTGTGTCCATCTTCACATTTGTGCGCCTGATCCCGGCCAGCCGTAGGTCCCCTGGACCACAAACTTGGCACACATGTAGCCCCACTCTTCATCTACAAGTACCTCCATAGACTCCCATGTTAAACGTCAGTCCAATCACAGCGCAGGAGATTAGGTAGGGGGCATGGGCACAGTGAGGCATGCACATGGACACAGTGAGGCACACAGATGGACACCCTAGGCTTATACTTGAGTCAATACGTTTACCCAGTTTTTTGTGGCAAAATTCGGTGCCTCGGCTTATATTGGGGTCGGCTTATACTTTAGTATATACGGTACTCCTAAAGAGTAAAGTTAAAGCAGAACTTCAGCCCTAAAAAGGGAGCTTCCACTTTTCCAACTCTTTCAATAGTAACTGTATGTCAGCCACCACTGATGTAAAAATGGTATCAGCACTGGGAATATCAGGGCTGCAACAAAGGGCAATGATCAGGGCAATGTGTGGTTATGGATTCAGAATTGCAAGTCTTTTACTGACCTATATATGAAAAAGCTCCCTAACCTCTTCTACTCTCTGGAATGCTCAGACATGTTGTGTCTAGGGCTAGGCACACAGTCATGCGAACTGCTTTAAGATATTCAGCACTGTGGCATGGCCACACAAATCAGTGTGCTCAATGTTTGACCAAAAGTGTATGCATTCTGCATCTGTTAAGTGGCAGTTACATTGCTGAAAGTCAGCTCCTATCATTCTCCGTCTTGTTGTGGAAATTGTATGAAGATGTATTTAATATGTACTGTCATAGTGTCTCCCAGTGTTAGTTCTCCCACAACACGCTCTAAAGAGCTGACTGACGCTGGATGAGATAAACTTCCTGATTTGGAGAAGGGTGTTTGCGGAGTGAGGATGCCTGCCGGCGAAAGGGCCCGTCTGATGCACAGATGTTCGCCTGGTGGGGGGGGGGGGAAGAGAGGGGGGATGTGTCCGCTCTGCAAATGCATTATCGGTTTAGCGGATATATGCTCTTGTCGCCTTGATATGCCTGATCAACATTGAGGTGGTGACATGAGCATACACCTGCAGATAAGCTCCCCTCATCAGGAACTGTGTTCATTGGTTATTGTATTCATTGGTTATTGTATTGTGTTGTTGTATTGTATTATTATTGTATTGTAATTGTATTGTATCCTTTAGCTGTATTTCTGGTGTTGTCAAGTCGGATCCTTATATGGTCATTTTCTGTGTGGAGGGGACATCCTGTGATGTCCCCTCCCATGGAGGACGTGATTGGCTGCTGCAGCCATCACTTCCTGTTTGTGAGATCTTTTGTGATAATAAAAAGGAGCCAGTGAAGAGCTCGGCGGGCAGTCATGCTGGGATGCTGAGATGAACATAGCAGTGCAGTGATGTTTCTTTACATGAATGAATGGGAAATTGAACTAATGGTGAGTGAACTTTTAGCTTGAGATGCATTATATCATTAAGAGGAAGGGTGTGCTTATTTGCACAGGAAAAATGGCTGTGTGCTCTGCAAACAACCTATTTTTTCCTGACAGTCTGCCACCAACCCTGACATTTTGCTTAATCCTTACCCCCAGTGATAACCAGTCTAAGCTTCTGTCACCTCTGTCTGAGCAGGACGGGGGGGGGGGTGTCTGTATGGGGAGGCAGACTCTGTGCTTAGGGGGTCTGTACACAAGGGTTTGTATTGGGTGAGGGAAATCTATACGGAGGAGTCTCTGCTAAGAAATGGAGGAGGTGTCTGTACTGAGGAGTCTTGCCTGGGAGGGTGCAGCTAGTCTGTATTAATGGTCAGTGCTATAATGGATTTGGGTGTCTGTACCGAGGAGTATACTAAGAGGTCTGCGCTGTGGGGGGGAGGGGGGGAGCAGTGTCTATGCCAAGGGGTTTATGCTTGATATTGCAGTCTTTATTGAGGATGTCTGTGCTTAGGGTGGGGTTTAGTCTTTTATGGATCGTAAAAATCTAGGTTTATACATTACAATTTGCTGGTGCAATCCAACAGGGGATCTCTGCCAAACAGGAAGGCAATGCTGTGCTTTACTAACCTTTAAGGAGAAGAAATATGGGGTTCATTTATGTTTTTATCCCATAATTCTACTTACCTAGGTGGATGCAGCATCTGTCCCCTGGCGTCTCTGCACTGAAGAACCGAGCCATCGACCACAGCCGATGGCTCGGTTCTCCCAGCTTCCCGAGCAGAGAGCTGCTGCCCATCAATCAGCAGCTCTCCTGCTCTGCTCCTTAACGCTCACTGGAGTGCTGAGCTGTGGAGGGGCGGTGAGGGGCTGTTGAGGGGCTGTCTCAGTGCCTTGCTGAGAGGCTGAGACGGCAATCAGTCCAGACACCTGGCGGATCCGGACTCCCAGAGTCAGGATGACAGTGCCTGGACTGAGCTGTGTGACAACAGCAGGGAGCGGACTTGAGACTGCACTCTGCTCAAAACTGGTCACAGGAGTGCAAAACGAATTGCAATTCTGTGACCTATAGGAGAAGCCCAGCCAAACAAGCTCAGGCTGGACTTCTCCTTTAACATTGTCATGGGATCATGTATTATCTTTATTCAAGGCATATCACTTTCTTCAAATTCTCCAACTCATGGAAACCCTTGATTTAGTCCAGGATTGTGTGGATGATCATTATGGGATAGGTCCTACTTTAAAAACAAACACTTACTCCCTGAGATGGAGAAACTTTGCTTTAGACAAATCAAATCTTTCCTGCAGCAACAAATCCTAGGTGACCCCGCAGTCAGGTGGATTTCTTTTGAAAAGCCATGTAAGGTCTTTGATGAAAGGCCACATTTTCACAATCTATATGCTATTACATGAGACAACCCAGAAATTGTCCTACATGAACCTTTTGGAAACAGATCTGAACAAGCCCTTTGAATGTTCTAAGTACGGTAGCCAATATATCAAAATTTTCAATTAACACAGCCTTAATAGAAGCAAACTATAAAATTAGCACTTAGATGGTACACAGTCCCTACAATAAAGAAAAAAAAAAACTCAAGAAGCCCTGTTGGGGGTTTATCCCCCCCTCACCCCGCCAATCCCAAAGGATCAGGAATATTATTGTCTTATAGGGTCCTGGCTAGAATAGCTAGGAGCCAACAAAAAAGTTGGCGATTCCCTTAGGGCACAGGTGTCAAACCCAAGGCCCGCAGGCCGAATCCGGCCCTCCAGGCCATCTCATGTGGCCCTCACACCCCCCTCGTCTCTCCAGTCAGCAGATGAGAGGACAGGACTCCTCCACCAGATCCTGCACTTCTCTGTCCAGCCCTCCTCTTGTCCTCCTCGAGACCCTGCATTTTATGATTCCCAGATCCAGCCCCCAGTTTTTTTTCCTGGCAGCAGCAGCTTGACTTATGATAGTGTGGGGGCTCTTGACATCTGATGTAAGGGAGTGGGGTGCTGATACAACCGGCCCTTTGAGGGCAACCATAATGCTAATGTGGCCCGCAAGGAAATGGAGTTTGATACCCTAGCCTTAGGGAATAGGTTGTCCAGCATATTGAATAATTTGCAGACAACATTTGAACCCATCTGGGACCTGTGTATTCATTACATCTCACCTCCATGACCTGCACAGCATTCCTTTTTATATTTAAAGTTGATTTTGTAAGCTTTAATTAAAAAAATAAATATTGCAAAAGAAAAATCTTGGCCTGTCTAGATAAATAAATGTAAACAGGTCAATCTTGAACATCTTTGCAGAGCACAGTTTACCAAAGCGTTCCTGCCAAAAAGATGCATCAAAAGAAATGTGTCTGTGCGTATACTGTATATAAAGCAGTTAATATGACATTCGCCAATCACTGCAGGTGAATCTTATAGATAGGTGCGTTTTAAATTTCAATGATTCACTACTAGTGCATGTGTGATAAAAGTAAATTGTACTGGTTTAAAATTTATGAAGATAATTAGATATGCAGAGCTGGAACACACAACACAATATACCTTGGGAATAATATAAAAGAGCCTCTGGCCTGACATGTCCCATTGTGCCCACACAAAGTCTTCGGCTAATCTCTCCTTAAAGATCTGTCCAGGATTTTTGATGACCTGTAGCACAAGGAAAATAGTCCATATTAAAACTAAAAATGCAATGGCCAGCTATAGTATCTCACAAAAGTACAAATTTTTGTAAATATTTTATTATATATCTTTTCATGCGACACCGCTGAAGAAATTACACTTTGCTACAATGTAAAGTAGTGAGAGTGTACAGCTTGTATAAAACAGTGTACATTTTCTGTCCCCTGAAAATAACTCACACACAGCTCTTAATGTCTCAGGTATGAATGGAGAGCAGGTGTATTAAATTTGGTGTTATCGCTCTCTCTCTCATACTGGTCACTGGAAGTTCAACATGGCACCTCATGGCAAATAACTCTGAGGATCTGAGAAAAAGAGAATTGTTGCTCTACATAAAAAAGATAGCCTAGGCTATAAGAAGATTGCAAAGACCCTGAAACTGAGCTGCAGCACAGTGGCAAAGACCATACAGCAGTTTAACAGGACAGGTTCCACTCAGAACAGGCCTCGCCATGGTTGAGCAAAGAAGTTGGGTGCACATGCTCAGTGTCATATCCAGAGGTTGTCTTTGGGAAATAGACATATGAGTGCTGTCAGCATTGCTGCAGAGGTGGAAGGGGTGGGTGGGGTCAGCCTGTCAGTGCTCAGACCACACACTGCACACTGCATCAAATTGGTTTGCATGGCTGTCGTCCCAGAAGGAAGCCTCTTCTAAAAGATGATGCACAAAAACCCGCAAACAGTTTGCTGAAGACAAGCAGACTAAGGATATTGGATTACTGAAACCATGTCCTGTGGTCTGATGAGACTAAGATAAACATATTTGGTTCAGATGGTGTCAAGCGTGTTTTGCGGCAACCAGGTGAGGAGTACAAACACAAGAGTGTCTTGCCTACAGTCAAGCATGGTGGTGGGAGTGTCATGGTCTGGGGCTGCATGAGTGCTGCCGGCACTGGGGAGCTACAGTTCAAGGGAACCATTAATGCCAACATGTACTGTGACATACTGAAGCAGAGCATGATCCCCCTCCCTTCGGAGACTGGGCCAGTATACCAACATGATAACCACCCCAAACACACGTCCAAGACAATCACTGCCTTGCTAAAAAAGCTGAGGGTAAAGGGGGTGGACTGGCCAAGCATGTCTCCAGACCGAAACCCTATTGAGCATCCTCAAAACGGAGGTGGAGGAGCGCAAGGTCTCTAACAACCACCAGCTCCGTGATTTCAACATGGAGACATGGAAGAGGACTCCAATGGCAACCTGTGAAGCTCTGGTGAACTCCATGCCCAAGATGGTTAAGGCAGTGCTGGAAAATAATAGGATTTTTATAACAGCTTACCTGTAAAATCCTTTTCTTGGAGTACACCACGGGACACAGAGCTAGTCATTACATAATGGGTTAAGGGTCACCAGCGGTGATTGGACACTGGCACAACCAATGGAAGACAGTTCCCCTCCATATAACCCCTCCCATCAGGGAAGTACCTCAGTTTTGTAGCAAAGCAGTAAGGTTCCCATAAGAAGGGGGGGACCTCTGTGTCCCGTGGTGTACTCCAAGAAAAGGATTTTACAGGTAAGCTGTTATAAAAATCCTATTTTCTTTATCGTACACCACGGGACACAGAGCTAGTCATTACATAATGGGACGTCCCAGAGCAATGCTCACATGAAGGGGGGGAGACACAGATCAAACCGGCCGCTTGCGGACCAGAAGCCCTATACTGCTGCCTGCAGCACACTTCGCCCGAAGGCGGAAACCTCATGTCCTTTCACATCTATTTGATAGAATTTGGAAAATGTATGGACTGAGGACCAAGTTGCAGCCTTACAGATCTGAGCCATCGAAGCCTGGTGGTGCACTGCCCATGAAGCACTTATCGCCCTGGTAGAGTGCGCCTTAACAGGAAAAGGAGGAGTCCTGTTCTTTAAACCATAAGCTTGAACAATTACTTGTCTAATCCACCTGGAAATGGTGGATTTTGATACCGCTTGGCCCTTCTTGGGACCATCTGGTAAAATAAACAAAACATCTGTTTTACGTATCTGAGCGGTTGCTTGCAGATACAGTGCCTTGCGAAAGTATTCGGCCCCCTTGAACTTTTTATCCTTTTGCCACATTTCAGGCTTCAAACATAAAGATATAAAATTTTAATTTTTTGTGAAGAATCACCAACAAGTGGGACACAATTGTGAAGAGGAACGAAATCTATTGTTTGTTTGAAACTTTTTTAACTAAGAAAAAAATGAAAAGTGGGGCGTGCAAAATTATTCGGCCCCCTTGCGTTAATACTTTGTAGAGCCACCTTTTGCTGCGATTACAGCTGCAAGTCGCTTGGGGTATGTCTCTATCAGTTTTGCACATCGAGAGACTGAATTTCTTGCCCATTTTTCCTTGCAAAACAGCTCGAGCTCAGTGAGGTTGGATGAAGAGCGTTTGTGAACAGCAGTTTTCAGCTCTTTCCACAGATTCTCGATTGGAATCAGGTCTGGACTTTGACTTGGCCATTCTAACACCTGGATACGTTTATTTGTGAACCATTCCTTTGTAGATTTTGCTGTATGTTTGGGATCATTGTCTTGTTGGAAGATAAATCTCTGTCCCAGTCTCAGGTCTTTTGCAGACTCCAACAGGTTTTCATCCAGAATGGTCCTGTATTTGGCTGCATCCATCTTCCCCTCAATTTTAACCATCTTCCCTGTCCCTGCTGAAGAAAAGCAGGCCCAACCTATGATGCTGCCACCACCATGTTTGACAGTGGGGATGGTGTGTTGAGGGTGATGAGCTTTGTTGCTTTTACGCCAAACATATCGTTTTGAATTGTGGCCATAAAGTTTGATTTTGGTTTCATCGGACCAGAGCACCTTCTTCCACATGTTTGGTGTGTCTCCCAGGTGGCTTGTGGCAAACTTTAGACGAGACTTTTTATGGATATCTTTGAGAAATGGCTTTCTTCTTGCCACTCTTCCATAAAGGCCAGATTTGTGCAGTGTACGACTGATTGTTGTCCTGTGGACAGACTCTCCCACCTCAGCTGTAGTTCTCTGCAGTTCATCCAGAGTGATCATGGGCCTCTTGGCTGCATCTCTGATCAGTCTTCTCCTTGTCTGAGCTGAAAGTTTAGAGGGACAGCCAGGTCTTGGTAGATTTGCAGTGGTCTGATACTCCTTCCATTTCAAAATGATCGCTTGCACAGTGCTCCTTGGGATGTTTAAAGCTTGGGAAATCTTTTTGTATCCAAATCCGGCTTTAAACTTCTCCACAACAGTATTACGGACCTGCCTGGTGTGTTCCTTGGTCTTCATGATGCTCTCTGCGCTTTCAACAGAACCCTGAGACTATCACAGAGCAGGTGCATTTATACAGAGACTTGATTACACACAGGTGGATTCTATTTATCACCATCAGTCATTTAGGACAACATTGGATCATTAAGAGATCCTCGCTGAACTTCTGGAGTGAGTTTGCTGCACTGAAAGTAAAGGGGCCGAATAATTTTGCACGCACCACTTTTCAGTTTTTTTATTTGCTAAAAAAGTTTAAAATATCCAATAGATTTCGTTCCACTTCACAATTGTGTCCCACTTGTTGGTGATTCTTCACAAAAAATTAAAATTTTATATCTTTATGTTTGAAGCCTGAAATGTGGCAAAATGATGAAAAGTTCAAGGGGGCCGAATACTTTCGCAAGGCACTGTACACCCTTACCGCTCTCACTAGATCTAGAGAGTGTAATAATTTTTCCCCCGCCGTCCGCGGGTTTGGAAAAAAGGAAGGCAGAACAATGTCTTGATCCAAGTGAAAAGCCGACACCACCTTAGGCAGAAAAGCCGGATGGGGTCGTAGTACGATTTTGTCCTTGTGACAAATTAGATAAGGCTCTTTACAAGAAAGAGCTGCTAGCTCTGATACTCTCCTAGCAGAAGCTATAGCAATCAGAAAGGCCAATTTCCTACTTAATATAATTAAAGGAATATGGCGAATAGGTTCAAAAAGGTTGCTTTTGCAACACTGACAATACCAAATTCAAATCCCATGGACACAAGGGAGACCTGACTGGAGGATTTATCCTCAGTACCCCCTGAATGAATGTCCGAACTAGGGAGTGAGATGCCAATGGTCTCTGAAAGAAGACTGATAGAGCCGATATTTGCCCTTTGATGGTGCTAAGGGCTAATTTCATATCCACTCCTAACTGGCAAAAAGCAAGAATCCTACTTATTTCATATTTCTGAGGATTCCAACTTCTGGATTCACACCAGGAAACGTATGCTTTCCAGACTCTATGATAGATGAGTCTGGAGGCTGGCTTTCTAGCATTAATGAGCGTAGAAAGAGCCAGGCCAGACCCTCTCTTTTTCAAAATGTGGGTCTCAGCAGCCAGGCCGTCAAATTTAGCCTTTGTAAGGAAGGGTGGAATACTGGACCCTGTGACAACAGGTCGTGTCGAAGTGGAAGCTTCCAGGGCCTTCCTATCGCCATTTTTACGATCTCGGCATACCAAGGCCTCCTGGGCCAGTTTGGGGCCACTAGGATTACTGGTATTCCCTCCTCCTTGATCCTGCGAAGCAGTCTTTGTAGAAGAGGGATCGGAGGGAATGCATAGATCAGTGAGAACTGATTCCATGGAGTTATTAGAGCGTCTGTCCCGTAGGCTAGAGGATCTCTCGTTCTGGACACAAAGTTGTCCAATTTCTTGTTGAACCTGGAAGCTAGCAGGTCTACATCTGGGTTTCCCCATCTCAGACATATGGCCTGAAAGATCTCTGGGTGAAGAGACCACTCTCCTGGTAGCAGCTGCTGACGACTCAGGTAGTCTGCTTGCCAGTTTTCTATCCCTGGAATGAAGATTGCAGAGATGCAAGGTACATGCTCTTCTGCCCATGCCAAGATCCGGTTCACCTCTCTTTGGGCTGCCCGACTGTGGGTGCCTCCTTGGTGATTGATGTAAGCTACTGCCATAGCATTGTCGGATTGAACCCAAACTGGGTAGCCCTGTAACCTGTATGTCCAGGTTTTGAGGGCTAGATATACCGCCCGGATCTCTAGCACATTGATGGGCAGGATCCCATGAGTCTTGGCCCAGGTTCCCTGGGTAGAAGCCTCCTTGAATACTGCACCCCAGCCCGATAGGCTGGCATCCGTAGATACCACCTTCCAGGCCACTGGGAGGAAGGACTTTCCCTTCCGTAAATTCCTGGCTTCTAGCCACCAATTGAAGCTGTGGCGTACTTGTGAGGACAGGCACATGGGTATATCCAGAGCTTGGCTCTTTCTGTTCCAGGAGGCTAAAATATTGCCTTGAAGTAGTCTCGAATGAAACTGGGCGTAAGGGACCGCCTCGAAGGAGGCTACCATCTTTCCCAATAGTCTCATGCAAAGGCGAATAGACGGCCTCTTGTTTGCTTTGACCTTGTGGATCAGGTCTTTCAGAGACTGTATCTTTGGCTCTGGCAGGTATACCCCGTTTTGGGCTGTATCTATGATCATGCCCAGGTACACTATCCTTCTTTGGGCCTGGAGAGAGGATTTTTGTAAGTTTATAATCCATCCTAAATGCTCCAGGTATCCTACTGTAGTGTCTACAGCGTGATCCAATCCCTCCTTTGACTGATCTATTAATAGTAGATCGTCTAGATAGGCTGTTACCGCAATGCCCCGTGTTCTTAGGTTTGCTAACAGAGGAGCTAGCACCTTTGTGAATACTCTGGGCGCGGTGGCTACACCAAATGGCAGGGCCACAAATTGAAAGTGGCGATCTTCTACCGCAAACCTTAGGAATCTTTGGTGAGCGGGGAGGATTGGTATGTGTAGATATGCGTCTTTGATATCTATGGACGCAATGAATTCTCCGCCTTTTAAAGTAGCGACCACGGATCGAATCGTTTCCATTCGAAAATGGCGAACGTTCAGAAACTGGTTTTAGATTTTTTAGATCCAGGATGGGTCTGACTTCTCCGTTCGGTTTTGGAATCACAAAGAGGTTTGAGTAAAAACCTGAACCTTGCTCCTTTTGGGGTACCTCTGTAACCACACCTTGAGCTATTAAGCGATTCAAACCTTTGAAGAAGGATCCTCTTTTTTGTGGATCCTTGGAGAGTCTTGAACTTCGGAATTGAGAAGATGGGATCTCTCGAAATTCCAGTCTGTACCCTGAGGATATTGTGGATACCACCCATTTGTCCTGGGTTTCTGTCCGCCAAGTCGCTGAGAACTGACGAAGCCTTCCCCCCACTCGGCCGAGCGGGGGCGCCCCTTCAATGAGAGGTTTTGGGGGCTTGCTTATTAGCTCTTGAACCCCACGGCTTCTTGTTCTTCTGAGCCTGTTCTTTGGCTTTTTTGGGCGGCTGAAAAGGCCGTCGCCACTGGCTGGAGTCAGATTTCCCGGGAGCTGGGGAGAGAGTGTGTTTAAAACAAGGTCTCTTGTTTTTCTTTTTCTCAGGTAAAAGTGTCGTTTTACCACTTGATATCTTTTGGATATATCTTTCTAAATCTTCCCCAAAAAGGCGTTCGCCATGGAACGGGAAACTTGCCAACAACTTTTTGCATGGGGCTTCCGCTGACCAATGCTTAAGCCAAAGTACTCTGCGCATCTGTACCAGCTGGAGTGTAAGGCGTGATGCCTGTATGATAGAATCTCTCATGGCATCCACTGTGAAGCATAAGGCTTTAGGCAAATTCTCCCAATTTTTAGCCTGCTCTGAAGGCAGCTCCTTCAGCCCCTGCTTTACCTGTTGGCTGACGACCTGACACATACCGACTGCTGCTACTGCAGGTTGGATAATTGAGCCGGCCAAAAGGAAGGAGGATTTCAGTAAGGATTCCAACTTCTTCTCAGAAGGATCTTTAAACACTTGTACATTATCCACTGGACATGTCAGGTTTTTATTTACACAAGAAATAGCCGCATCTACCGTAGGCAGGCTCAATTTCTTTAAAAAATTTTCCTCCATAGGATAAAGAATGTTAAACTTTTTTGGAGGTGAAAAACGCTTATCTGGATGTTGCCAGTCTGCGTACAATAGATCCTCTAGTAACGGATGAACCGGGAAGGAGCATGCACCTTGCAGGGATCTTAATGATCCTAGGGAGGAGACAGGTGATTCTGTTACCTCCAAAGAGGGTAACCTAAATGCAGCTCGCACGGCTCCTGCATAGCATTGCACCTGTGACTTTAAAATCTGGGATACCGAAAAAGGCTCATCCGATATCCCTGATCCGTCTGACTCCTCATCCTCTGCTGATGTAGCCTCCTCCTCATCCTCCTCCTCCTCAGGTACTTCTGAAGGGAGGTCCAATACTGGAGGAGATCTGCTTCGCTTATTGTCCTTTTTAGAGGATTTAGCGATTAAAGTAGCAATTTTCTCCTCCAGATTATTTAGGGCAGCTGATAAAGTGTCCTCAGTGACATATGCAGGCCCAGGCTTCACTGGGGAAGCCGCCATACCTGACAGAGGTAATGGCTCATCCTGTACAGGTGCTTTTGGCAACACAGGAGAGGAAGGTACCGAGTCAGCACAGCTAGAGCCCCCTGTCTCAGGCGGCGGTGCTCTTTTATCCCTTTTTGTCCGCATTACTTCCCCTGGAAGACTTACTGTTTAGACAAAATACAAGGTACCTAAATGCATATACTACCGTGTTCAGTTTAGCAAATACATTAAGTATGCAACTTTTAACACATAACTATGCATAACATGGATGTCTTCTAGGAAGTACCCAATCCAACCACATGGAGTCTTACGTCCCTGTATAGCTGCTGTGTTTCTCTGCCAGGAACAAGAGAACTAACGAGCTTGCTTGCTGCTGCAGTGCTTTTTACACTGACAGTCTTTTAAATTTGGCGCCGTTTCTGTGCCTGCGCGCACCATGTGCCCGCGCACGCCTTCGGCCCCCCCCTCCGATAAAGCGCGCTCCCGCGCACGCGGCCTTTAGCGCTATGGTGGTGGCCATAGTGAGAGAGGACTCTCATCAGCCCCTGTCCCCACTTACCTGCATCTGCAGGAGTCTGTATCGGCCACCGGAAGGAGGAGCGGGGTGCTCAAGCAAGCTCAGCAGCGGAGGTGACGAGCAGTGTACTTCGCCGAAGCCGACACTGAACAGAGTGAGGTGAGTATATTCAGCTCTTTACTCCCCCCAGTGGTGGAAAAAAAGAAGACATCCACTTTTTGAAAAAGGTCCCAACCTAGTTATGGACCTTCTAATCTCACCTTATCCACGCCGCAGGTTTTTCTGCTGAAAGTTTTCAGACAGATACCAAACTTCAACCTTCACGGTGGGCTATGTGTGCCAACCTTCAGGGATATGGGTTCCTATTTAAAGGATACCTCTCCCCTGGGCCTTGTACAAGACTCTTACCAGGACTTTATAGCGAAATAGCGAAAGTGCTGGATCTTAGAGCCCAGTCCTCCGAAGAGAGACATTACAGGCGACGCCTCATGGATGAGGCCCGGATCCCATCCAGATTCAGCTCATTTGTAGGCGTCTTGGATGGATCCGAAAGCATAGCTCTTTTACCCCCAGAGGGTCTCTTTGGTAGAGCTTTCCTTTAGCACCTCCTAACGCGTCCAACACCTTTCGACACTGGCGAAAAAACTGAGGTACTTCCCTGATGGGAGGGGTTATATGGAGGGGAACTGTCTTCCATTGGTTGTGCCAGTGTCCAATCACCGCTGGTGACCCTTAACCCATTATGTAATGACTAGCTCTGTGTCCCGTGGTGTACGATAAAGAAAATGGGGGCCACACAAAATATTGACGATTTGGGCCCAATTTGGAAATTTTCACTTAGGGGTGCACTCACTTTTGTTGCCAGCAGTTTAGACATTAATGGCTGTGTGTGAAGTTAATTTTGAGGAGACAGCAAGTTTACACTGTTATACAAGCTGTACACTCACTACTTAACATTGTAGCAAAGTGTCATTTCTTCAGTGTTGTCACATGAAAAGATAAAATATTTTCAAAAATGTGAGGCGTGTACTCACTTTTGTGAGATACTATATGCATACATAAAAAGATAAAAGAAACTTCCTTGATGAAACTTGTAACCATCACTGTTTAGTGCTCAGATATAGAAACAACTCTAGCGTGATCTGAGCAGCTTTCTAAATTGAAACTGGCAACAGTCATAACACTGACAATTTATCAACTGCCTAAAAGTATAACAAAAGATAATTTTCACCAATCTAACAACTGCAGTCATAACTACTAGAACACAATAACTGTAATTTAAAAATTGGGAACTAAACCC